>CM057130.1:7953649-8212744 GCA_029964075.1 Patiria pectinifera | reverse complement strand
AGTTAAACCAAGAACGCCACGTGCCAGACGCTTTGTAGAAGTACAATCCATTTAAGCTTGCAGAAATGTGATTTTTGCTGAAATACTCAAAAGACCTGTTCCCTGAGTGTTTCAGGAGCCCTAATGTTGTTTCTTTTTATTTTCTCTGTTTAGAATGCCAATAGAATTTGCAAGATAATGGCGTCCATTTCTTTAACTAATATCCGACATGGGAGGATGCTGCTAAAGCACGACAACCCTGAACCAAAAGACTATTCACAATAACAGCTTTACCTTTCGTGCTGATTTCAGAGGCAAGCTAAGATTATAATGTTCAATTTTTTCACCCTGGGTCCTAAATTACTTTCGTGAGAACGCCATTTTAAAAATGCCCAAAATTTTTAATTTATCGTTGTGCCAATCAAAGCCAAGGGGGCTTGTCATTACGATTTTTCCAACTCCCCAGCCAAAGTCCTTTTGGTCTTCTGAACGTTAACTTTCGATCCACTGCCGCTACAAAAGGCTCAAAGTGGATGGGACACCCAAGATTAGAAGAAATAAAACAGAAGTATCATCCGCATGTTGAATAAGCTTTCACTACAGTCATAGTTGTTGGGAAATGCTAATTTCCACCAAAAGAATCGTTCTTTCTGAGGATTAGCTAGCCTTCACAGTAATGAAGGATATACCAGAGGGCGACACAAAGTCTTGTTTAATACCTCTACACCTTCACACAGGCGCACCATAAAAATTTATTCTACTCATGCAATCCTCACACAAAGGACCGCCATAGAGAAGTTTAATCCACCAATAAGACTTCCTGTGGGACACCTATTTTATTCATGACACTGAATATATAATTTAAATAACTCTATCAAACGCCTTTTCTTGGTCAATGCTGACAGCGTCTCTATCAAAACAATTAATATAATCGACAAGAAGTTGTGTTCATGAGATTGAGCCGAAGATTATGAACGCCGTAAGTTTGATCTTTTTCCTATAAGGCTGGTACGAAGAACTCAAGCCTGTTCATAATAATTTGGACATTATTTGCACCACAGTTAAAAGACTAATGAAGGCCAATTTCAAAATCATGTTTGAAACTAGAACTTTTTATATATAAGACGTACCAGAGCAGTATTCATGGTCTTAGTCAAAATAATTTTTCTACACTCTTAAAAAGCATGATGTTTGACAGGTCTTGGACCTAGAAATATCCCAAAACTCTTGATAAAACTCTACTGTTAAACCATCAATACCTGAGATTTATTTTGTCTATATCATGAGCTTTGATTTCTAGCTTGGAGATATCTTTACCCAAGTCAATAGCACTTTTCATCAAATACCTGTCAATGTCATCAAGGATAATTATCCAGACTGTCAAACACCTTCATGACTACAAATTATGATGCGCACACACAGCTGAAACATTTTTCAGGATCATCCACATAATTGCCATCACAATCAAGAATCTTGTGAATATGAACCAATTTCTTTACGTGATAAGCTAAGGTTAAGAAAAAATTGCTAGGTTTTTCATCTTCTGTTTTGTGGATGCTATGAGCCCAACTTTAGCTTTCTCCTATTCTTTCATCTCATACTCTTTTGAGGTCTTCTAAAATATTATTAATCTCATCTTTGCTTGTCACTGGGGCTATTGACTGTCGTCATAACGATTGCTACAAGATTGATTCGCTCTTTTCAAGAAAGGTTTTCCATTAATCGAAATCTTGAATAATTTCTCTGAGCCTAAACTTTCCTGTTTCCCAATTATTCATGAGAGAGCTAAATTAGTCTTGTTCAACTTCCAAAATTCCAAAAGCAAATTTGTTAAACAACCTGACATCCCTATGAGCCTACACGCAGTGATCCAGCGACCATTTCCATGAGGGGTCATAGCTTTCAAGCTTCAGCTTGACAAATTTATGATCAGTCAGGCCGTTCATACATGCACAAATATCCACCAATTGATGAATTAAAAAGGAGGAAACAAAAATGTAATCAATTCTGCAAGAAGTCCTTGAGCCTGCTATAAAATGTATAACCGGGGTCATTGGGGTGAACAGTCATTCAAGTGTCATTGGGTATCAGATCTGCGAATCATACGTTTTAAAAAACAGATCGACTTGGATCCCCGATTGGAGAAACAGCAAGATTACAATTGAAATCGCCTCCCTATTATCCAATCAGTGTCTGACTTGATTAAAGCATTAAGATCAGTGAAGAAGTTAGCTCTTCGGGGATCTAGATTGGTAAACAGACATGAGGGAAAATGACTTTCTTGTTCCACACAATATCTCCCTTAACCCAACGACCATCGTCATCTTTCTCAACATTGGAAATTTTAAGATCACATTTCTTGAAGGGTTTTAATATAGCCACCCTCGAGTAGAATGATTCGAGCCGTGGCTGAAGATGTAATTTCTGCCTTCCTAACTTTTGCGCCACATGTTCATCGGCGCTATTGCTATGAGTTTCCTGAATGCAAACAATACTAAACTTTCTTCGAACAAAACTCGTCAAAAGAGCCTCCCCTTTTTTAAGAATCCCTGATGCCATTAACGTTCATGGTCACAACTTGGACAAAGCATCTAAGAAACTCATCAGCAAAATAATATTAATAGCGTAATTCGAGAAGGCGGAAAAAAACCTTATCCAGTTTCTAATTTGGAGACTGGACCTCTGCCTCTACCACGACCTTTAGCAGGACTACATGTTCTTTTGCTGTGTGACCATCAACCGGCTGGGGTGAGTTTTCCTGGAGTTCTTTCTTCTTCTTTGTCGTCGAACAGTTTCCTGCTTGTCAGGCTGTACGGCCCTTTGCATTCTTTCTTGCTCCTTTGAATGTTGGTCTCCTGATTGTTCCTTGGATATGACTCTTTCAGTTCCCGATGCCGAGAGTTCATCATCATCACTTCTTTCTTTTTTTCCAGGCTGTTCTTTTCCATCTGGTACTGATGTTGTGTCCATGCTTTCTTTCCTCCTCTCTAGGGACCTTTCTTTTCTGGACTTGCCTTCGTCATCGTTCCTCTTACGTTGTCAGCGCCGCCCTGCTGCACGGCCTTCATCCCAGAAGGTTTGGAGGCTTTGTTTGGGGCTAACTCTTTCTTGGGACTGCGTGTCTCCGTCCGCATCCATCATCACTTCCGGCGTTGTTCCATCCTGGCTTTTCTCCTCAAGCTCTTTCATCAAGTAATTTCTGTGTCACCATCCGCATCCATCACCTCAGGCGTTGTTGCCTCCCGACTTTCTCCTCTGACTCTTCCTTCATGTACTTCTGTGTCACCCTCCGCATCCGTCACCTCCGTCTCTGCTGCCTCCTGGCTTTCCTCTTCGGGCCCTTCTGCAGGTATTACTAGCAATTACCCCGTCAATTACTTGAGCATCATTTCGTTTCCGGTTCGCTGTCACCCCCGTCCGGTTGCACTGTATGAGTGATCATGGATCACTTGACTTACTGGAGGCATTCTCTGTAGTTCATGGCAGTTTTCATGCATTTCAGCTCGGTGATCAAGGGAGCCGCAGATGAAACTACCGGCCCCTCATTTCACATTCTGGCAACAATATGTCCGGGCTTTCTGCAAATCCTGCAAGTTTTCTCCTGACCGCGATGACGAACCGGTAGATTGAAACTGCCAACCTGGATGTAGCTGGGGATAGGCTTCTTAACGTGTTTGATTAGCAAGCTTCTGACCCCATTTTCAATCCCACGAGTTGAAATCGCGGTGTTGTCGTTTAACATTAACGACAGTCCCATATGGCAGAAGGCGTTGACTACAACGTCGTCATTCATCTCGTGGCGGTGCACTTGACGTATACGACGACCGAGCTCAAGCATCAGCTCTTTCGCACTGAACCAAAACTCCATCCAGCAGGATCCCATCTTGAGCGAGAATCTCTGCACATCTGTCATTCGCACAGGTAACATTAAACCATCCGGTGTCTAACTCGGCAATGCACTTTACACCACGTTGTCATCATGGATTACTGACAAACCGATCTATGGACTTGGAATGTTGTCGGTTTTGTTCTGTCGAACAATGAACCTGATTGTGTTTGGGCTCGCTTAAGCGTGGATCGAAACGCCGACGCCATCTTGAAGAAGGACAGCTGGCCGAGCAAAGCAAGGCCAAATGCCTCTTAGCAATTCGTGAAGTTCCAAAGATTGCACTCAAAGTGTCTATGGTCTCAATAGAATATATGTACTCACTTTGAAAGAGTAAATGTCAACGAAGTTGAAGGGCAAAACCCAAGATTGATGATTTTATAACGGCACTCTAACGACAGGGCTACCGTCTCGCACTTTTCCAGCCGGGAATTTATAATACATACGAACTGTCGGTTGCAAAGAATTGTAACGTCAAAAGTCACGTGTCGTCGTCAGTCCTCCCACCTCATCCACTCTGACCAAAACAAAATTGTCGTTGGTGACAACCTGGGGCTCGAACCTCCAACCCGAGATGGATGATTTGAGAACGCCTCTCTACCGACAGGACTACCGGCTCGCACTTATCAAGCCGGGAATTTATAATATATATGAACTGTCGGTTGCAAAGGGTTGTGACGTCAAAAGTTACGTGTCGGCGTCTGTTCTCCCACCCCATCCACTCTGACCAAAAAAAAATAATTGTCGTTGGTGACAACCTGGGGCTCGAACCACCAACCCCGAGATGGATGATCTGAGAACGGCACTCTACCGACAGGACTACCGGCTCGCACTTATCAAGCCGGGAATTTATAATATATATGAACTGTCGGTTGCAAAGGGTTGTGACGTCAAAAGTCACGTGTCGTCGTCAGTCCTCCCACCCCATCCACTCTGACCAAAAAAAAATTGTCGTTGGTGACAACCTGGGGCTCGAACCTCCAACCCCGAGATTGATGATCTGAGAACGGCACTGTACCGACAGGGCTACCGTCTCGCACTTATCAAGCCGGAAATTTATAATATATATGAACTGTCGGTTGCAAAGGGTTGTGACGTCAAAAGTCACGTGTTGGCGACAGTCCTTCCAACCCATCCACTCTGACGAACAACAAGTAATTGTCGTTAGTGACAACCTGGGACTCGAACCACCAACCCCGAGATGGATGATCTGAGAACGCCACTCTACCGACAGGGCTACTAGCTCGCACTTATCAAGCTGGGAATTTATAATACATACGAACTGTCGGTTGCAACAAATTGTAACGTCAAAAGTCACGTGTTGGCGTCAGTCCTTCCACCCCATCCACTCTGACCAAAAAAAATAATTGTCGTTGGTGACA
Source organism: Patiria pectinifera (assembly GCA_029964075.1). Lineage (NCBI taxonomy): Eukaryota > Metazoa > Echinodermata > Asteroidea > Valvatida > Asterinidae > Patiria > Patiria pectinifera. The sequence continues at coordinate 8,207,497 of CM057130.1, read as the reverse complement.
ACCTGGGGCTCGAACCTCCAACCCCGAGATTGATGATTTTAGAACGGCACTCTACCGAGAGGGCTACCGTCTCGCACTGTTCAAGCCGGGAATTTATAATACATACGAACTGTCGGTTGCAAAGAATTGTAACGTCAAAAGTCACGTGTCGTCGTCAGTCCTCCCACCCCATCCACTCTGACCACAAAAAAATTGTCGTTGGTGACAACCTGGGGATCGAACCTCCAACCCCGAGATTGATGATCTGAGAACGGCACTCTACCGACAGGGCTACCGTCTCGCACTTATCAAGCCGGAAATTTAGAATATATATATACTGACGGTTGCAAAGGGTTATGACGTCAAAAGTCACGTGTTCTCGTCAGTCCTCCCACCCCATCCACTCTGACGAAAAAAATGATAATTATCGTTGGTGACAACCTGGGGCTCGAACCTCCAACCCCGAGATTGATGATCTGAGAACGCCACTCTACCGACAGGACTACCGGCTCACACTTATCAAGCCGGGAATTTATAATATATATGAACTGTCGGTTGCAAAGGGTTGTGACGTCAAAAGTCACGTGTCGTCGTCAGTCCTCCCAACCCATCCACTCTGACGAACAAAAAGTAATTGTCGTTAGTGACAACCTGCGACTCGAACCACCAACCCCGAGATGGATGATCTGAGAACGCCACTCTACCGACAGGGCTACTAGCTCGCACTTATCAAGCTTGGAATTTATAATACATACGAACTGTCGGTTGCAACAAATTGTAACGTCAAAAGTCACGTGTCGTCGTCAGTCCTCCCACCCCATCCACTCTGACCAAAAAAAATAATTGTCGTTGGTGACAACCTGGGGCTCGAACCTCCAACCCCGAGATTGATGATCTTAGAACGGAACTCTACCGACAAGGCTACTTGCTCGCACTTATCAATCCGGGAATTTATAATACACATACGAACAGTCGGTTGCAAAGAATTGTAACGTCAAAAGTCACGTGTCGTCGTCAGTCCTCCCACCCCATCCACTCTGACCAAAAAAAGTAATTGTCGTTGGCGACAACTTGGGGCTCGAACGTCCAACCCCGAGATTGATGATCTGAGAACGGCACTCTACCGACAGGGCTACCGTCTCGCAATTATCAAGCCGGAAATTTATAATATATATAAACTGTCGGTTGCAAGGGGTTGTGACGTCAAAAGTCACGTGTCGTCGTCAGTCCTCCCACCCGATCCACTCTGACGAAACAAAGAATAATTGTCGTTGGTGTCAACCTGGGGATCGAACGTCCAACCCCGAGATGGATGATCTGAGAACGCCACTCTACCGACTGGACTACCGCCTCGCGCTTATCAAGCCGGGAATTTATAATATATATAAACTGTCGGTTGCAAAGGGTTGTGACGTCAAAAGTCACGTGTCGTCGTCAGTCCTCCCAACCCATCCACTCTGACGATAAAAAATAATAACTGTCGTTGGTGACAACCTGGGACTCGAACCTCCAACCCCGAGATTGATGATCTTAGAACGGCACTCTACCGACAGGGCTACCGTCTCGCACTTATCAAGCCGGGAATTTATAATACATATGAACTGTCGGTTGCAAAGAATTGTGACGTCAAAAGTCACGTGTCGTCGTCAGTCCTCCCAACCCATCCACTCTGACGAAAAAAATAATTGTCGTTGGTGACAACCTCGGGCTCGAACGTCCAACCCCGAGATTGATGATCTGAGAACGGCACTCTACCGACAGGGCTACCGTCTCGCACTTATCAAGCCGGGAATTTATAATATATATGAACTGTCGGTTGCAAAGGGTTGTGACGTCAAAAGTCACGTGTCGTCGTCAGTCCTCCCACCCCATCCACTCTGACCAAAAAAAATAATTGTCGTTGGTGACAACCTGGGGCTCGAACCTCCAACCCCGAGATTGATGATCTTAGAACGGAACTCTACCGACAAGGCTACTTGCTCGCACTTATCAAGCCGGGAATTTATAATACATACGAACTGTCGGTTGCAAATAATTGTAACGTCAAAAGTCACGTGTCGTCGTCAGTCCTCCCACCCCATCCACTCTGACCACAAAAAATTGTCGTTGTTGACAACCTAGGACTCGAACCACCAACCCCGAGATGGATGATCTGAGAACGGCACTCTACCGACAGGACTACCGGCTCGCACTTATCAAGCCGGGAATTTATAATATATATGAACTGTCGGTTGCAAAGGGTTGTGACGTCAAAAGTCACGTGTCGTCGTCAGTCCTCCCAACCCATCCACTCTGTCGATAAAAAAATAATTGTCATTGTTGACAACCTGGGGCTCGAACCTCCAACCCCGAGATTGATGATTTTAGAACGGCACTCTACCGACAGGGCTACCGTCTCGCACTTATCAAGCCGGGAATTTATAATACATACGAACTGTCGGTTGCAACAAATTGTAACGTCAAAAGTCACGTGTCGTCGTCAGTCCTCCCACCCCATCCACTCTGACCAAAAAAAAATTGTCGTTGTTGACAACCTGGGACTCGAACCACCAACCCCGAGATGGATGATCTGAGAACGGCACTCTACCGACAGGACTACCGGCTCGCACTTATCAAGCCGGGAATTTATAATATATATGAACTGTCGGTTGCAAAGGGTTGTGACGTCAAAAGTCACGTGTCGTCGTCAGTCCTCCCACCGCATCCACTCTGACGAACAAAAAATAATAATTGTCATTGTTGACAACCTGGGGCTCGAACCTCCAACCCCGAGATTGATGATCTTAGAACGGAACTCTACCGACAGGGCTACTAGCTCGCACTTATCAAGCCGGGAATTTATAATATATATGAACTGTCGGTTGCAAAGGGTTGTGACGTCAAAAGTCACGTGTCGTCGTCAGTCCTCCCACCCCATCCACTCTGACCAAAAAAAATAATTGTCGTTGGTGACAACCTGGGGCTCGAACCTCCAACCCCGAGATTGATGATCTGAGAACGGCACTCTACCGACAGGGCTACCGTCTCGCACTTATCAAGCCGGAAATTTATAATATATATGAACTGTCGGTTGCAAAGGGTTGTGACGTCAAAAGTTACGTGTTGGCGTCAGTCCTTCCACCCCATCCACTCTGACCAAAAAAAATAATTGTCGTTGGTGACAACCTGGGGCTCGAACCTCCAACCCCGAGATTGATGATTTTAGAACGGCACTCTACCGACAGGGCTACCGTCTCGCACTTATCAAGCCGGGAATTTATAATACATACGAACTGTCGGTTGCAAAGAATTGTAACGTCAAAAGTCACGTGTCGTCGTCAGTCCTCCCACCCCATCCACTCTGACCAAAAAAAAATTGTCGTTGTTGACAACCTGGGGCTCGAACCTCCAACCCCGAGATTGATGATCTGAGAACGGCACTCTACCGACAGGGCTACCGTCTCGCACTTATCAAGCCGGAAATTTATAATATATATAAACTGTCGGTTGCAAAGGGTTGTGACGTCAAAAGTCACGTGTCGTCGTCAGTCCTCCCAACCCATCCACTCTGTCGATAAAAAAATAATTGTCGTTGGTGACAACCTGGGGCTCGAACCTCCAACCCCGAGATTGATGATCTGAGAACGCCACTCTACCGACAGGACTACCGGCTCGCACTTATCAAGCCGGGAATTTATAATACATATGAACTGTCGGTTGCAAAGGGTTGTGACGTCAAGTGTCGTCGTCAGTCCTCCCACCCCATTCACTCTGACCAAACAAAAATTGTCGTTGTTGACAACCTGGGGTTCGAACCTCCAACCCCGAGATTGATGATTTTAGAACGGCACTCTACCGACAGGACTACCGTCTCGCACTTATCAAGCCGGGAATTTATAATACATACGAACAGTCGGTTGCAAAGAATTGTAACGTCAAAAGTCACGTGTCGTCGTCAGTCCTCCCACCCCATCCACTCTGACCAAAAAAAATAATTGTCGTTGGTGACAACCTGGGGATCGAACCTCCAACCCCGAGATTGATGATCTGAGAACGGCACTCTACCGACAGGGCTACCGTCTCGCACTTATCAAGCCGGAAATTTATAATATATATAAACTGTCGGTTGCAAGGGGTTGTGACGTCAAAAGTCACGTGTCGTCGTCAGTCCTCCCACCCCATCCACTCTGACCAAAAAAAATAATTGTCGTTGGTGACAACCTGGGGCTCGAACCTCCAACCCCGAGATGGATGATCTGAGAACGCCACTCTACCGACTGGACTACCGCCTCGCGCTTATCAAGCCGGGAATTTATAATATATATAAACTGTCGGTTGCAAAGGGTTGTGACGTCAAAAGTCACGTGTCGTCGTCAGTCCTCCCAACCCATCCACTCTGACGAAAAAAATAATAATAATTGTCATTGTTGACAACCTGGGGCTCGAACCTCCAACCCCGAGATTGATGATTTTAAAACGGCACTCTACCGACAGGGCTACCGTCTCGCACTTATCAAGCCGGGAATTTATAATACATACGAACTGTCGGTTGCAAAAAATTGTAACGTCAAAAGTCACGTGTCGGCGTCAGTCCTCCCAACCATTCCACTCTGACCAAAAAAAAATTGTCGTTGTTGACAACCTGGGACTCGAACCACCAACCCCGAGATGGATGATCTGAGAACGGCACTCTACCGACAGGACTACCGGCTCGCACTTATCAAGCCGGGAATTTATAATATATATGAACTGTCGGTTGCAAAGGGTTGTGACGTCAAAAGTCACGTGTCGTCGTCAGTCCTCCCAACCCATCCACTCTGACGAAAAAAAAAATAATAATTGTCATTGTTGACAACCTGGGGCTCGAACCTCCAACCCCAAGATTGATGATTTTAGAACGGCACTCTACCGACAGGGCTACCGTCTCGCACTTATCCAGCCGGGAATTTATAATACATACGAACTGTCGGTTGCAAGGGGTTGTGACGTCAAAAGTCACGTGTCGGCGTCAGTCCTCCCACCCCATCCACTCTGACCAAAAAAAAATAATTGTCGTTGGTGACAACCTGGGGCTCGAACCTCCAACCCCGAGATTGATTATCTGAGAACGGCACTCTACCGACTGGACTACCGGCTCGCACTTATCAAGCCGGAAATTTATAATATATATGAACTGTCGGTTGCAAAGGGTTGTGACGTCAAAAGTCACGTGTTCTCGTCAGTCCTCCCACTCTGACGAAAACAATAATAATTGTCCTTAGTGACAACCTGGGACTCGAACCACCAACCCCGAGATGGATGATCTGAGAACGGCACTCTACCGACTGGACTACCGGCTCGCACTTATCAAGCCGGGAATTTATAATATATATGAACTGTCGGTTGCAAAGGGTTGTGACGTCAAAAGTCACGTGTCGTCGTCAGTCCTCCCACCCCATCCACTCTGACCAAAAAAAAAATTGTCGTTGGTGACAACCTGGGGCTCAAACCTCCAACCCCGAGATTGATGATCTGAGAACGGCACTCTACCGACAGGGCTACAGTCTCGCACTTATCAAGCCGGAAATTTAGAATATATATGAACTGTCGGTTGCAAAGGGTTGTGACGTCAAAAGTTACGTGTCGTGTTGTCAGTCCTCCCACCCCATCCACTCAGACCAAAAAAAATAATTGTCGTTGGTGACAACCTGGGGCTCGAACCTCCAACCCCGAGATTGATGATTTTAGAACGGCACTCTACCGAGAGGGCTACCGTCTCGCACTTATCAAGCCGGGAATTTATAATACATACGAACTGTCGGTTGCAAAGAATTGTAACGTCAAAAGTCACGTGTCGTCGTCAGTCCTCCCACCCCATCCACTCTGACCAAAAAAAATAATTGTCGTTGGTGACAACCTGGGGCTCGAACCTCCAACCCCGAGATGGATGATCTGAGAACGCCACTCTACCGACAGGACTACCGGCTCGCACTTATCAAGCCGGGAATTTTTAATACATATGAACTGTCGATTGCAAAGGGTTGTGACGTCAAAAGTCACGTGTCGTCGTCAGTCCTCCCAACCCATCCACTCTGACGAAAACAATAATAATTGTCCTTAGTGACAACCTGGGACTCGAACCACCAACCCCGAGATGGATGATCTGAGAACGGCACTCTACCGACAGGGCTACTAGCTCGCACTTATCAAGCCGGGAATTTATAATACATACGAACTGTCGGTTGCAAAAAATTGTAACGTCAAAAGTCACGTGTCGGCGTCAGTCCTCCCACCCCATCCACTCTGACCCAAAAAAATTGTCGTTGTTGACAACCTGGGACTCGAACCACCAACCCCGAGATGGATGATCTGAGAACGGCACTCTACCGACAGGACTACCGGCTCGCACTTATCAAGCCGGGAATTTATAATATATATGAACTGTCGGTTGCAAAGGGTTGTGACGTCAAAAGTCACGTGTCGTCGTCAGTCCTCCCATCCCATCCACTCTGACGAAAAAAAACATCTTCGTTGGTGACAACCTGAGACTCGAACCTCCAATCCCGAGATTGATGATCTGAGAACGGCACTCTACCGACAGGGCTACCGTCTCGCACTTATCAAGCCGGAAATTTATAATATATATAAACTGTCGGTTGCAAGGGGTTGTGACGTCAAAAGTCACGTGTCGGCGTCAGTCCTCCCACCCCATCCACTCTGACCAAAAAAAATAATTGTCGTTGGTGACAACCTGGGGCTCGAACCTCCAACCCCGAGATTGATGATTTTAGAACGGCACTCTACCGAGAGGGCTACCTCGCACTTATCAAGCCGGGAATTTATAATACATACGAACTGTCGGTTGCAAAGAATTGTAACGTCAAAAGTCACGTGTCGTCGTCAGTCCTCCCACCCCATCCGACCCAAAAAAATTGTCGTTGGTGACAACCTGGGGCTCGAACTTCCAACCCCGAGATTGATGATCTGAGAACGGCACTCTACTGACAGGACTACCGGCTCGCACTTATCAAGCAGGGAATTTATAATATATATAAACTGACGGTTGCAAGGGGTTGTGACGTCAAAAGTCACGCGTCGTCGTCAGTCCTCCCACCCCATCCACTCTGACCAAATTTTTTTTATTGTCGTTGGTGACTACCTGGGACTCGAACCACCAACCCCGAGATTAATGATCTGAGAACGGCACTCTACCGACAGGGATACCGGCTCGCACTTATCAAGCAGGGAATTTATAATATATATAAACCGCCGGTTGCAAAGGGTTGTGACGTCAAAAGTGACGTGTTCTCGTCAGTCCTCCCACCCCATCCACTCTGACGAAAACAACAAACATTTTTGTTGTTGACAACCTGGGGCTCAAACCACTAACCCCGAGATTGATGATCTGAGAACGGCACTATACCGACAAGGCTACCGGCTCGCACTTATCAAGCCGGGAATTTATAATACATGTATATATAAACCGCCGGTTGAAAAGGGTTGTGACCTCAAAAGTCACGTGTCGGCGTCAGTCCTCCCACCCCATCCACTCTGACCCAAAAAAAAGTAATTTTCGTTGGTGACAACCTGGGGCTCGAACCTCCAACCCCGAGATTGATGATCTGAGAACGGCACTCTACCGACAGGACTACCGGCTCGCACTTATCAAGCTGGGAATTTATAATATATATATATTTTTTCTCTGTAGAGTTAAGGAAAACTCATTTATTCCAAAACCAATGTCAATTAACAGTTCCAAAGAGGAAACATATAATAATAAATGTGTAACAGAGTAAATGATGAACAGGGAAATGTAACAAAATAAATCATGTGGAAAAAAAAACCAAATACAGAAATACATTGTACGTTTACGTATGCTAAAGTTTCTAAATAATATTATGATCATATAGCCCATACTGAAAATTAAAGAAGAAAAATTAAAAGCTGTAACTGTAAAAAATCTCTACAACGTATGTACAAAAAAAATTACTGAGATTCTCATGGATCTCAAAAAAAGGAAAACACAAACAAAGCAGTTTAAAAAGCAAATCGGAGCTTATTATCAATTATTTTACCAATGGCATTGTTCTTAAGATACAGTTTCTGGAAATCCTTGTCATCTAATCTGCTTTTTTCAAAGTAAACAAAACGCTTCAGGGTAGTTTTGAATCTTTCCAGCATATCAACATCGAAGTCAATATAGTGTAACGAAATGGCACATCTCGAATTCCAAATAACTTTCAAAAGTTTTGCTATGAGAATCAACCCTGGGATTGCAACGGCACTCAGACGACTGGGCTACTGGCTCGCACTTATCAAGCCATTCACTTATAATATACATGTATATAAACCGCCGGTTGCAAAGGGTTGTGACGTCAAAAGTCACGTGTCCGGTTCTGGAGATATTAAATCGACGTACAAGACAGACAGACAGACACACACAGAGATTCCTGGAATTATAGTAAGGATTCATCTTCATCATTTTGTATGTGCAATTATGTGTGCGTGCACTGACCCGGTATGCCTTATCACCGTCCACCTATTTTTATTTTTGTAAAGACTACTATGTAAACTAATTCATTGCAAGTGGAAGCAACATCAGCCCTTGTAAACAGTGAAGGAAATGCACTTTAAAATTAATTAAACCACATTAGGATGTATTACATATACTGACATTAAGAGATATGGTATTTGCCCGAAAGATTTTGTGACCCAAATCCCAACTTGCTGAACATGTACTACTTGCGAATAACCTGCCTGCTGCCACTGTTGTTTGCATATAGCGCCCTCATCGTTTACAGTGTTTAGAGTCGCGTAAGGATATGTATCGTACATCACTGATAAAAGGTAAGATGCCTATATTTCAAGGAAATATCCTAAAATTGAGTATTTTAACATAAACTGTTAAAAAAAAAATATGAAAATGATTAGCACTGCTAAAGGAGAAACGAAGGCATGAAATTTAAAGCTTAAAGGGTACAATGTAGTGCGGTGCGTCATTGGCGGATGAAGCTTGACCCTTTTCTGTGCGTAAAACGTCTTAAAAAACATACAGGACATGCAGTAACGTCATATAGTAGTACATGTAGTATGTGTGCACGCTCGTGGGTTGCCTGCGTTCTGTCAACTATAGAATGGTTTTAACTGAAGTCATCTAGATATTCGAACATTTCTTCAAGACCATGGCGTCGATTGGCATGCTGAACTTGATGTTGATATTTATAATTCTCTGCCCGTGCCTTATATTAGGTAAGATTTGGGTGAATTTCGGTATTTTCGATGCATTGCCATACTGTCATTACATTAGCATGATTAGCTATGTTGTGCCCATTCTTGAAAATCACGCATTCTCGAAAATGAGCGCGTATTCTTAAGAATGAGCGCCCATTCTTGAAAATGAGCGCTCATTCTTGAAAATGAGCGCTCATTCTTAAGATTGGGTGGGAATACCACGTGCACAATTTATTAATTTTGCCCAATCTTAACAAACATTGCACGACATAATTATGTTAAATGAATTGTATAGCGGTTAAAAGGGAAACAATTCATATAAAGAGGAAAGAAAATGTTCCATGCTTCTGTACTCGTATAACTACGATAATTTGAATCAAATTAAACCTGTTATTATTGCTTTTTCCTGCCTACTTATGGGAAGTTTTGTAATAATGGAGGACTGGGAACTAGTCTGGGAAGTGCTTTGTTTAGGCTAGACAAGTACAAGTCCCTGTATGTATCATGTGCGTGCCACGAACAAAAACGATGTCCAGAAGCTGCCAAAATTGCTCTTTTGACTAGATAGAATCCAGCTCTGCGACGTTATGGTGGGGTGTGAACAATAAATTGGTGGCAATTTAAATGGGAAATAGCATTAGCACTATGGGATGTCGCAGTATTCATTCTCATTCTTCACAATCTTCATTCTTACGTCTCCCCCCCCCCCCTCTTTTATTATCCCAAAAATCTGAATTCTTTCTTATTTATTCTTATTTTCCCCCCGGTCCCCTCCCCCAATACGCGTATACTTTTCATATCCACTCTACTTTTCAGCGCCTTGCGTTGCAACAGTATAATTATTAAGAATCAGTGAACGAGGATGCAGCTAGACTTGCCAAGCGCAGCCGGTGCTCGGCATCGACAAGACCGTTATCTTGTCGCGTATTCTCGAGAATGTGCCCTCAATCTGGAAGAGTTATTTTTTGCCAAGATTGAGCAAGGATCCAGTTGCACATTTTCGAGAATGTGCCTGCCCATTTTCGAGAATGCATGATTTTCAAGAATGGGCACAACAGCTACACGTAGCTGGAGTTACCCAGCTCTGAGTTTTATCATTGGGTTGTCATCTAGAGCTGGAGCTCATTTTTCTCGAAAACGATAGTATAGGCAAAAAAAATTTGGAAAATGTTGAATTTTGTCCCCGTTACACACTAATTGCAACTGCAACTCACCCCAAACTTGCCTGGAATAACCATTACACAGGTCCTTGAAGTAAAAAACGATCCACGATGAAGATTCAGCCTACAATTGCAGTGAAAACAGGAAGAATAACCGCTAACCTGACAACCTTGCGAGCATGGCCAGGATCGCCGATGGTTTGTGCATAAAAAAAATTTGTGTACGATTGAATGGCGGTCGGTTACCGGTACCAGGCTGTCAACTAGTCATTTTTGCCGGCTGGCGATTGGCTGTTGGCGCATGACGTCGCGCGGAAGCGTAACACCCGATGACTGTTTCATGTACTCATATTAAGTTTACCACTCGCATCACAGCTGCGGTACTGGAACCGCAACCGATAGTGCACGAAACAGTCATCGGGTGTTACGCTTCCGCGCGACGTCATGCGCCAACAGCCAATCGCCAGCCGGCAAAAACGACTAGTTGACAGCCTGGTACCGGTAACCGACCGCCATTCAATCGTACACAAATTTTTTTTATGCACAAACCATCGGCGATCCTGGCCATGCTCGCAAGGTTGTCAGGTTAGCGGTTATTCTTCCTGTTTTCACTGCAATTGTAGGCTGAATCTTCATCGTGGATCGTTTTTTACTTCAAGGACCTGTGTAATGGTTATTCCAGGCAAGTTTGGGGTGAGTTGCAGTTGCAATTAGTGTGTAACGGGGACAAAATTCAACATTTTCCAAATTTTTTTTGCCTATACTATCGTTTTCGAGAAAAATGAGCTCCAGCTCTAGATGACAACCCAATGATAAAACTCAGAGCTGGGTAACTCCAGCTAAGCTACACGTACGTTATGTTGTTGACACGATCAATATTTACCAAATCAGGGCGATTGTGTAGCCCAGGTTGGACAACGTCTTCATTGCATTTGCGACTGACGTCTTGGGTATAAATTCTACCACCGTAGCGAAAAAAATTATAACACATTTTTTGCATATTTTTTCCTGACGGAGAAAGCTGAAATTTCGCTTTACCTATTCCTTGTGTCCAGAATTGTGCCTGTGCTGGGTTTTCAAAACTGAAAATGCAAATATTGTTGATGTACCCTAACGTGGCGCGGCCCCCAACGTGGCGCACTTTGATTTTTCACCAGTAGCGCTAGACCCGTGAACGTGGCGTTGTATACAACGCCACGCTGTTGTGTCATTTCGAACCCGGCGAAATCGATCCGCCATACATAATTTTGTATGAATGTTGAGTACTCACCTAGAAATCTAAATTTGCCTTCCCACGTGTTCAGGATGTGTCATTTCGACGAAATTTGCCGTCAATGAAGACCCACACGAACGTGTTGAAATTAGCATGATTAGATTTTAACGTTAACTGGACAAGTACGAATGTCAGACAAGTCGACCGTTGAGACAACTCGACTCGGGACAAGTCGACCGTTGAGACAACTCGACGCGGACAACTCGACCGTTGAGACAGCTCGACTTAATGGAAATGTATACGCGGAGCAGAAAAAATTGCATGGCAAGACCGATCACGGGCACGGCGCGGGGATACTCGATGTACAGTGGGCGCTTCGATTCGGTGGCCGTCGCGTCGGGCTGGTGCGCCCCGCCTGCGAGGACCGGGCCCTGCCCGGCACGCGGGCACGTCGACTGGCGTGGCAAGTGGGCGCACAGGCCTGGCACAAACGATGTCACCGTGCACGGTACGGCCACGTTGACCGACCGGGGATGGGATAAGTGGGAGCACAGGGCTGGCACCGTGCACGGTACGGACAAGTTTACCGGCAAATGCGCGCACAGGTCCGGAAAAAACGAACGGCGATGTGCATGGACAATCGGACGCTGTGCTATATCGGCTCTGTTATATCATGGTTAATATACATGTATGCAACAACAAAAACCCTCATGTGTCATCACTCCCAAACGGCGATCAGCCGCCGTAAAAAACCCTGGTACTATCCCCAAAACTAGGTTCCAAAACATGCGAGGCGACTTGTCTGAACGGTCGACTTGTCTTTCCATTTATCGCACATACGGTCGACTTGTCTCAACGGTCGAGTTGTCTCAACGGTCGACTTGTCCCGAGTCGAGTTGTCTCAACGGTCGACTTGTCTGACCCCCCAAGTACCCAGGGTCACTACCCTGTTGCCGGCTATGCGGATACGGAGTGGGAGTGCAGTGGAGCATGACGTGTACTGTGTAGGCCTAGTGATGAGAAGGTTTATTGAGGGCAATCGACGGTGACTCCCTAGCCGGCTACGAGGTGCATAGATCGAGTGGCGGGGTATTCTGCAATTGTGCCGTCTTTTCCAACCTAAAGCAGTCTTCTCTTAATTGTTAATGACATCACTTTTGAAAAGTTTCTTGGGGTAGAAAATCCCATTTTACGCGTTTTACGGTTGGGATGGTTGGGTGTAGACTGGTAGACCCTAGCCCCACGTTCGTTCGTTCACGCGCTACTGTATATACTGCAGGCCAACAAGATCCACATCGAGGTGTTTTGTGCTGCGCTATTGACTGCCATCACGTAAAATTCAGATAAATTTTCTGGGCGCCCTGGCAGCTAGCAGCACGGAACATCTCGATGTGGATTTCATTGGCTCGCAATATATAGCAGCGCACGAACGAACGTACGTACGTACACATACGTACATTGTACGGCTAGCTGGCCGGCGGTGTACACGCACAAGGGCGCACCATACATAAAGGATTCACTGAAGGCAGTCAACAGCCACCGGGCCTGCAGCACGCCGTGTGATTGACAGGTGAACGATCCATGTATCCCCATCATGTATAGCACGTTATGTGTGAGGTCATTAACCCTTATTGAACTCAACCCATCAAAGTTCAACAGTAGGTTTTGTTTAAATCTGTTGGGATAGGTACAGTACCCCTAAACTGATGGTCTTTTACACTGGGGTGGGCATACCTCCAGAAACTAAGTCCAACAGTGTGTGTGTACAATTTGCCATGTGGGTGTTAGAATTTGCCAGAATGGGTATGGTTCCTAGTAAATTAGGCTCGGGGGGGGGGGATAAAAACAGCATCACTTCGTCGCGCCGTTAGTTACGAAAACACAATTGTTTTCGGTAACACAATTGTTTTCGAAGTTAAAATGTTACATTCTTATCCTGCCAGTATGCAGTATCACATTTCATATTAAATTTAGCGCATTGGAAAGGAAACAAGTATTTTTGAGAAGGCGTGGACGTTATAATTACAATGATCGTGAAAATACGTAATGCACGTTGGAAATAACAACACCAAGTACACGATATAAATCCATTAATACAAACGAATACAAATACGTGTAGCTTCAGACTTAAAATCCCAAGCCGTCTCTTGGATTTTTGAGGAGCGCTATTTTTTTGCGCTCCTTCAAGACAGATGAGGAGCGCAGTAGGAGCACCTGTGCAGTCGCGCTCCTTTAAAATGAAGGACTGTAGACTGTTTCCCCTACCTTACAATTCTCTGACGTCTATAAATTGCTTCATTTCATCTTAAGTGGGGTCAGGGAACCAGACTACAGGAACATTATTATGTTTCTTGGTTTTTCCAGCATCTACGAGTACTTCAAACAATTCAGTGTAACAATATTTGCTATAAAATACTAACCCACCAAATCCATCTATTTCGGAAAATTACAGCGAAAGCAAATGTTGTATATTCACTTTAAAGGAGATTTTTGAGAGAAAGCACCCATTTGTGCTTAAAAAAAAACCCGCATAAGGCCAAAAAAAAAAAATAGTCCGGTCTCTGGTCAGCGTGTGCGTCAATTTTTACCATGCGCGTCAACCTTTTTTTCCCCTTCAAATTAACACGGAAGCTACAACAGCGCCTTTTATTGCCGCACCTCCTCAAATTTTTTTACCAACAAGCACCAAGGAATGGGGAAATTGCACCAAGGCAAATGATAAAGGGCACCAAGGCAAATTATGGAGAACACCAATGTATAATGAGGGCACAAAAAAGCAAAATAGTACCCACCTTGTCTGTACAATTCAAGCTTGAAAACACATTAATTCCGGAACTTCAGTCTGACCAGAGACCGATTATTTTTTTTTTTTGCCTAACCATGGAAAGATAATAGAACTATTTCCCAGGTTTGCAGCATTGCTTGCTACATGACATACACGTTCATGGCATCTGACTCGCACCCCTTGATCAAAGACATTGACAAAAAGGGGAACCCCCTACAAAGAGCTGAAAAACTCGATTGGTAGAGTGCTAGAATGGCAATCCGGAGGTCCCAGGTTCAAACCCTGCTCCAGACTGTTTCTTTATTCATCTTTAAAATTGGTTGAAAAGATTAACTAGCAAACACGACCGTCCACACAACTGTATAGTATCTAAGAAATTTGCTGTTTTCATGTAATTTCCTCACAAAAGGATACAAACTGGATACGAACTTTTGATCCTGAAAATCAAGTCGTTGTCCAGAGCGCTAGTTGACTTTCCAGTAACGCATATAGTTATTTTCAAAAGTTGCTTCACATGTCTGTGTGCGCTAGAATCACCATGTTTGTAAGTTTGAAACTACATGTAGTATTGGAATCACATAGGACATTGTCACTCACTTGATATTGCATTTTGTGCAGCCAAGTCTTATTGTCTTAAGTGTTAACTCAATTTAGATGGCTTTATTCACTGCTGAAAATACATTACAGGCAAAGGAAAACAAATCGCCGCCACATCAGATTTATAAGAACAAGGTTTTCAAGTTTTTTTCTCCTGAATTGTACATGTACATGTAAGACATTATGTGGATTCTGTTTGATCCAGCTTTGATCCGGGGTATTTGAAATATGGTTAAAAAATCAAAAGCACTAACTTTTGGCAAGCTTTGGGTGAATGTTTACCATAGAAAGGTAAGATAATAACGGTACGGTAAAATACGGTAATTAACAAGTACTATTCATTTAGTGTCATAAATGGTGAAATATGGGAAACCTGGAAACCTTCTTTATAAGGTTAACATTTAACAAGGTCAAATGTTACTTTAAATGAGTATTAGACATTGTAGTTATTGATCAGTTTAACACCAAGCAGACTACAAGTTTAGTCAAGTCTAGAGAAGAAAGAAAACTAGACCAACGCTTTAATCACTTGTCCTCTCCCCTGTGCACCTACTAATGTAGGACTAGTACAGCATGTACAATGCACATACACAATAGTGGAGCTGCTAAGCGAAAAATCGTGCACTTTGTGGTAAAAGCATGAAATTTGGCATGTGGGGTCAAAATGGGCTAAAAATCATTTTAAGATCGGGACCCATCCTGGATCTTGCCCATTTTGGGGGCGGAGCTTGATTTTTCAAAAAAGGGGGGGCAAACAATACAAACTCATAAAAACTGTATTTAACATCAAATTTCCTTGTTTTTTTACGCTTTGAAATAAACTTAAACATGAAATAAGACATTCTAGCATTCTAACACCTGTTATTTTCCACCCATTTTGTGGGCGTGGTCTAAATGGTAAAAGAGGCGGTATATCTTAGCAGTTTGGTTCTAATATGGAAAACATCATTCAGTTTGGTGGTAAAATTCTGAAAATTGGCATGTCCATTGAAATGGGCTGAACATAATTTTTAGAGGTGAACGCATCTTGGATCTTGCCCATTTGGGGGGCGGAGCTTGATTTTTCAAAAAGGGAGTGCAAAAATAGAAAACTCAGAAAACTGTATTTTACATCCACTTTGTTTCTCATGCTTTGAAACAAAGTGGATGTAAATTCTAACATTCTAACACGTGTTATTTTCATCCTTTTGCGGGCGTGGCCTAAATATGTAAGGAGGCGGTACATTAGAGCAGCTTGATTCAAACGAGGAAAAATCATCATTTTTGCTGGTAAAAACACAACTTTTCCATCGGTTAACTATGTTTACCATACACTATAAAGATAAGTTTAAACGGTTGCAAGACTAATTGTTGCCCTTTAGGGGTGGAGCTACATTTTAAGGTAGGCGGCTATAAAAAAATCATATCTAAATTGGTATGATTGTCTACAAGTATCTTACACAGGGTAAGTCAAAAAAAGGAAACCCAAATGGCAGGACAATTTTTTAACGAAGTTCTGCATGAAGCACTGTCAAAATCAAGATATGAAAGCCCAATTTATAAGTTTTGCTTTAGTACAAGAATCATTCAAATCACTTATGTACTTTTCAAGTTACAGAATTTTAAACACAAACATCGTCTTAAAAGTTCTGTCAGCAAAACAAAAACACTTCACATATAGGGGATGCGCTGGAATTGTTTTCGTTTTGCTGAAAGAACACACCATTTTTTGTGATACGTGGACAGAACTTTAAAACAGTGGTTGTGTTTAAAATTCCGTAACTTGAAAAGTACATATGACTGATTTGAATGATTCTTGTGCTAAAAGAAAGCTTATGAATCGGCTTTCATATCCTAGATTTTGAAAGTACTACATGCAAAACGTTATTACAAAATAACATTTTGCACATAATATAAAAAATGAAGACCCTCAATAATTCTATCATATCCCACGAAAATCATGTTCAGGTCTCTCACGGTTGATTTTATATTGATTTTTAAAGATCAAATCTATTAATCTCTAACGAGACGTCACGTAACCCATTATGACGTCATCATGACGTCACTTCAATTTTCATCTATAACACATCCCGGTCTAGGTACATACCAACTTTCAACCCAATCGGACCAGTGGTTCTGTAGATATTGGCCTTCAAAATATGCAATTTTAATATGGCGTCACATGTCACGTGACGTCATATTAAAAATAAAAAGATGAAATAAAAAAAAGACACCATGTCTGTTTGCAAACAGAACACAGGGCTTTTCGCATTTTACAAATGTTTATGTTTCGTTGGTCCTCTTGCAGTCACTTGTCATAGTGCTTCATGCAGTTAAAGGCAGACCTGCCAACCAGTACGCATTTGGCGTATTTAGTACGCAATTTTGATAAAAATACGCCAGTACGCTTTTGTCCCCATAAAATACGCACGGAAAAAAAATAAGAAACGACTGTGTGGAGTCTAATAATATTAGTCGCACAGAGCGGCTGCGAGCAAGACTACGCCGTGTGACACGAGGTTCAACAACCCTAATGCGTAAAGTAGGGCGATCGTGATTGGCGCACTTGATGTACATAAAGCCTTGTGGAGCGTACATAATAACCAATCGGAATCTCGCATAGAAAACGATCGGGATAACCTTTGCTGAAGGCCATTTTGAAGCGCTAACGTGTGTGATACTGACAGCGAGGGTTTTACCATCTCATGCGAACGATCGATTGAACGTAAAAACTTTGACTTCGCGGTAAAGATGGCATCAACTTCGAGTACCAAGCGGAAGCAGTCCTTCAAAAGAGAATACACGGAGACATTTAAATTCATTGTACCTTCTCAAAAAGGCGAACATTTTGCACGATGTACCTTGTGCAGCGTCGACTTCAGCATCGCGCACAGCGGTAGTTACGATGTGTCTCGCCATGTCGAAAGCAGTAAACACCGCAGCATGGCGAACGTGAAGAACGCAAATCATAGCATACAACATTTCATGTCTTCCGAGGATTTGAGTGTAATCAGAGCTGAAACTCTCTGGACAGATTACTTGGCAAACAGCAGGAAACTGTAATCCATGATAATAAAGTTGACAGAGTAGTACATAGCCACCACAAAATTCAAGTGAGTTCATTTTTTTATGTTTCTTTTGAAAAATACACATTTTCAGTAAAAAATACACATTTTGATGCCCCCAAATACACATTTTTGATTTTCAAGGTTGGCAGGTCTGTAAAGGTTGTTCAAATGCTTAGAATAATTCCTAAAATATAATTTTATCACATGACGTCACATGCCCTGCAATGACGTCATCTTTAAAACCCTTCTCAATACACATTTTGTCATTGTGGTCTTGGTTTGAACCAAATTTAATGTCAATCCCATGAAAGAAAGTGTGCAATTTTGGAAGCAGAATAAAATCATAAATATTTAAAAAATCATTAAAAAAATCAAACGATGACGTCATCGTGACGTCACTTCGGACTTTGCATACTAGTACCATTATCTACCTACCCAAGTTTTTCAAAAATGTTGTGCAAATACCTATTACCTAACAAACCAAATACAAAAAAGAATTTTTAACTTTGCATGTTGCGTTCGTGAGATATGGCTAAACGGTCCAAAAATTCAAATATTCATATAAAATCTCAGGATGGCGTCATCATGACGTCACTTCATTTTTTTACCTATAACACATCCCGGTCTGGCCACATACCAAGTTTCAACCCAATCGGACTTACAGTTCTGTAGATAAAGGACTTCAGAAATATGACAAGTAAATATTTCAAATCTGAAGCATTTACTTCTTTTATATTCATACTAGTAAACGCTTATAGTGTAGCAAAACCTAAAAGGTAAAAACTAATTATTTTCAGATTTTAGCAAATGGTTTTGAGTAAAAGTGTTTGCTTAATTTTCATTCATACAGATGCGAGTAAATGCTTCAAAATTGGAAGTAAAAGCAAATGCCATGTTTTATTCATACGAACATGGTATCATTTGTACCCTATGAACTTTGTTAATATTAATTTTACGCGATTAACATATAATTATTTGCTTTATAATTTGAAGGTTGCCCCAACCCAGCCTTGTGAATGACAAGTGCATATTTGAAATCTGAAGCATTTACTCCTTTTTATTCATACGAAACGAAGTATAAACGATAAATAATTTTTTTCTGGTAATGAAACCAAGGATTTCTCAAAAGTGCATGCCCCAGGCACTGTAGCTCGCAAACCCCGAAAAAAAACGTATAGAGAAGACAATGAGAAGAAATTACAGTTTTAGAGGTGGGAGGAAAACCCCAGAAGAATAGTCTGGGGAAAACCCACGGAATCAGGTACGGACTGAAAACCCAATCGACATGTAGACCATGGGTGCCGATGCACAGCGCATTGTGCGCATAAACGGCATTACGTTCGTCACGTTTGGTGCGCTTTTTTGTATCTGTCCTCCAGCACGTGACCCTCCCCAGTGCCGCTTTCCGTCTCAGTTACGATAGTTTTATTTTCTGCAAACTTATAAACGTGTAAAGCTTTACATTTTTCAGGCCATTTACTCAAGAGCAAATGGTTTTTAGTAAAAGCCTTTGCTTAATTTTTATTCATACAGATGGGAGTAATGCAAATGCCAGTTTTTATTCATACGAACTACCGTATGGTATTATTTGTACTTTTTCGCGATTAACATTAATAAATGCAGTAATTTTTGCGCAGAATTATGTGCTTTTATATTTTCAAGGTAGCCCCAACCCAACCTTGAAATATGACAAGTAAATATTTGAAATCTGAAGCATTTACTCCTTTTTATTCATAAGAAACGAAGTAAACGCTTATAGTGTAGCATAAAGGTAAAAAGTAATTATTTTCAGAATTTAGCAAACGGTTTTTAGTAAAAGTGTTTGCTTAATTTTTATTCATACAGATGCGAGTAAATGCTTCAAAGTGGTAGCAAAAGCAATTGCCATGTTTTATTCATACAAACATGGTATCATTTGTACTTTAATTAAATGCAGTAATTTTTTCGCAGAATTATTTTACTTTATAATTTCAAGGTTGCCCCAACCCAGCCTTGTAAATGACAAGTGCATATTTAAAATCTGAAGCATTTACTCCTTTATATTCATACGAAACGAAGTAAACGATAAATATTTTTTTTTTCTAGTAATAAACCAAGGATCCTCAAAAGTGCATGCCCCAGGCACTGTAGCTCGCAAACCCCTGGAAAAAACCGTATAGAGAAGACAATGAGAAGAAATTACAGTTTTAGAGGTGGGAGGAAAACCCCAGAAGAATAGTCTAGGGAAAACCCACGGAATCAGGTAGGGACTGAAAACCCAATCCACATGTAAACCATGGGTGCCGATGCACAGCGCATTGTGCACGTAAACGGCATTGCGTTCGTCACGTTTGATGCTCTTTTTTGTATCGGTCCTCCAGCACGTGACCCTCCCCTGTGCCGCTTTCCGTCTCGGTTACGATAGTTTTATTTTCTGCAAACTTATAAACGTGTAAAGCTTTACATTTTGCAGGCCATTTACTCAAGAGCAAATGGTTTTTAGTAAAAGCCTTTGCTTAATTTTCATTCATACAGATGCGAGTAAATGCTTCGAAAGTGGTAGAAAAAGCAAATGCCATGCTTTATTCATACAAACATATGGTATCATTTGTACTTTATGAACTTTAATAAATGCAGTAGTTTATGCGCAGAATTATTTTGCTTTATAATTTCAAGGTTGCCCCAACCCAGCCTTGTAAATGACAAGTGCATATATGAAATCTGAAAAATTTACTCCTTTTTATTCATACGAAACGAAGTAAACGATTATTAGGCCAAAAAAGGCTCTGGTTTCTGGTATGCGCGCGCGTCGCCATAGCCATGCGCGTCGGCAATGTAAGATGATGTCTTTCAATGTAAGATGATGTCTCAAACCACCACACTCACTGGTTCGACTGGAATCCTGCTGCTGCACAATTTTAACGTGTTATTTCTCCTAAAGTTATTTCTCACGTCTAAGTTTATTTCAAGCATGAAGAACAAAGGAAAATGGATGTTAAATACAGTTTTTCTGAGTTTTTTTTTTTGCACTCCCCTTTTTGAAAAATCAAGCTCCGCCCCCCAAAATTGCGCAAGATCCAAGATGTGTTCACCTCTTAAAATTAGTTTCAGCCCATTTTAATTGGACCTGCCAATTTTCAGGATTTTACTTCCAAACCGAATAATGTTTTCCATATTAGAACCAAACTGCTAATATATACCGCCTCTTTTGTACATTTAGGCCACGCCCACAAAATGGGTGGAAATTAACTGGTGTTCGAATGCTAGAATGCTATATTTTATGTTTAAGTTTATTTCAAACCATAGAAAAACAAGGAAAATGGATGTTAAATACAGTTTTTATGAGTTTGTATTGTTTGCACCCCCTTTTAAAAAAAATCAAGCTCCGCCCCCAAAATGGGCAAGATCCAGGATGGGTCCCGATCTTAAAATGAATTCTAGCCCATTTTGACCCCATTTGCCAAATTTCATGCTTTTACCACAAAGTGCACGATTTGGGCCAAAAATGGACCTAAGCAGCTCCACTACAAAGAGAACATGCATGCATGGCTGTGCCCAATCTCATAGCGTTGCTTAAAGGGACACTAGGTCCTGGAACAGCCCAATTGGGCTACCAAACGCGCTTTGAACATGATTATGTAAGTCGGAAAGAACATTTTATAACTAGGATATAAACATCCACACAACTATCCTTTAAAAACTGGGCGTTTTTGTGTTATTCCTGTATTATGCATGTGAGAGCGAATTTCGAGGTCCACTTTAAATAAATACCCCATAAATTTGAGCTGTTTGGATGCTAGTTGTGGTTTTATTTGTAAAGTGTTCGCCTTTTGCGGATGTTGAAAAAAAACACTTTTTTTGCATTGGTGATTGGTCACCGCTGTTTCCGAGACACACAACGTGTATCTCGTACACTGTATGAGAACGACACGAAAAACGTATTCGTACTCCGTCATGTCCGATGTAGACAACTAGGGATTTTTCCTCTTTTCTCGGGAACGGTAAGACATTTGGTTGGTTTCCTTTCAACCATATGTTTGAAATGGGATAAGTAAACAATCCGAAACATGAAATTTTCGGGGATTTCAGGAACTAGTGCCCCTTTAACAGCCGATTTTGTAGTTGTACGTACACTCCGTCTATTTCAAAGCACGCTTAACCCCGGAGGAAAAAAAAAGTTTTAAAAAATCAGTGACGTAACAATAGATATCTTCATGCGCGCGTAGATGCTAGCCCGCCACACCATGAAATAGTGCTTAAACAGCAACATGCTATTCTATTATAGTAGGCACAGTTTTTCTGTTAACTGTTACGCAGCGCTACGAAATTGGGTCCTTGTCCGTATGCAATAAAACAGTATGCCTGCGCTTGTACATTTTGTACAGTATGCACAATGTTAAGAACATGAACATGTACATTGTACATCTTTGTTGGCTAGACATGTTCCTCCCATGTGGCTAGACTACATGTAGACCTGGGCGAGGTATTATTATCTGGGACATACCGGTATTCCCTGTGTCAACATTGCATACAGTGGCATTGAAAAATAACCTTTCTAACTCGGTTGCTTGCTGTCTTAAGGCCTAACAAAAAGCTTTGTGTTCACAGTAACTCAACCTACATGTACCTGGGGTTTTTTTAGGCCAAATTGCTGACCTCAAAACTTTGTATTGCCAAATTTGGCCAAAATTTAACATGATGTTTATTTTGAAATTGGTCTAGGTCATTATTGCTAAAACAATAGAAATCTTGGCAACGCGATAACTTCAGAAATACTTTACTTAAGAACTTAAATTTGGTTTGTGGGTTGTTCTTGATAGCCGTAAGAAGCCTGTTGCTATTGGGGCGGACAGGTCAAAGGTCAAGGTCATTTATTGCTAAAACAATAGAAATCTTGTTAACACGATAACTTGAAAAAAACTTTACTTGAAAAAAACTTTAGGAACTTGACAGTTGGTTTGTGGGTTGTTCTTGATAGTCTCAAGAAGCCTGTTGCTTTTGGGGCCGACAGGTCAAAGGCGAAGGTCACTGTTGCAAAAACAATAGAAATCTTCCATTTTGGTTAGGGACACTAACTTTATAACAAAATGCTCGCATGCCAGGGGGATTGCGCAAGTCTCGCATTATTTTTTGGTGTTGGTGGTCAGTTAAACAATTAAACAGGTCAATTAAAAAGAATGCTGTTAAAGGTATCCTAAAGTGAACAAAATAAGTAGAACAGACGAACAGACAAGCATAAAAAAATGTATAAATAAAATTATTTTTCTACCTACCTCTCTACCTTGATAATTTTTAGGGCATTACCGTAAACACCCAACTGTTTTTTCTTGGGGCCTTATCTATTATTTTACATGTACACCCAAATGAAATCAAAGTCATAAAATCATGATTTAAATGCATCATTGCCACTGGCAATAATATAAAGATAATGTGAATGTTTTGTTCATGTTAGTCCTGTGATCATCTGTTAGAAAGGGATGCTGGTTTTGGAATTATGGTTTTAATGTATTTTGAAGTAATTTTAAATGAAGATAAAGTATTACTTTTGAATTTTGTTTTGATTGGTGTGATTTGTAGGAAAATTTCAGTACGTGTGTAATATGCTATAGTTTACTGTCATTGTTTTTTCGTTTACAATGTAAGTTTTTGTCTATAGGTTGCCAGTAGGTTTCATGAAATGTCAGCTAAAACAGTTGTTTTTGCCATTTTATTTAAAATTGCTTATTTAAAAAGATAAATACCGCCAGTTGTTTTGTTGTAAAGAAACTTACCCCCGCCTCGCATTTAAATTCACTACCTCTCATTCAAGGTCAGTGTTGCAAGAAAATAACCTATAAAATGTTGGCCTGACCTATTTGTGTTTGCGATATCTTCGTCAGCAGATTGACTGTAAGTTGACCTCGTAACAGGCAATGTGCAACAGTGCAGATGTAGATGTACTATTATGCAGCCTGGGCCTGGGAAAAAATGTAATGGCATGTATGCGTGTACAATCATGGTCCCTGGTACAATGTACACGTATGTATAGTGTATGATGCAGGGGAGGGAGACACAAAAATTGTTCCTGATGAACAAGTATGGTGTATACATGTACATGTACAACTGTTGCATGCAGAAAGAGTGCACTACCGGTAGGTTGCAAGTACATGTATGCTTTAACAAATCTGGTAAACTGTCCAATAAATTTCCCCTTTCTGACCATAATTTCATCCTCTGTATCATGCTCATGTATCGGTAGTCTTGTAGTATGGGGATAATGTTGTGAACAGTCACGCGTTCATGAATTGTACAATGTGCTTCCAAAGTAAAAAATGCATTGAAGGGCTTATCTCACTTATCTGTTTTCATGCATTATACTCCATGTGTACGAATAGAAAGTACATGTACATTGTACATGTACATGTACATTGTACATGTACATGTAGTACACAGAGGCTGATTTTCATTTTGCCATGCATTGCATGCAATTGTTATACAGTACCTTATACATTGTACACTGTGCATGTACATGTACCGGTACATCTACATACTACATTGTACTTGAAGATGTACCGTACATGTACATGTATACTGTACATGTGCTTATCTTGATGCTCATGTAATGGGAACCTTTTTATTTGATACAGTGTACATACATGTACATGTCCATCTGTATATGTTGCATGGATTTATCTGTTTATAGAAAATCATCCATTTGGAATGTGTACATAATGTTCATGTACATGATAATGTTTCAATACTTTACATCATATACTTTGTACATGTATCCATGTGGATATTAAGACACCATAGGTTACTATCGGTGGTTTACTTAAAGGGAAAATACAACATTTGCAAACATCAAAAAATAAAACTACGAAATCATTTTGAAATACCTTGCTGGACTGTTAGTGAATGACAGTGTAAAGCATCCTGTAAAATCATGGCACCTGATATACTGTCATTTTCAAGAAAAGTAAAAGCGTTGGAAAAAACTGTTTTTTTCCCTCAAATACTGGCTCCAATTGACCATCGCACTTGTTTGCAATCGATTTCACACCTATGAACGGGTACAAGCCAGCTAGACTGGTTCCCTGACCTTACAATTCCCCAATGTATGTAAACTGCTATGTTTCTTCTTATATGGAGTCAGGGAACCAGACTACAGGAAAATGATTGTTTTTCTTGGTTTTTACAGCATTTTCGAACCCAAAACCTCAAAAAAGTCAGTGTAACTATGTTTGCTATATGTTTCCAACCCCCCAATTCCATCCATTTCTGAAAATTACAGCAAAAGCAAATGATGTATATTCCCTTTAATATCAGCCTTTATTGAAAGAACACACACATTTTTACATGTAACATATAGTGGAGCTGCTTAGGTCCATTTTTGGCCCAAACCATGCACTTTGTGGTAAAAGCATGAAATTTGGCAAATGGGGTCAAAATGGGCTAGAATTCATTTTAAGATCGGGACCCATCCTGGATCTTGCCCATTTTGGGGGCGGAGCTTGAATTTTTTTTAAAGGGGGTGCAAACAATACAAACTCATAAAAACTGTATTTAACATCCATTTTCCTTGTTTTTCTATGGTTTGAAATAAACTTAAACATAAAATATAACATTCTAGCATTCGAACACCAGTTAATTTCCATCCATTTTGTGGGTGTGGCCTAAATGTACAAAAGAGGCGGTATATATTAGCAGTTTGGTTCTAATATGGAAAACATAATTCGGTTTGGTAGTAAAATCCTGAAAATTGGCAGGTCCAGTTAAAATGGGCTGAAAATAATTTTAAGAGGTGAACACATCTTGGATCTTGCACAATTTTGGGGGGCAGAGCTTGATTTTTCAAAAAGGGGAGTGCAAAAAATAAAAAAACTCAGAAAAACTGTATTTAACATCCATTTTCCTTTGTTCTTCATGCTTGAAATAAACTTAGACGTGAGAAATAACTTTATGAGAAATAACACGTTAAAATTGTGCAGCGGCAGGATTCCAGTCGAACCAGTGAGTTTGGTGGTTTGAGACATCATCTTACATTGAAAGACATCATCTTACATTGCCGACGCGCATGGCTATGGCGACGCGCGCGCATACCAGAAACCAGAGCCTTTTTTGGCCTAATAATCGTTTACTTCGTTTCGTATGAATAAAAAGGAGTAAATGCTTCAGATTTCAAATATGCACGTGTCATTTACAAGGCTGGGTTGGGGCAACCTTGAAATTATAAAGCAAAATAATTCTGCGCATAAACTACTGCATTTATTAAAGTTCATAAAGTACAAATGATACCATATGTTTGTATGAATAAAGCATGGCATTTGCTTTTTTACCACTTTCGAAGCATTTACTCGCATCTGTATGAATGAAAATTAAGCAAACACTTTTACTAAAAACCATTTGCTCTTGAGTAAATGGCCTGCAAAATGTAAAGCTTTACACGTTTATAAGTTTGCAGAAAATAAAACTATCGTAACCGAAACGGAAAGCGGCACAGGGGAGGGTCACGTGCTGGAGGACCGTGCACAATGCGCTGTGCATCGGCACCCATGGTTTACACTTGGATTGGGTTTTCAGTCCCTACCTGATTCCGTGGGTTTTCCCCGGACTATTCTTCTGGGGTTTTCCTCCCACCTCTAAAACTGTAATTTCTTCTCATTGTCTTCTCTCTACGGTTTTTTTCCGGGGTTTGCGAGCTACAGTGCCTGGGGCATGCATTTTTGAGGATTACTTCGTTTCGTATGAATAAAAAGGAGTAAATGCTTCAGATTTCAAATATGCACATGTCATTTACAAGGCTGGGTTGGGGCAACCTTGAAATTATAAAGCAAAATAATTCTGCGCATAAACTACTGCATTTATTAAAGTTCATAAAGTACAAATGATACCATATGTTTGTATGAATAAAGCATGGCATTTGCTTTTTTACCACTTTCGAAGCATTTACTCGCATCTGTATGAATGAAAATTAAGCAAACACTTTTACTAAAAACCATTTGCTCTTGAGTAAATGGCCTGCAAAATGTAAAGCTTTACACGTTTATAAGTTTGCAGAAAATAAAACTATCGTAACCGAAACGGAAAGCGGCACAGGGGAGGGTCACGTGCTGGAGGACCGTGCACAATGCGCTGTGCATCGGCACCCATGGTTTACACTTGGATTGGGTTTTCAGTCCCTACCTGATTCCGTGGGTTTTCCCCGGACTATTCTTCTGGGGTTTTCCTCCCACCTCTAAAACTGTAATTTCTTCTCATTGTCTTCTCTCTACGTTTTTTTCCGGGGTTTGCGAGCTACAGTGCCTGGGGCATGCATTTTATGAGGATTACTTCGTTTCGTATGAATATAAAGGAGTAAATGCTTCAGATTTTAAATATGCACTCGTCATTTACAAGGCTGGGTTGGGGCAACCTTGAAATTATAAAGTAAAATAATTCTGCGAAAAAAATACTGCATTTAATAAAAGTTCATAAAGTACAAATGATACTATGTTTGTATGAATAAAACATGGCATTTGCTTTTGCTACCACTTTGAAGCATTTACACGCATCTGTATGAATGAAAATTAAGCAAACACTTTTACTAAAAACCGTTTGCTAAATTCTGAAAATAATTACTTTTTACCTTTAAGCTTTTGCTACACTATAAGCGTTTACTTCGTTTCTTATGAATAAAAAGGAGTAAATGCTTCAGATTTCAAATATTTACTTGTCATATTTCAAGGTTGGGCTGGGGCTACCTTGAAAATATAAAAGCACATAATTCTGCGCAAAAATTACTGCATTTATTAATGTTAATCGCGAAAAAGTACAAATAATACCATACGGTAGTTCGTATGAATAAAAACTTGCATTTGCATTACTCCCATCTGTATGAATAAAAATTAAGCAAAGGCTTTTACTGAAAACCATTTGCTCTTGAGTAAATGGCCTGCAAAATGTAAGCTTTACACGTTTATAAGTTTGCAGAAAATAAAACTATCGTAACCGAAACGGAAAGCGGCACAGGGGAGGGTCACGTGCTGGAGGACCGTGCACAATGCGCTGTGCATCGGCACCCATGGTTTACACTTGGATTGGGTTTTCAGTCCCTACCTGATTCCGTGGGTTTTCCCCGGACTATTCTTCTGGGGTTTTCCTCCCACCTCTAAAACTGTAATTTCTTCTCATTGTCTTCTCTCTACGGTTTTTTTCCGGGGTTTGCGAGCTACAGTGCCTGGGGCATGCATTTTTGAGGATTACTTCGTTTCGTATGAATATAAAGGAGAAAATGCTTCAAAGAAAATATAAAAGCACATAATTCTGCGCAAAAATTACTGCATTTATTAATGTTAATCGCGAAAAAGTACAAATAATACCATACGGTAGTTCGTATGAATAAAAACTTGCATTTGCATTACTCCCATCTGTATGAATAAAAATTAAGCAAAGGCTTTTACTGAAAACCATTTGCTCTTGAGTAAATGGCCTGCAAAATGTAAGCTTTACACGTTTATAGGTTTGCAGAAAATAAAACTTTCGAAACCGAAACGGAAAGCGGCAATGGGGAGGGTCACGTGCTGGAGGACAGATACAATCCCCAGACTATTCTTCTGGGGTTTTCCTCCCACCTCTAAAACTGTAAATTTTTGCTGGTAAAAACACAACTTTTCCATCGGTTAACTATGTTTACCATACACTGTAAAGATAAGTTTAAACAGTTGCAAGACTAATTGTTGCCCTTTAGGGGTGGAGCTACATTTTAAGGTAGGCGGCTATAAACAAAATCATATCTAAATTGGTATGATTGCCTACAAGTAACTTACACAGGGTGAGTCAAAAAAAAGGAAACCCAAATGGCAGGACAAATTGTTTTAATGAAGTTCTGCATGAAACACTATCAATATCATGAAAGCCCAATTTATAAGCTTTGTTTTAGTACAAGAATCATTCAAATCAATTATGTACTTTTCAAGTTACAGAATTTTAAACACAAACACCGTCTAAAAAGTTCTGTCAGCAAAACGAAAACACTTCACATATAGGGGGATGCGCTGGAATTGTTTTCGTTTTGCTGAAAGAACACACACCATTTTTTGTGATACGTGGACAGAACTTTAAAACAGTGGTCGTGTTTAAAATTCCGTAACTTGAAAAGTACATATGAGTGATTTGAATGATTCTTGTACTAAAAGAAAGCTTATGAATCGGCTTTCATATCCTAGATGTTGAAAGTGCTACATGCAAAACGTTATTACAAAATAACATTTTGCACATAATATAAAAAATGAAGACCCTCAATAATTCTATCATATCCCACGAAAATCATGTTCAGGTCTCTCACGGTTGATTTTATATTGATTTTTAAAGATCAAATCTATTAATCTCTAACGAGACGTCACGTAACCCATTATGACTTCAATTTTCATCTATAACACATCCCGGTCTAGGTACATACCAACTTTCAACCCAATCGGACCAGTGGTTCTGTAGATATTGGCCTTCAAAATATGCAATTTTAATATGGCGTCACGTCACGTGACGTCATATTAAAAATAAAAAGATGAAATAAAAAAAAAAGACACCATGTCTGTTTGCAAACAGAACACAGGGCTTTTCGCATTTTACAAATGTTTATGTTTCGTTGGTCCTTTTGCAGTCACTTGTCAGAGTGCTTCATGCAGTTAAAGGTTGTTCAAATGCTTAGAATAATTCCTAAAATATAATTTTATCACATGACGTCACATGCCCTGCAATGACGTCATCTTTAAAACCCTTCTCAATACACATTTTGTCATTGTGGTCTTGGTTTGAACCAAGTTTAATGTCAATCCGATGAAAGAAAGTGTGCAATTTTGGAAGCAGAATAAAATCATAAATATTTAAAAAATCATTAATAAAATCAAACGTGACGTCACTTCGGACTTTGCATACTAGTACCATTATCTACCTACCCAAGTTTTTCAAAAATGTTGTGCAAATACCTATTACCTAACAAACCAAATACAAAAAAGAATTTTTAACTTTGCATGTTGCGTTCGTGAGATATGGCTAAACGGTCCAAAAATTCAAATATTCATATAAAATCTCAGGATGGCGTCGTCATGACGTCATTTCATTTTTTTTTTACCAATAACACATCCCGGTCTGGCCACATAACAAGTTTCAACCCAATCTGACTTACAGTTCTGTAGATAAAGGACTTCAGAAATATGACAAGTAAATATTTGAAATCTGAAGCATTTACTTCTTTTATATTCATACTAGTAAACGCTTATAGTGTGGCAAAACCTAAAAGGTAAAAACTAATTATTTTCAGATTTTAGCAAATGGTTTTGAGTAAAAGTGTTTGCTTAATTTTCATTCATACAGATGCGAGTAAATGCTTCAAAATTGGAAGTAAAAGCAAATGCCATGTTTTATTCATACGAACATGCTTTCATTTGTACCCTATGAACTTTGTTAACATTAATTTTACGCGATTAACATATAATTATTTGCTTTATAATTTCAAGGTTGCTCCAACCCAGCCTTGTGAATGACAAGTGCATATTTGAAATCTGAAGCATTTACTCCTTTATATTCATACGAAACGAAGTATAAACGATAAATTATTTTTTTTTTGGTAATGAAACCAAGGATTCCTCAAAAGTGCATGCCCCAGGCACTGTAGCTCGCAAACCCCCCCCAAAAAAAAGTATAGAGAAGACAATGAGAAGAAAGATGATTTTCCCTCGTTTAAATCAAGCTGCTCTAATGTACCGCCTCTTTACATATTTAGGCCACGCCCGCAAAAGGGTGAAAATAACACGTGTTAGAATTTACACCCACTTTGTTTCAAAGCATGAGAAACAATGTGGATGTAAAATACAGTTTTCTGAGTTATTTATTTTTGCACTCCCCTTTTTGAAAAATCAAGCTCCGCCCCCAAATGGGCAAGATCCAAGATGCGTTCACCTCTAAAAATTATGTTCAGCCCATTTCAATTGGACATGCCAATTGTCAGAATTTTACCACCAAACTGAATGATGTTTTCCATATTAGAACCAAACTGCTAAGATATACCGCCTCTTTTACCATTTAGACCACGCCCACAAAATGGGTGGAAAATAACAGGTGTAAGAATGCTAGAATGTCTTATTTCATGTTTAAGTTTATTTCAAAGCGTAAAAAACCAAGGAAATTTGATGTTAAATACAGTTTTCATGAGTTTGTATTGTTTGCACCCCCTTTTTTGAAAAATCAAGCTCCGCCCCTAAAATGGGCAAGATACAGGATGGGTCCCGATCTTAAAATGATTTTTAGCACATTTTGACCCCACATGCCAAATTTCATGCTTTTACCACAAAGTGCACGATTTTTCGCTTAGCAGCTCCACTAATACCAGTACCTCCCATACACAAGTCCTGTGAAAAATGTTTGATATTCATTCATATCATAAAAATTAAGTTGCAAGATCTAGAGAATGTTTTAAAAATTGGGTCAGACCGCTTTTTAGACATGACCACATTGCATGTACATGTATGTGAACAGTGATCTGGTATTTTATAGCAAGTTTTGTTTGTTTCCTCTTGCAGGGACGGACACCTCTACCGGCGCAGTGGGCAGAAAGTGTGCATGTAATGACAAACCATGTCTTGAAACCAACAACACATGCGTCCTGCAAAACCCTAAGGGACTTTGCATTGCCATGAAGATGAGGGATGATTATCAGGTTTGTCAATCCTCTGTCATAGTGTCATACATCCTTTGGATTTAAAGGTAGAGTAGATCATTTGCAGCTATCCAAAAAGTAACTGACAAAAAAGCTTAATTGGTTTATAGACGTGGATGGCAATAAACTCCTCATGAAATTATTCTTTCCGACATGCTGTCATTTTGCAGAGAAGAAGAAAACAATGCGTCAAGTGACGCATTTTTTGGAAATTTCTGTTAGTATTTGGTTTGTAATTCGGTGAATGGGTGCGCGCAAGCGTTGACGCGACGAACACAGGCGCGAGTGCTGTTTGTGTGCACTCTGGGACCAGCTGCACTAGACTTGCCTAGTCTTGTTTAAGTTTTGATAGTCTTAGATTCAGCAAGTCCAGGCATATGTCCAAGACCCTTCATATGATAACTGCACTTGGTTGTCATGAAGCATAAAAAGCTACAAGAAATGCGGACAGATTTAAAGGGAATATACAACATTTGCAAACATCGAAAAATAAAACTACCAAGTTTTTACGAAATACCTTACTAGAATGTTGGTAAATGACAGTCTCAAGCATCTTGTAAAATTATGGCACCTGATGTGAAGTCATTTTCAAGAAAATGGTATTTTTGTTAAACATTTCCAACGGTGGTCGGCCGACCAGCGTTGGAAAAACCTAACTATTTTTCAACTGCTGCTCCAAATTTACCATTTTATTCAGTCCAAATTTTGTTTGCTATAGGTTACATGTTCATGAACGAGTGCAGGCCAGCTAAGACTGGTTCCCTTGCCTTACAATTTTTCATCATCTATAAATTGATCCATTTTATCTTTTGTGGAGTCAGGGAACCAGACTACTTGAACATTTTTGTTTCTCTTGGTTTTTCCAACCTTTTCGAACACCAATCTTCAAAAATGTCAGTGTAACAATATTTGATCTATTATACTAACCTCTCAAATAGTTCATTTCTGAAAATTACAGCAAAAGCCAATGATGTACATTCCCTTTAAAAACCATCACCGAGAAGGGAAATTCTGATCTCATAAATTCCATTTTATCTTCTAACATTCTCCCTTTTACAAATTTGATAGTTTTCCATTCAATACGTAGAAGATAATAAAATAAAAGTCTTCAGACATCCCATTATTAAACTTCACCCACCCATATCCTTCAAAATCCACCTACAGATTTTGGAGGATTTTTCGGGATTGCAGATGGTTGCGCCCATCCCAGCCACTTTTGCTTTTACAGTGTTAAACACAAGGATTATGCCATGAATTTTTTGCATTGCGGGAGATTTTGGAGGATTCGGGACTGTTTTAAAGCAAATAGACGCCTTGCTTGTGATGTCACATCTGAGGACAGGTCTTTGCTCCTTTGTGATACGCACGAGTAGACAATTAGTACTTTCATTGTCACTGAATTTAATAGCAAAAAATGCCCTCACTAAGGGCGCATTGTGCAAGAGGTCTTGCATCTCTGGAGTTAAGGGTGAATTTTTTTCTGTGAATATTTGGACTTGTTAGGAAGAGATATCCCTACTGATGTGCGAGGAGGACCCTAAGGGGCCAGAGGAGCGGCCATTCCCATGCCAGAACCCAGAGTCTAACCCCTACTACATGTCCAAGTGTTGTGTGGACCGGGACTATTGTAATCGGGAGCTGGTCAAGGATATGCATCTTGAGCCACTGCCGACTGCCCAGCCAACAGGTGAGAATAGTCCGGGGGGGGGGGGGATGCATTCTCCTCCCCCCCCCCCCAATTTTCTTTGTTTTTATGAAACCTGCGAGAGAGTGAAGATAAAGTTTGTTTGTGATTGGTTGTGCCTAATATACTGAATATCCAAATATTCATTCATCCACTGAAGATCCAAATAGAATTTAGCAAATAGAATATTGGGGGAAAAATTGGAGCCGTCACGAGAAATGCCAAAAAACATCTGTAATGTCATTTTATTCGTATATGAGTTGGGAGATTTTGTTTTGCCAAATGCCACATTTTTTTGTGGACTGCCAATTTATACGCATGATTCCCGTGCTTCTGAGTGGAATATTAGCCCTAATTTCATGATTTTTCATCGTTATAATTTGTAAAATATCAGCCAGTCACCTTTTCTTGAAAAATATATATATCGAGACATGATATTCATAAAAAGTTTTTACGTCGATGTCAATGTTCGAATATTTCAATATTTGATCAAATCTAAACACCAATTATCAAATATTATCAAATTGAAGTGTAAGGAAACAATGCAGTATGCATGCAAGATCAACTGTAGTGTTATAATATCCAGGATGTTTCCTATGAAATTGAAAATTTGCATTTTTGATATTAAAGCTGTATTGTGAATTGTTCATATTTTAATAGTACATGTATCTCTGATATTGATATTCTGGCATCGATGTAATTACTGAACTATGATTATGGGTAACTTAAACCCATCCGCCCCTTATCTGCAACCTCCTTTACGCATGATTCGAAAGAGATTCCGAATTGTAGGACCCAAAATGTAAAAATTCCTTGACTTTTTTTTTTTTTTTTCTTATCAGAAGTTTGCAACTTGAAGCCCGCCTTTGGGGATTGTGACATGGAAGCATTTCTGTGGTATTACAACACCACCCTGAACGATTGTCAACAGTTTGTATACAGCGGCTGCGGAGGCAACGATAACAAATTCTACACCAAGGATTCCTGTCTTCGTCAGTGCCATGGTAGGTTTGGTCAGAACTTCAAAATTAGTATGTCCATTTGAAGATTAAAAACAAGAGCCAAACTGTCTTAATTCCCTTAAAATGGCCTGATAATAGTTCAACAATGAAAAAATGAAACCAAAATAATCTCATTCTTGGATTAGCTATTGACAACTTTGGCAAGTACTCGCAAAACTGAAGTACTCTGGAAACATTTTTTTTTGCAAGATAAAAAGTTGGACATAACTTCATTTGACCTTTTCACACTGTTGACTCGCCTACCCATGTTTAAAGGGACTGAACATCATTGGCTTTTGCTGTAATTTTCAGAAATGAACTATTTTGGGGGTTAGTATAATAGATCAAATATTGTTGCACTGACATGTTTGACGTTTTGTGTTCGAAAATGCTGGAAAAACCAAGAAAACAAAAACATTCAAGAAGTCTGGTTGCCTGACTCCACTAAAGATGAAATGGATCAAAAATACCGGAAAATTGTAAGGTAAGGGATCCAGTCTAGCTGGCCTGCACCCGTTCATGAACATGGAACCAATAGCTAGCAAAACAAAATTTAGACTACAAAACATGGTAAATTTGGAGCAGTAATTGAAAAATAGTTAGGTTTTTCCATACAAATATACCATTTTCTTGAAAATGGCTTCACACCAGGTGCCATAATTTTACAGGATGCTTTAGCATGTCATTTACCAACATCCTAGTAAGGTATTTCGTAACAACTTGGTAGTTTTATTTTTCGATGTTTGCAAATGTTGTTTTTTCCCTTTAAATCAACTAGGGTCCAAGGTGAGCAGAAAGGGGTCCGATCGAACACGATCAACAGGGCATACCTGCTCAGGTTATACACAGTTCGGCCATATATTTTGGATGTTCTTTCTGGGTAGAGTCAGAGTTGTAGAGCACTGGATCCATGTAGAAGCCGTGTTGGATTCTCGCTAGCGTGAAAGGTGTACCTGAAATCATTCCTGAAATCGTTCCTGAAATCTGGGGCATTTGATCCCTAGAGATATTGGATGGTATGAAGGGGCGTGTTGAAAATGTTTGACCTTTTTTTAAATTCAGATTATAAGGCCAAGCCTGACGAGCCCATCTCCATGGTCAACCTGTCGCTGGCTATCGCCATCCCCGTCACCATCATCTGCCTAGCAGCATTCTTCCTGATGGCGGTCCGTTGGTACCTGCTGCAGAAGTCGGCGTCCCGGCCCATCCGCATGCAGGTGCCTCTGATATCGGGCACAGGCAGTCAGGTCATTCCTATGGGGTGGAATCTGACAGATCTCCACAATACCGCCACCTCCAGCTCAGGTTCAGGTAAAAAAAAAAGAGGCCTCTTCCTTATCTGTATGAATCTTCAAAGGTACGTGAGGACATTCGCAATTACCTGGAACGTGCCTTCCGATTTTAAGAGAAAGTCCTAACTCAAAATGGAGATAGGACTGGTACCAACTACCCTGAGAAATGGTATCATTCAGAAGAAACAATCATTGGTGGTGTTAGAATTAGGTGCATGAGCTACGGAATCCAGTTACGAGACCCCAACAATTGTACATACATTTTGTCTGTATTCTCCAGATGTAAAATATCCAATGAGCTATACATTTTGTATCAGAGGATTTTGGAGGATTCAAGAAGATTCCTAGCCGAATATAGTTGCCTAGGAAGTTAAAAGTTCAAGGCATATAGGATCAATTGCATTTATCCCAAATTTTTAACAAAAGCTTACTTGGATTCAAGATCATACTGGCACTAAACACCCGTGAAATTGTTTCCCCTTGCTTGCTGTCATTTTAGGCGATTTCCAACAATCAGTAAATTGAGTTATATCGACAAAATCGTGTTTCGTGATCAAAAGGTTGTGCATGGGTTTTCACTGTTTTCTTGAAAAGGGTAATATCCTCTGAGCTGAAATTTCAAAAGCAGGTTTTAACATTCTTCTTCAGATTTTGAGTGGTGTTATTATTGGAAACGAACTAAATGCATGTAACGCAAATGATACTCTATGCCTTTAAAGATTTACTTATTTATTAAGTTTTCTTTTTTATTCTCTCACAGGGTTACCCTTGCTGGTGCAGCGCACCATTGCCAGACAGATCACCCTTGTAGACTGCATCGGCAAGGGGCGCTACGGCGAGGTCTACAAGGGCCGCTGGAGGGGCGAACACGTGGCCGTCAAAATCTTCTCCTCGCGCGAGGAACGGTCCTGGTTCCGTGAGGCTGAGATTTACCAAACGGTCATGCTGCGCCACGAGAACATTTTGGGATTCATTGCTGCTGATAACAAAGGTTTGTGGTGCAGTTTAAAACAATTACCACCCCCCCCCAACTAATAATGTAGTAACAAACGGATAACGTATCACCAACCGATAATGTAGCAAAAATTGAACGATACTGTATCATTAACTGATAATGTAAACAAAAATTGACTGATAGTGTCGTAAAATGTACTACACTATCAATCAAATGTTGTTAAATTATTGGTCTCAACCGATGATGTAACAAAAATGAACTGATAGTGTAGTGATTATTACCACACTATCAGTCATTTTTTTGTTACATTATCAGTAAGTGATGCAATATTGGTCAATTTGTGTGACTTTATCGGTTGGTGATACATTATCCGTTGGTTACTACATTATCAGTTGCAACACCCCCTTCCCCCAAAAAAAATGTATCTCCAGCAAATTTCATGCATTATTTGAATTACCGATAGTCATCACTTGGAAAATAAAACACTGAACTCCTCGTGTGCTGCGTTCCATTTTATCTGCTTGAAACGGCACCCTCTACAGTTAGAAAGCCAATACATTGGCAGGAAATTTAGGTCGTATTGTTTTAATAGGTGTAAATAAGGCAATTTAGTTCGTACTGTTTATTTTTAAATTTGTATCTTGTTCCCAACCTACAGACAGTGGTATGGTTACACAACTCCTGCTGGTCACTGACTACATGGAAAACGGTTCTCTCTTTGACTTTTTGAACATGACGACTATTGACACCGCTGGGATGATCCGACTCGCGTACTCAACGGCAAATGGACTGGCACACCTTCATGTGGAGATTGTTGGCATGCAAGGTTAGTCAAGACCACCTTGAAGTTGTTTTTCAAGTTTGCTCTTTTATCGACGTGTGCTTATGTAGTCCTGTCAATATATTTTGTAATGTGTTATATATCATGATTTCAATTGTAAATCACGGCAGCGTTGGGATTCAAATTCATGTTGTGTGGGCCAATTCATGCAGTTTTCATGTGTTGTGCAACAACTAAAAAAAACATGTGAAACACCCCCCCCCCATACAAAAAACGCTATACATGTAAATCAGACTGATGGCATTATAACTGTCTCCAGGGTGATTAGTTCTCGAGTTACACGATGTATTATTCATAGCGACTTACCATGCCATTTACTGCTTTCTTCGTATTTCGATCCCTTCATTGCATTTCAGTGTCACAATGGACCAATCCAATAATCCTTGCTTTGCTGATGTTTTGACAAAAGTCCGACTTGCTAGTATTAACTATGACGTGCGCATCTGTTGTTTGTCATGTGCACAGCTAGCGGGTGCTTAACCCTCTCTCTCTGGCTGGCAATTTCAACAAGCGGTCAAAATAAATCAAGTGACTGTTTTTAACAGTTGAGTGCTCCCTCCCTGCGTAAAGCAGGATTGACTGGCTGTGATTGTTATGAAACGTGATATAGCTATGCTGTGACTGTAGGAGATTGATAAGCCAGCTGTGCCTATCCGTCACCTGCTTTTGTCTGTTGATGGAATTTGACTGACACAGTGCATACAAGAAATATAATCTGATTGTTGGTGACTAGTCTATGTAAAAGACACGGCAGGGGAACAGGATTGAATTTGTGACTGTCTGTGACCGTTTAACAGTTTGGTCTTTCACAAGTGCATCTTTAAATAAAAAAAAAATAAAAAATGAGTTGCCTCACATGTACATCCATTTTTGCTATGCACTGTGAGGGATATCCAAATCAGTTTTTTTATACAATCTCTGGATAAGTGCCAAGTAGCTCGTTGAAATCCTATTCCCTTGTTTACATGTTACTGCTCAAATTCACAGCAGGGCCATCAGACTCTCTCACACTGATAACCTATTTTTCATCAACAAAACAATAAAATAGCTTTTCAGGTTACATTTTCTGGTTCGTGGTGTTCATTGGAAATGTATTGGTGTGAGTTGATCCTCTGATGTTAATGTGAAGATTTGTATTTTCTGGGGAAAGGTGTGTAGTTTTCACATTTGTGCTTGGTCTTTTTTTTTTAAGTACCGGTAGCAACATGAGGGCAATTCCATGCATTATGGAAGAAAATGTAATGTCCGTGACGGTCTATTAAGAGCTCAGCCTTTGAAACCAGAAAATGTATTTTTCAAATCTAAAACATCCACCATCCAGTGATGGTGAAGGAACAGACTACGATTTTGGATCATTTCTCTGAATCATTAATTAAAAGTAATGGTTAATTGGCTCTGTCATGAAACATTACATTTGCTTCCATAATGCATGAATCGCCCTTAACTGGCAGTATTTAACGTACTCACTTGGCAGTATAACTCTCTACCCTGTAAAAATATCCACACTGTTTCTTAAAAACTGTCTGCTATAGAGTACTGAAGTGCTCCGCGTATTTTGTTCTATGCGCATGGCTTAACCCTAACCCACCTCACTCCTCCAAAATCCTCCTGGCGGTTTTGGAGGATTCTAGAGGATTGAGGATGAATGGTGATTGAATCAAATGAGGATTCTGGAGGATTGAGGATGAATGGTGAATGAAGCACAAGAGGATTTTGGAGGATTGAGGATGAATGGTGAATGAAGCACAAGAGGATTTTGGAGGATTGAGGATGAATGCATTTTGAGGCAGGACTGTCTGATGATTTTGAAGGATTTGGCGTTGGTTATCCTTCATTTAAACACGAGTGCAAAGTTTTGGGATGAGGAGGATTTTGGAGGATTGAGGATGAATGCATTTTGAGGCAGGACTGTCTGACAATTTTGAAAAATTTGGAGGATTTTGGAGGATTGAGGATGGTTGTAAGCAACAAGGGCCTAGGGGGTTAGGGTTAAGTGTGTGAAGACATCAGCGTGCAAACCAGAGTGAACCAGAACAATGACAGCTGACGTCACACTTCGGTACTCTATAGTTTGTGAAAATCCTTCATTTAAGGCTTGTTCATACTCGGTGGAAAACAAAACATGAATGGGACTTTCTTGAGTTTTGTGCTTCGTATTCCCAAAAATTCAAACACATTTCAAATCAAGCGAATTTCATCACAATGTCCAATCTGCTTTACATTTACAGTCGTTTCTGTATTAAAGCAAAGTTTTTATTTTCCTCCACAGGCAAGCCTGCGATAGCCCACCGGGACCTCAAGAGCAAAAACATCCTGGTCAAGCGCAACGGTCAGTGCGCCATCGCGGACCTGGGCCTGGCCGTCCGCCATGACTCGGAGCGTGACACGGTGGACATCGCCCCTAACAATCGCATCGGTACCAAGCGTTACCTGCCCCCAGAGGTTCTGGATGACACCATCAACGTCAACCACTTTGAAGCCTTCAAGAGAGCCGATGTCTACTCGCTGGGATTGGTGTTCTGGGAGATTGCGCGCAGATGTTCCATTGGAGGTAAGGCACTATACGCTATGGAAGAACTTCACTGTAACTAACACAACAGATTGTTCAGTGTAATAATGGCTCGTTACAGCAATTTCCAATCTCCATTGCATTGTGTAATGGTACATGAAAATTGGGAGACACAAAGGGTATGTTCATTATACAGGGTGCTCGTCAAAAAAAGAAAACCCAAATGGTGCCCCCTATATATTAAAGAATTTCTGCATGTAGCGTTTTCCTAATCTAGGATATGAAAGCCTAATTAATAAGATTTCTTTTAGTGAAAGAATCAGTCTAATCACTCAAGTACTTATCCAGTTATGGAATTTTGAACACAGACTGTTTTTTATTAACTTGTCCACGGATCACATTTAAGGTACGTGATATTTCAGTAAGAATGAAACCATGTCGTATCCTGAAAATGATATCGGAACAATCCCATAAGTCTCCGGGGTAGCCAAGTAGAAGGCAGGGCAAGTTTTTAAACTCTTGACATTGTAAAAGCATGATACTTTAACATTGGAAGCAGGAAGTTTTTAAATAAATGTTATGAGACATGTAAGTGTCAGTTATCATGGTTATGAGAGCGTTCTGATGTGTTTTTTTGGTATGTGAATAGTTTTCGTTTTGCTGAAATACCACCTACCTTTATTGTGATCTATGGACAAGGTAAAAAAAAACGGTGTTTGTGTTCAAAATTCCATAACTTGAAAAGTGCATGAGCCATTTGAATTATTCTTACACTAAAAGAAATATTGTTAATTAGGCTTTCACATCCTAGATTTGGAAAGCACTACATGTAGAACTTCTACCCTAACAGTCCTGAATCCTCCAATTTTAATACGATTTTGCACACCCCCTTGGGAGTTAGGGTTTTAAAAAATAGGGGCACCAGTTTGGGTTCCCAGTTTTGTTTTACTCACTCTGTAGACAAATGCTCATTATAGTGGTGGTCATGTGAGCGTGGTTCTACTCTGCAGTGATTTTTGTGTTCCCCATAACTTGGGCACTTCCATGCCTGCGTGGCCACCCCATGAATCTTAAACTCAAGCTGAATGTGTGCGTTTTCTTAAGCTTTGCACCTGTCACTGAAGGTGTGAAACAGGGTACCCACAGTCATGGAACAATCCTGGAAAATCCTGGGATTTTAAGGCATCATGGAATTTTACAAAGAGTTGTTGGAAAGGTGATATTCCAAGGGGAAAAAAGTCATGGAAAAAACTTTTGAATCCTGCACAACCCATACGTGATGATCCGTAATATTTGGCTATGGCAGTATTCCAGTTTGCATGCCATTACTATACTTTCTCTTTACACACGTACATGTAGATACTTGTTGCGAGTTAACCCCTTAAGCACGGGTTATAATGGGGACATTCCTCCACACATAGAGCAACTGTAGTACAGCCTTTGTGTGGTAGCGGGACTGCACAAAAGCAGCAGCTGTGGAACTACCCACTAGCTGTGTGCCATGGCATACCACAGCTGGCAACTGCATTCCAATGAGGATTAGTGGCCATGGCCATGACCACTTCCGGGGCCCATGGGGTTAAATGCACCATTGATATGCTTTTGTGCTGCTTGGTGGTTTCCTGCCAATCTGGAAGGCTGAAAGGGAGTTGTGTCGCTTGCCTCTAGAGCAATAGTCTCCTAAGACGCCAAAACAGAATAGTATTTTGTCACAGAAAGCCCTAATTTTGTCCTGCATAAAATCATGGAATTTCATTTCAAGATTTGTGTGGAAACTCTGCTGAAATATCATCAAAAAGAGCTTGGATGTTTGGAGCATCCAAGTACATGTAAAGGTGGAGAACCACCATAGAAATGGGCAACTTAACTTTCTCTCATAATTTTGCACAGAAACAGAGCCTTCTGCAATGACCACGTCCACTGATAAACTTGTGGTGCTTTGAATGGTCCAACAAAGTTAACAGTCTAGTGATTCTTAACACTACTGATCCTTATTAATAAAATCAAATGCTTCAATAGGAATCCCATTTTTTAAAACCAAGTCAAAGGTTTATCTTTGTGAGCCTTGTTTTGTCTATTTACAAATTTTGTTGCCCCTTTAACATTAATCAAATTCAACTATTCAAACAATATTAACAATATTATCTACAAAATGTATGTTTTGTTATTTGACACCATCTTTCAAAAAAGTACTATTTTTTCAACAAAATTATTTCAAAGGAAAAGACCTGAATAGATGAATACCAGTTAAATATTATGTTCAAAGTCAACATAAATTTACAAGAGCGAGTTGTTTTGCACGAAACCTTAAATGGTTTATGCAATGCAAATGCATGCATGCCTTCTTGTGGCCAGTTTTGTGCAGGAAGCAACCAGATCTTATCTTGTATCAAAAAGGTCAGTTATCTCCTGACAGTCTGATTTTGCATCTATAAGTGGCGTGTTTTGCATAACAGCCCCTTTAGTATGACTTGTTGAGTTTTTTGGTTGGTGTTTTTTTTATGATCACTCATCACCAGTGTGTCAGTTGTCAGACATCAGAGGAATAATTGGCTAATTATTTTTGTAACTTTGATATTAGTTAATCAATTATCAGACTGCACATGAAAACAATTTTTAAAAATCTTAAACTCATAAAAAAACAAAAAGCAGAAAAGCCCCATGTTCTGTTCATCGAGTTGGTTTTTAAAATACTCTTAAAAAAAACAACCAGAAAATTCTAAACCTGTTCTTTAGAGTGTTTGGGGGCGAAACATGTAGTGTGCATAAAGCAGTTGCTGCTATGTTCATATTACATTAGAATTACACCATAATGAGCAGAACATTAATAATAATAATAATAATAATATTCTTATATAGCGCCAAATCCTTCAAAATGACATTCAACGGGGTCCAAAAAGTTTGTTTTTGTTTTTTTGGTTCCCCCCCCCCCAGTTAAGCGGCTGTTTGTTATAGTAGTTTCCATTCTAAAATACCATGTGTAATTAAACATGGAATATTGGAGCTAATGGGTATGTTTGTTATAGACAAATGCTTCATATAGTGGTTTTCATTAATAATTAAAAATATATCAGCATTTAAAGACGCTCGTATTGGTAAACTAAATCACAGCATAGTAAATAAGTAAATAAAATTAATCGATAACCAATATACAACTGAGAATTGAACTGATTACTATTGGAACAGATGGATCACGATCAATTAAAGCAGCATTCCACTGTGGCACACATACAGTACTTTGATTTTTGTGTAAATGAAGTTGTCAGACTTCAAAGAGTCTGGGTGATTCACAATGTACTGAAAAGCTCTGAATTATCTTCTTTGTTCTAAACCTAAACCATGTAAACCCTTTGTGAAGCTAATTTGATCAGATCATCAATACGGAAACCTCTTTGAAATCAGACATTGTCCAGAGTATCAGCGTTGTAGATGATCATTACAAAATCTTTCTCCGATTGTTTCCCCCTTTGCAGGAATCTACGAGGAGTACAGATTACCATACTATGACATGGTACCATGTGACCCGTCTATTGAAGACATGCGTAAGGTGGTCGTCGGCGACAGGCAGCGACCCACCATCCCCAACAGGTGGAACAATGTAGAGGTAGGTCATTGAAATGTTGGAAACAATTTTCTGCAGAGTCAAAGTTTTAGCCAGAGGGTTTCTGTGGGCGGGCTGTCACCGTGTTATGGGGAAGTTTTGTTGTGGGGACTGTGTAGTCCCCAAAAACACGGAACAAGTATGCGTGTGTTATAGGCTATTTTTGGACCTGCCTGTTTGTCATGAATATGTACGCGAAACCATCAAACATGCCATTTCTTCAATTTGGACCCCAGATTGACTGGAAATGCCCTTTTAAAGATGGAAACAATCTTTCATTTTGGTTAGTTTCCAACATTTATGGAATTTTTGAGTTAAAAGCCTCAACAAGGAGTTTTCACCACTACTTCTCTTTATTCTTGTAGGAGTCAAAGTTTCATACAAATTGATTGCAATGGGCGGTTTTTAGGAATGCCTTTAATAGACAAGTACGTACATGTGTTGTAGATAGATCATGTGTTGGTCTGGTGCTCTGCCAAATATTTTTTTGTGGATTTTTTTATTTTCCCATAAAAACCAAAAATTTTCAGCAACTTAGATTTTTTTTTTTAAGTCAAGGCAAATTTAGACACCTGTTTGTCAACTGTTTACTAAATCCCTGTGGAATGAATTGAATCTT
Source organism: Patiria pectinifera (assembly GCA_029964075.1). NCBI lineage: Eukaryota > Metazoa > Echinodermata > Asteroidea > Valvatida > Asterinidae > Patiria > Patiria pectinifera. Next base: position 8,163,374 of record CM057130.1, on the reverse strand, counting down.
ATTTTGTGAAGTTGCAAAAAAAGAAAAAAAAGAAAATCTATGATGAAGTGGAAGGGAATTTATTTCAGAAAGTGAGGGATTTTTGGATATGGAAGTGAGGCTAGGAGTGTTTGCACCGGGGGCAGAAGACTGGCGGAAACTGTACTTGAAAGTAGGATCCTCGGGTCTGGAGGGGAAAAAAAGCAAAAAAAACCCAAAAACACAATGGTCTAGGATTTCTTCCGGGAAGGAAAAGGATACAGGAAGTCGCCTCAGCTATTCTCAAACTCCCAAGTATCTAAAACCTCAAATACACTATCAGAAAGTGTTGATGGGCTACATGTGAAAAATGTCATTCCCCGTGTGCATTCGTTTTATAGTACATCCTTGCAAACATTGTTTTTCCACGAAATTCTCTTAGACACTTTCCTTTTAATGTAATGTGAAGAGGTAACCATAGCAACCGTCTGCATAAGTGCCCATATTCTTTTTCCCTCCCCTGTTTCTTTTTTTTTTTTTTTAGATTTTAAAAAAAATTTTTTATTGCTTCTAGGTTTTTTTTTCTGTTGGTCTTATCAGCTACAAATTTTACGTGTATGTCTCAAAAAAAATGTTCTAGAAATCCTTCTTTGTGATCAGAAACACCCACTCACAAAGTACATATTGGAATGTTTTGGCACATTTAAAAAAAAAAAATTGTGGTTGATGTCTGGACATCGTAATTTCCCTGTCTAGACATGTGACTCAGCTCAGCAGTCTCATGCATTCTAGCAACTCTAATGAATTCACTGTCGGCATGCAAGAAGGGATGCCAGGGTGACCCTGAAAATTGACTGTTTGAATCAATAACATCCAGTAATTTCTTAAGTCATTATTAGGTTATTTAAAAATCAGATTTGGAATTTTTTTTTTGGGGGGGGGAGGCAGTAGGAGTATATCATGTAAATGTCAAAGTTTGTAGAATTAAGGAAAATATGTTATAACTGCATAAGAAACTCACGCGTTTACCTCCATTTCAGTAAATAAAAGAAAGTCTGGAAACTTATTGTGAGACCGGGTAAACAACATGTGCTATGAGATTTATATAACTATCATTTCTCTGTTTAAAAGAAAATGAATTTTTTTATTTTATTTTTTTTTATTTGAATGGTGTTTTTTTGTCACAGCAAGGCTAGCTGACCAGAAAAGAATTAAGTGTTGACAGAATAATAAACATCAAAACGTATCACAAGTCAAGTGGAATTTTTAGGAAGAATTAATTTTGTGAAGGGGAATTTTGCTGTTTTTGGCTCGAATTACCAAAAAAAAAGTGTGGCGCAAAAATATAATTGGGTTAAGTGTAAAATTAATTTGCTCACGCCGAGACTCCTTTATACTGTGTTCCTGTTGAGGGGGCTGATGATGAAAAGGGTTGATGCAAGAAATGAAATAAGTTAAGAAGACTGGGATTGACAACATCCCTTTTAAATAGTAACTTGGGTATTTTCTCACCTTAGGCCTTCACTTATTCACCATGAACTGTAGTTATTTGAAACTCAGAGTCATTTTTGTAATGGAAACTGCCCACCACATGCCGCAGGGCCACTCTAGGTGATGACTGCAAATAAGAAATAGAGAAGCAAGTTAGCGAGAGAGAGAGAAAGAAATCATTGATATTTCACTTAAAATTGATAAGTTATCAGCGGTATGTTTTTCCCTTCTTATTCACCCCAGCCACTGCGTGTCCTGGCCAAAGTCATGAAGGAATGCTGGTACCACAGCGCAGCCGCCCGCCTGACGGCACTCCGCATCAAGAAGACCCTTGACAACCTACGCGTTGCCGAGGACGTCAAGTTATAGGAAGCTTTTGGCCAGACCAGATGAAAAATGAAATGCAGCTGTGAAAGATGAAATGTTATATTTTTTTTTTTATTATTATTTTTTTTTTCCGTCGGATGAGATTCAAGTAACTTGAAATGCTGACTTGGAGCTGACGGCCTTTGCACCGGTCAAACTTTGTAAAATATGAACAGAAAAAGAAAGTGAAGGGATAAAAGAGAGTTTTGATTTGCTCTCGCAGCGATTTGAGTTGGACTCTTATGGAGCATCAGTTTGGCATGAAACTTTGGAGGAAATTTCTGCGGTGGAAGCACTTGAAGTACAGCTGTATGTAAACGCATCCAGTGGAGGACCTTGAACAATAGAGGACAATAAGGTCCACGAATGGGTGAAGATCCACACTTGAAAATCATGTACGAATCCAATTGGGTGGGGTTTTTTCCAAGAAGGTAAAGTAAAAACGATAAGAAGAAATTGGTCCATGATTGAAAATGTTTACACACTTGTGTACGTGTGTGTGGAGCAACAATTACAATCAGGAAACGGATTATGGATTTTGTATGTTACAAGAATCTCCAAAGTCAAGTGATTCGGTGGCTGCTTCTTGCTTCAACATTTCACTCCTTCTACCGGGCAAAGACCAACAAAGTCTTCACCGATTGGAATTTGATGTCGAGAGGGATTTTGTTGTTTTTAAGTGAATGGACATCAGAATATGAGCATCGACTGCAACATTTAAAGAAGGTTGAGAAAAGGGACTTTGTCATGAATGAAATGTTCACCATTTCTTCCATTGTAGACAAGTTGGTGGTGATGTGTTTTCCTTCTTTTTTTTTAATTTGAAAAAGATTTTAAGTATATGATCTGGATAATTTTTTTCCTGTGCTGTGAAATTGGAGATGTAGATGGTCGAGATTTAGATGGGTCGTTCTGTAACTAAAGGGTCCAAAGTGTGAACTTTTTTCATCTCTGTTACCTTGGTACTTTGTAATTCACCGTTTAAGCATCTTTAAGAACACCTTCAAACAATTTTGTATTTGTTGGGTAGGTAGTTTGCTGTTCATAATCACTCTTGGAGGACGACTGCATGAAGGAGTGCATCAGAATTATAAAATCTTAGATGTCAGATGTAACAGGGACAGGAAAAAACCAGTGGACCCCAAACTGATAGAAAGACCCGAATGCAAACAATGCAGCAAAGATCATGACTTGAAAAATACGACTGAATCCTATAAAATGGTGAAAGAGGAAGATCCTCTATTTCTCTCTTAACTTTTACAAATGTAAGCACCACTGTAGGAAAATGTACCATAGTGTTAATAATTATTGAGAATTTCTGTAAGGTAATAACTTCTGTATGCCACCTTCATAAGTTTATGTAAAGTTAATAACCATGTACATGTACAAATTCCTCAGAGATATGAGGCGGAGAATCCTGCTTAGCCTGGGAAACAATGCTTACTTGTTATAGCGAACACAGGTTTTCTGTTCAGACGGGTATCTGCTGATTTTTGCTTGGCATACAAAGTTGCAAAAGGGATGATTTTCTGCTTACCATCTCTGTGAAAGTGGAAAGTATTAACAGACGATTATGCTTATTATGTCTACAATTGTTCCTACTTTAACATTTTTTCTGCCGGGTTTTACTCAAATAACAACTTTAAAGATATAAGTGCAGACAAGAGAGTTTCTCGGACGCAGTCGCACCAGATTTCCATGAGATAAGATGTCAACAGGTGACCAGTGCCATTGATGAGATTTTTGCTGCATAACAGTCGATTCTTTTAAAGGGGAATTTTGTCAGATGAAGCATTATATGCAGAGGTTCTGATTGCCTCAGTGCTACAGATGTCACACAGTTTGTAGCCATGTCTATCACAGGTCAAATCGCAAGTAAGGCACAAGTAACCAGCCATGTGGTTGCAAAGGGCGATTTCTAAATAACACTTTATTTTGAATGAATTACATGTACACAGACATGTTCACACAGGCGGGCGAAATCTTTAAAAATTAATTTCTCCCGTTTGGAAGACCGTATCTTCATGAAACTTTCAGGGTTTATTTCCCTTATAATGATCCAATTACCGGTCATTGACATTGGAAAATAGGCCTGGCTATGTGCATTTTTGAAAGTTATTGTGCCGCCAGGCCGAAATTGGTCAACCATAGTGCCTACGGCACTATGAAAACCATGCAAGTGCATGGGTTGGGTCGGGAAAAATCCTCGTCGAGATTTTCCCAGTTCGAGCTGTAACACAAGCGTTAGCAACAACAGATAAAGCTGAAATTCGGAATATACTTACGTAGATGATATAAGTGTTCAACTACTCGTGAAATAACAAGTCGAGTAGATTCCTAGAAATTGAGACAAATACATAGATTTGGGGAAGTTTTCGAACGATTTCTTGCAGACTTGGAAGGTCTGCTTTACTATTAACCAGTTTTGAGGTTTCGGCAGCAATGATGGCAATTTTTTTCACTGACATAAGGTTTAGAATTTCTTCTTCCGATATAATTTAACATTTCAATCGTACTGAGCATATTTTCTGAGAAACACCACCTTCAAAAGGCCATGTTTTGGGGGGTTCGCGAATTTCACTGCTGTGTTACAGCATCTACATACGTAATCGGATTAGCTTTGCTTGACAGCTAGCCACGCTTCGCCCTCACAACCATATGGCTGTAACGAGGAATGAACAATGACAAGATTTGGCCGTGAATAGTTTCAGATTTGGCTATGAGCCCCACCCACCCACCCCACACTGTTGGCAACACCCATCATGGCTGTGATTGGTCAAATTATCTTAGGTGGGGCTTAACAGATACTAGTTTGCATAGAGTCCATTTGCACACATCCAGACTTTGCTTTGATATATTGTTCACTTGTTATTTTCTTTCATTTGAAGTCTTATATCTTTAATCTAAGAATCTAATACGACAATTTACATTATATTACATATTTACGTCAAATTTGTACTGCAAACTGTTTTCGGTCAAGTTCATTTTGCAGATCGACTGATTACTGCAAGCGCTGTAGGATTGAATAATGACATTGTAATTTATTGTGGTTTAAAATTCAATTGAACATGTATTTGTTGTTTGTGTCATACATAGTGCATTTTCTCATTAAGTACCTCATATTCATTGTTAATATGATCCATTTACCTCATATACAATGTATGTACATGTACAAATTGTGTGTGCATGCTTACATGACAAATCTCCACGATCTGACGATGGTGGGCCATTTTTTCAAGATAAAAACACGTCTGTACAGAATTCAGTTTAAACTGTTTGAGAATTGTACCAGAGTTTAGGGCTCTCTGAACATAAACAAGGTGTTATTATCCAAGAAAGCCAAACAGAAAAAAGAAAATAGTTGTTCAAGCTCGCACAATGGATGAAACGGGCATTAAATACCCCAGCTGCCCATATATTGGATAAAAATCAGATACCTCTTATAGCTCATAGTGGTGCTATGCATTACTGTATACTTTTTGGATCGTACCAAGTGAAATGCCACATGTATGATTTTACTAGGAATTTGTTACAAATCTTGGGCCCCAAAGTGAACTCCATCTCAAGAGATCTAGAATTGTATAAACTGGCTGGTGGGCTGTTTGTACCAAGTACATATGTTAGAATTATGAAATTGCGGTTCAGTACCATTGGAAGTTACTGTTCTCAGATCATTTTTCGGGTGCCATCCAAGACCATAGAGATATATTTATACTGTATACTTTTTAAAACCATCAAAATCCAGTATTTGAAGTTAAGTCAGTCACAAGTCTATCTTAAGTCATCCAGTCACAACTAAGGCCACAAGCTTGTGAAATGAACAATGACAAAGACATTCTTTTGTTATTGCTCATTCCCTGTGACTTGTGACTGGACTTGTGAAAGGATTTGCCGTTATGTTTGACGAGACTTGTGATGGACTTGACTACTACACTACCAAAATCCACCCCCGATCCCTTGCCAGTATTTAGACAGATTCAATTACACACGGTCCTGCTAATCTTACCAGGCATGGCATTTTGCAGACGTTTGTTTGACAGACTTTTGAATCTGAGAGTAAGATATTATCAGTAAAGAAAGAAATTCATTCAGACCTTTCATCAAATTTTCAGATTTTTAAAAAAAATTGACAGTATCCCTTTACATGTACATGTATTACTTCACATTGGGCTGAACCACTTGCCGCTGGGATTTTTTGTTGGCCGAAAAACACCATTTTTGATATATCGGCCAAATTTTAAATTAAGTTAAGTACCACAAATGCCGACTCATGAGAGTCATTTGCACAATATTTGTATGATGCTTCTCACCATAGCTTCATAGTTTCCAACACTCGGTTCAGTTTCAAACCACGGTGTGTACAAAACCAGTGGGAACCACTGATGTGTATTCACGTCCACTGCCGGAGACGCGGTGAAAGCTTAAAGGGAATGTACATCATTGGATTTGCTGTAATTCTCAGAAATGAACTATTTGAGGGGTTACTATGATAGATCAAGTATTGTTCCACTGATATGTTTGAAGTTTTGTATTTGAAATTGCTGGAAAACCAAGAAAAACACAAATGGTGGAGTAGTCTAGTTCCCTGACTCCACTAAAGATAAAATGGATCAATTTATAGATGCCGGAAATTTGTAAGGTATGGGAACCAGTTTAGCTGGCCTGCACCCGTTCATGAACATGTAACCAATAGCAAACAAAATTTGGACTGAAAAAAATGGTGAAGTTAGAGCAGTAGTTGAAAAATAGTTAGGTTTTTCCAACGGTGGTCGGCTGACCACTCTTGGAAATTTATACAAAAATACAATTTTCTTGAAAATGACTTCACACCAGGTGCCATAATTTTACAGGATGCTTTAGACTGTCATTTACCAACATCCTAGTAAGGTATTTCATAAATTCTTGGTAATTTTATTTTTCGATGTTTGCAAATGTTGTATATTCCCTTTAACAATTTAACCCGTTGCCCACCCCTGCAAATATACATTGCCAGATCGTGCTCACATGCCCTCCTGCGTTAACTGTTAAAGAGAATGGCGCCACTTATAAGGTTTGGGTTAAGGTTGAAAAGTTCATTAAAATATTCCCTTTTATTAATTACTGCTGAATAGTTTGAAGTGAAAGAAGATGTTTAGTCAAAAGAATAAGACAAGATTCAAATGTATTATACCTCAATATTACCTCAGCGGATCACACTAAAAACTTCAACTTTTTTTGTAATTTTTTTTTAACATTAATTCTAGATAAATGGAAATGTTGTCATTTCATTGAAAGAAAAAATTAAACAATGCTGCCGTGCTAAATTTGTGTCACAAAAGTCAGCAAGTTTAAATTTGGAGTGATGTTGTGCTATTAAAATATAAAAATAAGCCAATGTTATTCACACTCATTATAAAATAAACATATATTGTAACCTTTACTTGGAAAACCAGATTCCTGGTTGAAATGAAAGTTTTCGTTTTCCTTAATCACTTATACATTTATGTTTTTACTCTACTGATTAGGGATAAAATTTAAGTTGTAGATATAAGGATTATATGAGTTTATAACTGTAAATGAAAACCTTGCTGCCCAAGACTATTGCTTAAATAACAGAATTATTTGTTGTAACTTAAAATATGAATTGTGCTTGACATTGCTGCATTTTAGTGGTGTAACAAACGTTATTCCATTTCCCAGAAAAAAATGTATGCGATTATCCTTAACAGATGAATTTGGAAACTTAATGATTTGAGTCAGGACCTAGACTGTGGCTTATTTGTTTTGTTTTGTTAGTTTGGGGGGTTTTGCTCCAAACCTCAGCACACAAACATGACTAGGCTTCAACCAAGTCCATTTATGTATTGCAAACTTGGCAAAAACAAACCAATATACAGTAAAAGGTAACAGAACAAAATAAGAAACCATTCAAATTCCCATGTTTATCATTGAAACCTTCAAATCGACTGTAAGGGCCAGTTCTCCCTCAACACGAAAGCAAATGCGACCACGAAGTTGTGACGTGACATCAAGTTTTCAACTCTGGCAAATTCCGCAGCGAAGTTTCCATGACGTCAAATTGACTTCCCATTCGCTTGAAGTATGAACCGGCTTTTTTGGACTGAATAATGAAAGGTTTGCGGATGTACATGTGCGAATGATTTCTCAACTAAGAGAATGGTTCTGAAAAGAACCAGAGGTATAAACTTTTTTTTTGGACTGTAAAGGATACCACAATCAATGTAGTTTTGTTCACGCTGAGTTAACTGTTAATACTTCTATCTATCCATTCAGTTTCCATTTTAGAATCTTTTGTTTTTAAACTGGTTTGTAGAATACTGGCTTCTCTGTGCTTCTAGAGGCACTCTGTGGTATTGTACCCGATGAATTTACGGGTTACACCTCTATGTTCCGACACCCCTATGTTCCGACTGCACATATTCCTATTCCTAAACCTAACCCTAACCCTAACCAGGAGTAACACAATCTAGGTTGTCGGAACATAGGGGTGTCAGAACATAGAGCAGTCACCGAATTTACTGGAAGTATAACACAGGATGTATAATTACTGTAAATAGCGACTTGTTTCGTTTGTTCAATAAATAATTGTGTACATAACCTTGTTGTTTCCTGTGTTAGTTGACCAGAATTTGATACTGTGAGACTGCGGAAATTGAAGTTTGTGGAAATATGCAATTATAGCATCAGTGTTCCTTTGTAATATTTCGCTCATATCTCCACGTGTGGTTGTCTACTTCCCAACTGTCTTAAAAATGTGAAAACAAGCCACTGCGCAAGAAATTACTGCAAACTGTTTTCAGACTTTTTTTTTTTAAATTGACAATCTCATCCCTATAAGAGACTGGTTGCATTTTAATCAGCAAATTTGGCCTTGCAAGCCAATTCATTTGTCTGGCAGGACTGCCTGTGGCAGGAGCTGAATACACCTGCCTAATTGATGGGGCAGAATCGGAGGCGGGTGATCATTTCTCTTGAGGGATAAAAGAGAGAAAAAATGTAGCCAATTTGGTGAGCAAGATATCATTGGTGATGGATGGTAATTGAAGGGGGCAGAGTTGTTGACCCCCATTCCATGATTTCCGGCTTGGAATCTTCAGATAACAGCATCGACGTGTACAATGCAGGGAGGGTGGGGAAGTCTGTGGGAGGGGAGGGGGGGGGGTTGAACAGCATGGACATCGCCAGGCTAATTTTGAATGGGAGTGTGGTCATCCGGCTGCCACAACTTGTCAACAGTCCTAGCTAACAAATCACAATCAGAAATCATGGACACTGATACTCTTTTTATACAATACTCACAGAAATCTTCAAATGAAATCCTGTGACTTTTCCATGACAAAAATGATGTCTTCACTTGACCATGTCTAGGCTATTTTGACATCTTAGGGGCCTATTTACAATACACTGGCCAGTCACCACAGTGAAAATTAAGCTGATGCAGTGTGCATTACCATCAACAAGATGGCCTCCATCTCCCCTCACAGCCATCCGATATTCTCACTTTCATATTAAACTTGCGTCAGCAAACACATTACGGTATCTTGTCACCATCTTCCTTGCATTTCATGGTACCGTACTTCAACGCTCTGAGCGCCACTAAAACCATGCACTAAATGATGGTTAGAGTGCTGTGGCCTCGTGGTTAAGGGCATTGGATTTGTGGTCTGCAGGTAAAGCTGCAGGTTGTAGGTTCGAGTCCAGCCTGGGGTGATGGTGCCTGTGCCCTTGGGCAACGCACTTTGTCAGTCATTGCTGGTCTCCACCCAGGAGTAATTGGGTACCTGTGAGGGCAGAGATGGTTATTGTGATTGAATTAGCTTCCTTGCGCCTAACAGGCTGCATCGAGCTGTATACTCCCAGGGAGCTGAGATGGTATTTGGATTGTTTCATGGGCCCCATGAGCAGGGGTAATAATGATGTAGTGCCTTGAGCACCAGTCCTGGAAGATATGTGCGTTTTATAAATACCCTTTAATATTATTATTAAAATATTACACCATCACGTATGGGTTGTGTAGGGTCCCATGACTTGTTTTCTTGGACTATCAACATAAAAAAAAACACCCCATATTTCATGACTTTTTCCATGACTTTCCATGATAGCTTTAAGTTCCTGGATTTTCAAGGATGTTTCCCACAGCTGTGGTAACCCTGAATAATCTAGACATAGAAAGACTGAACATTCCAACTTCAGTGCAACAGTCTTCAACGATGGTCATGAAAATTATTTCAAACTGGCTTACAGCAAAGATGTTTCAGTTTTCTATCTACTGATTTTTATTTCCCCATGGTCAATTTGTTGTCCTTTAAATTTATTTTTTGGTTGGTTCACTGAATTATTAATTGATCATTTATTCATTTTGGGCGAGGGTGTGGCAGGGCTGAAATTTTCTGAAATGAATTAATATGAAACATTATACCGCATTGTTTTAGGGAAAAAATTTCGCAACCTGACTCCACTTCCGCGATTGTGTACAAAGTCTATGGAGAGTAAAGATTTTTTTTAAAAGTATTTCCTAACAAAATTGGAAATGTTTTTCAGTCCCAGATTCATGTCTTACATATATCATCATTTTTGCAATGAATGACCTTCATTGAGATGATATATGAAGAAAAAAGTGGTGTCAGGTTGCAACATTTTTCCCTATTTTACACACAACACCCAACAAAAGTCCTTTGCAACTCACACTGTGTAATATATTTCGACCAGTTTGACAGGTTTATTTTTTTCAAAGCATTAATATCAGTTTAGCATAATGCTGTTCAAATAATTGCTTATATAGTACTTTTATAATTTCATAACATATGCGCGAATACAAACTGCAGCAGATGGGTTTAATTTCCAGCAGATGTGCCTGCCAATCCCTAGTTCCAAACCCTGGGGCAAATAAAACAAATTCCCAGGTTTCCCCATTACTTCATTTTTGTCTACAAAACAGATTTTATCTTTGTATTTTATACACTGCTTGTACAAATGATTCCATCAAGACTGGTTCCTTGACTGCCGCATGTGCACAGGGGATTGCATAGTCTGATCCCAGGGCCCAACCTATTAATAGTTCACAATGAACCCAATTCAACAGTATTATGACCAAAAAAGTACATGTTAAGCCAAATGTTTGTTGTTCACTTAAAACGGAAACAGGTCTTCCTAAAAAATGGGTTCACTGGTTCAGTAACGCAATATGCACGACTGCACTCAGTATGTAAAGCTGTGAAAATCAGTAGAGCCGGAGGCTTACTTTGTACATCTGCAATGTGCCACAAAGTAAAGCGTTTGTTCCCCAAATACAGAACTAATATTGTGTTGGGCTCACGTTTACTATTATTTCTTGTAAACCTTCAGTACATGTATGCAGCACCAAATTTCACAGCACAAAATAAGCTCCTGAGTTAATTTTTTTAGTGAAAAACGAAAGTACATAATATGCATTTCAAAAATGCACACTAGTCAGTTTTACAGGTTTGCTCCAGAATTTACGCAAGAGTAATTCCTTCCATGATTTTGGGGTCAGGGTATTTTTACAAGCCCTTTTTTAAAGGCTTTGTGTGTACAGTTGTTTAATCCAGGGCCAAGCCTTTAACAAACATTCACACTACAAATTTATACCTATGGTATTCCATTCAGCCTGAAAAAAACTGCTTTACGACACAGCTTTTGTGCCAACAGCACCATTGTAATGTTGACACTATTCCAATCTACTTGAATGCAGCGATGTCCATACAATACGTTTTAAGGAAAGGAAACTTTCCAATCTAAAAACAAAAGTTCCAAGTCTGCATTGCCAAATAAGGGTACATAGAGTTGGCTTGCAGAGGTGCATAATGCTGTTATGTGTACACGTATATCATAAAACAATATATACAAACAAATTTGTTTTCAGCCAAACAAAACACACTTAAAACACACTGCTTAAAAACACACCGACACACCAAGCTTTAGAAGTGAATTCCCAGTCAACCCAAAGCAGTACTTAATACTTTTTACATCAAGAACTAGGGTTTGAATACAGCTACATGTACCAACAGTAAACACCTACTAATTACGAATGCACGTTCTTTGCGATGACGTTTTCCAACACTGTTGAGAATTTCAGACTTAACATTTCAACACTTAGTCAATATATTTTGGGATAAAACCCTTTTTTGTTATTCAATATTGGGTTTTCCCTCTCACCAACGTACATGTATGTATTTTATACAATACTGCATACTCAGTGTTGTCCAATGTATTACAAGAAAATAATTCACAAACTCCTGCTTACTAGGGCCCAATTTCACGGCTCTGCTTACCGTTAGTGAAAAATCCCTGCTTACTGTAGCAGCAAATTCTGTACTTACAGTAAGCGTATTTCACGGGTTAGCGAGAAATGTTGGCTTCTGCGCACATGCGTACATCCTGTAACTAAGGATTCTGTGCTGACAGGGTTAGCACATAATTTTTCTAAAATTCTGTGGTCAGCAGAGCCATGAAATTGTGTCCAGATGTCTTGCCACTCGAACTCCCAGCTTGCCGGGGTTGGCTAAATGGCTCGAATAGCAGCCAGTACTGCAACCATGCCATTTATTTCAGGTCAAAACTGTCAATATTAAGATTTAGTATGAGCTGATCCCTTAACCCTAACATCACTCATAAACAAGGTGTTTTTTTTTAATTTAGATGGATTCTTAACTTTTCTTTGCAGCGTCATTATTAGTATCGATTATTACAATGCTTTGGTTACAATTCCAAGAACAATTATTAATCAATGATCATTAAAATTGTCATTTCTGATGTTTATGCTTGCATGATTGTTGTAAATTAGAGCAGTAAGTATGCAGTGCCACATTCACATTAAAGATTAAGTACTGAAGAAAGCTTGGATAACAGAGCAAGAAAATAATGTGGGTTCCACAAATCTGACAACATTATGAGTCGCTGAACATTTTGCCACACTAATACAAAAACATTATTACAATTTCAATAATTGAAAATCACTACTGAATACCTAAATAGTACTAAAACAGTACACTTTAATAATTTGTGTATAAGCCATGCTTCTAGTAAGGCACAGCGAAGGGAATACATGCACAATTGCACACGAGAGCTCACGAGCCTAGATCTACGGTTGATCTATGGGGTCTATTGGATTGTCGTGCAGCTTCAATTTACTGATTTTCAGATCGTCGGGGGACGTCTCGACTTTGTTGTGCTGTACCCACAATTCCTGCAGCTTCATCTGGCCCACCTCGGCGGGAACGGTGGTGATTTTGTTGTAGTCCAACACCAGGATCCGGAGTCCCACCATCTTGGTGATTTCCGGCGGGATGACTTGGACGTTGTTGTGCTGCATGTGGAGCTCTCGGAGACGGGGCATCTTGAATAGAGCCGGTGGGATGACATCAAACTTGTTGCTGTCTAGAATCAACTCTTGGAGCTCGTCGAGATCTTCCATCTCCTCCGGCAGGGTAGACAACTGGTTGTTGCTCAGGTTGAGGGAACGAAGGCTAGCCAGCTGGCCGATCATGGGAGGCAGAGTCGTGAACAGGTTCCCAGAGAGAATCAGGAACTCCAGCTTCTTCAAGCCCTTCAGCTGAACCGAGAGCTCGCTGATCTTGTTGTTGCTGACGTTGACACCGATCACTCGCCGGCTCTGGTTGTTATCGATGGTCGGAATCTCATCCAGATCCTCACCCACCATGACCAGGGCGGGGCCAAGGTTGCCATCTTTGTCCAGTTGCTGTTCAAAGTTGAGTTTCTTCTTTCCCCTACTCATGACTGTACTGGTGGTATTCAGACTTCTTGGTGGGTGATGTTGGTGCCAATTTCAGCTGTCAATAACAAAAGATTTGAAACAAATTACACTGAGCCTTGAGCCTTGTTCATGTGGGGAAAGAATACTGAGTAATAACCCCCCCCCCCCCCCCCCCCCCAACTTACAGAGCCCTACACAAGAAAAAGTTACAGTTCTGAACCTTACAGTTCTGGAAGTACATCCCCCCACACCCACCAACCGAGGAATAAGATTACTATTATTACTATTACTAGTACATTTAGTAGAACCATAGAGCCTTGCTCTAATTCTACCTTCATGCTCTAACTTAGCTTGAAATTTCCAGCTTTCTTTCTAGGCTCATAACATGGGGAGATCCTGGCGAATTTCCCCATGTCATGAGCCTAGAAAACTGGATATTTAAAGCTAGCTTAGAAGATCCGTGCTCTAACTTAGAAATAGAACTGAACATGCTGAGCGAAGGAATGCCGAATGTACACAAAACACAGTTCTTTTTGGGCTGGGTAGTTCAGGCCCGGCCCATGCTGGAGGTATAATTCACAATGTTTGGCTCGAATTCATTGCTTAAAAAAAATATCAAAACCACGAATACGGGTAAGGTTATACTGACAAATGGGAAACATTCAAATGTTGATCGAAAATACATCACAAATATAAATGCAAGTTTGATCACTAACCTAGTTAATATGCACGCTGGTCAACGAGCATTCTTTCCAGCAGGCCCGTACGTGTATTTACGGTACGTGCGTGCGCGCGTGCATGCAATGGCACATCGCTGGTGGCCGGCCACACGTATCGCAATGTATTGACAGCAGGGAGCCAGTTGGAGAAGAGGGAGGTTTGCCGCGATGACTTTTGACCGCATATCCTCCGAGCTACATGTAGATGTTAGTTAGGGTGTCAAAACACGTGCAGCCAATTTGGATGGATGTAGTAAACACGGGATCCGCATTCTTGCCATTTTTTTTTTTACATTTTGAGGAGGGCTCTTGCGTAAAACGCCATAAAATGAAGCGTGGATCTTGGGGGGGGGGGGGGGGGGTTACGGGGGTTGCAACCCCCTCGTTCAGCCGCTGAGTGTTACGACTGGTAAAATGCAAAAATAAATAGAATTCTAAAGTTCCTATATTAATTCTCAAATTGCCTTCGAATGCAGGAGAAAGGATTTTAAGACAAGATAAGTTTGCGGTAACACCATGTGAATAAATCTCTTTTGGGAGTATGTGTGGGTCTGAAAAGAACCGGAGGGACTCAACGTTTCGAACAGTATGCTCTGCCCGTCGTCAGGAGAATGAGGGATTCCAACGATGATTCGATGTTGCGGGTGCGGTGAGGCGTGAAAAGGTGCGAACTGGTGAAGCTCGAAACCGGTGAAGCTAAAAAGGATGCATGTTGACTGAAGGATGCTGGATGATCACTGGAGCGTGTCAGTACACAGTGAGGGGGCAAATGGGAAGGAACTCAGGAAAGCATTTACAAATTTTCCGGGGGCGGGGGCATGCCCGAACCTAGTTTATGTATACAGGAGACCGGCTCCGTGGATAATACTATCATGAGGAATAATGTGTTCTCGACAAACACAGCCCGAATGCCGAGCATCATTTCGACACGCCTTCACTCACTGGTCCTCTACACAGAGGACCTCTACACAGTGCTTCACTCAACCCCCCCCCCTCCCCATTTATATCCCCCCCGTTTCCCGAAAGCTAGATCCGCCCCGGCTAAATTATTGGCTATAATAATGATAAAATAATTTTGTTTGTTGTTCAATTCATGTTTCACCACAAATTTCCTCTGCACTGATGTTTCAATTAGGCCAAAGAGGAAAGAATAGGCTTATTGTTTTGTGAACAATATAAGGTCATCTACATTTTGAACGAGACACCGAACGAGAAAATCCACCGTTGTTATAGTGATGGAAAAGTTACTATTTCGAATTTAATATTTGTAGCCATTCGATCGAGTCGATGTTTTGGTGTGCTATACTAGAGGCGCAAAAGCCTTTCGGCGAAGCGGGGTTGCAGGTCCTAAAAAGAAGAGAAAAAAACAGTAGGATTTTGAGAAAATGAAACATGCTACTGTAACCAGTTGACTTAGAAAAGTTTAGCGACAATCGCTAATATTTGTTGGCCCTGTTTATTAATTAACAAATTCGTTAGAAGAAAAAAATCATCCCGATTTATTGAAGTTTCAAGTTTAAAATACAAGTTTAATAAAAGACCACGGTACCCTCTTCAGGCCAGTCGCCACCTTGTGCGCGTGAAGGCCAATTCATTCTTCACGTGCGAAAAGCAAAAGAGAAGTGAATTTGATTGACTGATTTATTATACCAGGTAAATTACTGTGGTTCTTGTGCTCATTACATACAACATTAAAATACATAATGGATGAATAAGTAATAACATTAAAGAAATACACAAAGATTGTATATTAAACATTAATTGCTGCAAAAATAGTTTTAAAATGGCATTCAGAATAATTAAAATTGAAGAGGTACTTAAAATGGTAAAAACAAATTCAGTCCCAAGTTACTCAGTGCGGTTGGATAGACTTCCTCTGAATCTTTCTGTGTTGCACTTGATTACTCGATAACTCTTCCCTAAACTCAGAAAGCTCGTTTGCCGGATGAAAGTTATCACTAATAATCAAGCACTGAATTTTTTTTCTGAAACTGACGTCAACAAGTTTCATAGTAACACTCTCCTTTAAATTCGCTTCACTTTGACAAGTATGAACCGGCTTCAATCTCAGACATATACCTCATGGCCGTGACGTCAAAAGATAATCTCCGGTAATGTGTCATGCATCGTCCAGACGCCTCGCCTTGAACTCAAGAAGAGGACAATTTTCAGTCGTGGTGCGCCAATCCAAATGGCGTACCGTAGGGTCCAATTATCTGTAAGGGGCATTCGATGTTTGTTTTTTAACAATAAAAGTTAATTTCACCTTCCAAAATTCGGTTGGGGCAAAAGCGAAGGGCACAGTCCCAGCCCCAGTTACGCCCTGCGGGGATCAAGTTTTTACTCGCCTCTATCTCCCAAGTTCAAGTTGGCCAGGAGTCTAGTCAGGACAGCGCCATTGCGAGATGAGCTACCGGCGCAGCTTGCTTGATGCTGTCCTCTAGCTAGCTCTAAACAACCCGCCGCCGCTAATCATAGCAAGTTGGTTGTAAAAGTTCATACTATCCACGCAATTCCTTCCCGAACTTCGCCCACAGCTAAAAAGGGGTCTAATTAAAGAAGGAGAAAATCCAGGCACCGTTCGTCATGAGTAGATATATACATGGATGCAAAATGGGTTCCAGTTTGACACACAATCTTGGCATGTATTTCTGAGATTTGGGATAAAGAACCCGAAATCATTTTCAATTTAGTGATGCGTTTCCCGTGCTCTTCAAAAAAAGGGAGATTTGTCTTATATCGAATTTTTAATTTGTATGTTTTGTTTTAACGAGAAAAAAAATCCCTTTTCCGAGTTTGGGCGTTTGCAATCTCTCTGAAAGGTCACATTTTGCATACATGCACGCGCACACAAATAAACTCGCCCTGCATGCAAGAGCCGAATTATTGTTCAGCTGGAAATATAGCGAATTTTGTAAAGAAATCATAAAATAACTATAAACGTCGGTGAGATTTTTTTTCTCGTTTGATGTCTCATTCAAAATTGAATAAATTATATATTGCTTAGAAAATAGCAATTGACAAAAACTAAATCTATTTTTGGGGGGCGAAACTCGAATCTTATCGAATTGGGGAGTTATAAATTAATTTATTTTGTTTTCTAAATGGTTATATGCGTTATGGTCTTGTGTTGGGAGGACTTTAAAGGGAAATAAGACCCAAAAGATATAAAAAATATTATTGAACAGAAAGTGAAAGATGGTGCATTAAGGGTTGTTTTTTTGCCTGTGCCTTGAGCACCAACTTGAACTAGATTATTTTTTGCAGTAATTCGACTGTATAAACTTGCAAAGCGCCCTCATGTGAAGAAAGTTTGTCGACGTAGAGTCATCAAAGTCGCAACAGACAGGGGTGCAACATTTAAGAGGGGACGGATAATCTTATACCGCAAATAAAAGTAATCATATTCCAATCATCTATAGAAATTTTATTTTGCCTACATTAATCACTGCACTGATTTAAACAACCATTCGAGGTCGAATTTGGCTGAATATAAAAACTCGATTCTGGGGCGCCCCTCATGTTTGTAATTTTTACCTGGGAACCCAGTGTAACAATCCAAATTGATCACGTGACTCAACTAAGCAACAAACCGTGGTCGTACAAACACATTCTGCTATGTTTCAACTCGGATTTAGCCTCTGAAATGTAAGACATTTTGTTCGTTTTAAAAGTAGTCGAAGCTATAACAGGCTCACTTATGAATGAAAAGGTCTTTTTACATTCTTCAGTCAGGAAATTAGGAAAATGTTAGCTTTCTAAGATGTAGTTACGACTTCATATGTTTGCACTCCCGATCCCCCCTGACGTTTTGCGGTTTAGTCCATGTAAACGTTATGCCTAATTTACCTGCGATAAACAAGGTGGCCTGGCCAGCCAGGCAGGCTAGGGAGATTCGGAATTTTCCTCGACCTTCGCATGACACGTCGTTTTACAAAACGTCATTGTTGATGTGCTTTATATTTAATCAGTTAATAATACTATTTGATTATTTTTATATTAACCAACATTTTATAACCATTTTGTCACTGTTTGTACATAAACATTTTGTCTAGCTGGAGTTACCCAGCTCTGAGTTTTATCATTGGGTTGTCATCTAGAGCTGGAGCTCATTTTTCTCAAAAACGATAGTATAGGCAAAAAAAATTTGGAAAATGTTGAATTTTGTCCCCGTTACACACTAATTGCAACTGCAACTCACCCCAAACTTGCCTGGAATAACCATTACACAGGTCCTTGAAGTAAAAAACGATCCAGGATGAAGATTCAGCCCACAATTGCAGTGAAAACAGGAGGAATAACCGCTAACCTGACAACCTTGCGACCATGTCCACGAACGCCAATAGTTTGTGCACACAAAAAATTTGTGTACGATTGAATGGCGGTCGGTTACCGGTACCAGGCTGTCGACTAGTCGTTTTTGCCGGCTGGCGATTGGCTGTTGGCGCATGACGTCGCGCGGAAGCGTAACACCCGATGACTGTTTCGTGCACTATCGGTTGCGGTTCCAGTACCGCAGCTGTGATGCGAGTGGTAAACTTAATATGAGTACATGAAACAGTCATCGGGTGTTACGCTTCCGCGGCGCGCGCCAACAGCCAATCGCCAGCCGGCAAAAACGACTAGTTGACAGCCTGGTACCGGTAACCGACCGCCATTCAATCGTACACAAATTTTTTGTGTACACAAACCATTGGCGTTCGTGGACATGGTCGCAAGGTTGTCAGGTTAGCGGTTATTCCTCCTGTTTTCACTGCAATTGTGGGCTGAATCTTCATCCTGGATCGTTTTTTACTTCAAGGACCTGTGTAATGGTTATTCCAGGCAAGTTTGGGGTGAGTTGCAGTTGCAATTAGTGTGTAACGGGGACAAAATTCAACATTTTCCAAATTTTTTTTGCCTATACTATCGTTTTTGAGAAAAATGAGCTCCAGCTCTAGATGACAACCCAATGATAAAACTCAGAGCTGGGTAACTCTAATTTTGTCAATGTTTGTGTGTGGAAACTACAGTGAAGAAGAACAGCAGTAGCCCCTCTGAATTTATATATTAAATATGAAACGTAAAACGTGTTTTGTTTTTTTTACTAATACTAAGTTACATTTCCAACTATATTTTTCACATTTTTTCTTTGATTTTGCTCAAGTTCGAGGTCAAATAAATTAGGAAAATCTTGTCAACATAAGCTCTTTTAAGTTTGTAGAAAACTAAATGGGCAGAACAGAAATATCAGACCTGCACCCAATTTCACGAAGCGCTGTGACACATCGTAACTTAAGTTGGGATGCGTAACATGTTGCAATTTGCAACTAGTCGTACAATCCATTTCACAAAACGTACGATGTGTTGAATGCATAGTAAGATCCTTGACAATGGTTTAAAATGCGTCGCAAGTTACGACGTGTCTTTTGGTCATCGCAAAATAAGAAGTGTCTTTTCTCATTAAATAAATGAGACTATAATTCAGAGACAATGCGTGTGAAGTTGTAAATGGAAAATGCAACGAAGTAAATATAATTAGCATGGAATATTGCAGTTGAAATTTTAAAGTGGATAACAGTCCACCATGGGCTTGTTTTTCTTTGAAACTGCAACATACATCTGTCATTTTGTTTTATGTTTTAAAAACTTTTTGAGAGGGGATCTGACGACTCTTTGCTGATTGTCAGATGACTATTTACTGTATGTTGAATAAATACATAACAGTCACCGTATTGTGCTATAAATACACCTGATGTGTCGTACTTACAACATCTTTTGTGAAAGGAATCGCAGGACGCGTCGCAGCTGGGACGCATCATAGGGATATGACACGTCGCAATGCTGTGATGCATTGCAAGTTAGGATGAGTTTCATGAAATGGGGTGTTGATATAATGTGAATATTAATGTGTAATTTATCATTGTCAATACATAATTTATCATTTTTCCATTAACTACGTGAATAGCTTAGGTGTAAAGATGGTTACCAGATTTTTATAATTAATTTTATTGTAAATTTAGAGTAAAGCAAAGTAATTCTCAGTGACGTAATACCCTTACATTCAGAAAAAGTTATCTAGAATCTAATTTACCTATTTTTAATTTTGTTCTTTTTATAGTTTGAATATCAAGAAGAGACAGTGTTTTCAAGATGCCTGCCAAGAAAGAGGCAGTTGCTCTACAGAGGGCGGTGACTAACCAGGAGCAATGGGATGATCTCATGGTTGGTGAAGGTCTATTTGGTGAGTGAAAAGAGACTTCTTTTTTTATTTTTTGGCAAGTTCTGAAAAAAAGCACGACTAGTATGGCCTAATTAAGCTGGACCTGAAAGTCTCAGTTTAAGGACCCTCGAAAGTGATAAAACCTGTGTAAACTGCCGATGATTCTTTAAAAAAACGGAGAATTTAGGTATGCTAGCAACCCCCAGCTCCTGGTCTGGTGTCTTTGTGCCATTCTCACCCATTGTGAACAATGTATCTATGCAAGAGCTTGCCCCGAACCATATGATTAGCAACAGTGTCTTTGGTGTGGAGAATTCAAAGTTCAAATGTGCCAAGCATTCTGAGCATGTCAGTGTACCAGACGTTTTTCAAACTTAAATCCCAAAGGGTATAGGTCACTCGCAAATGGCTTATTGAACCCAAAAAGGAAGACATAATGTAGGAATGCATCTCAAGTCCTATATTTTTCAGCCATAGCCTATTGTACTCATGGAATTAAAATGTGACTGTTTTTGTGTTGTTTTCATGGCAGTTGTTGACGTGTACCAGCGATGGTGTGGTCCCTGCACTGCTGTCGTCAGCCTCTTCAAACGCCTGAAGAATGAAATTGGAGATGACTTGCTCAAGTTTGTTATTGTAAGATCAAATGGTTTAGATCCACAGTGCTCATAAAAAAACCCAAAATCTTTTAAAATGTCTCTCATCCAAGATAAAAAATGAAATCAGTCTTGTAAGTTAAGTGTTGGTGGTACTTTTGCTTTTCAGGTTTATGTTTGCATGTTTCCAAAATTGGAGGAGGGGGATAAGAGATGTAGAGTTAGGGGAGACGTTGCAAAAAACCTCCTTTGCTCCTTCCTCACAGATGTTTATTAGATTCTAACCAGCAAGAAGTGGACCCAGACAAGCTTAGTGGTTGAGTTGTAGTTATTTTCCTTAAAGTAGAAGTTGGGTCCAACCCAACATTGTAAGACTTTAAGTATTATGGCCTCAGAGAGCATTGCAATGTCAAATTGAGAGGCAGCGTAGTATTCGAAAAGTACTATACCGAGTGGGAAAAAAACCAACAGAACGGTGTATTTCCGCTAATCTGAGACTCAAACAACGTATACCAATGTGTAGGGAATTGTGTTGAAAAGAAAAATGATACCAAGATTGCCCGATTCAGTCCAGTATTTTTTTGTTCTAGAGCCTATTTTCTGAAACAAAGGTGGGAGTCATTTAGTCCTGATGAATTACTAAACCGCGCCCGCCAATTTGACTAAATTGGATAGAATGATTAATTGTCATGTAATGTTATCTCATAATTGCCCCATGAAAGATGTGGGCCTCACAAAATAGGCTCTGCAGCAAATACTACTGGACCGAATTGGGAGATCTTGGTATCATATTTCTTCTAAAAGATTCTCCATCATTTGTTACAGGTGGTTTGAGTCTCAAGGTAGTGGAAGTATGCCGTTCCGTTATTTTGGGACCACCCTGTAGGTATGTGTTGGCATGGGCTAAGTGCCACTTGCAATATGACGTCACAAAATTAGGTCTATATGTTTTTACCAACCTGTTTTAGGCTGAAGCTGACAGTATCGAGAATCTGGAGAAGTACCGTGGTCACTGCGAGCCATGCTTTTTGTTCTACGGCAGCGGTCAGCTTGTGGACGTGGTCCGAGGGGCCAATGGACCGGGTCTCAACAAGTCTATCACTTCCCAGCTGGCCGCTGAGCACAGAGTCTTGGAAGAGGGTGCTGAACGCAAAGTGGTGAGTGGCGGTTTTCAATTCATAACTACATTGTCAGGCAGAACTACATTATCTGTCGATCGTTGAATCATGGGGAACAGGAATCAACTAATATAGGGATTCGATTCCGTCAAGCGGAGTCACTATGCAAATTGTGAGTTCACACAACGTATCATTAAATCTATCAATTACCACTGACATATTAGTATTTTGACCTTGGAACGTTTTTCTTTTAATAAAATATTTGTTGGGCATCTACAACCCTCTGAAAAACAGATCTTGCTTTAGGCTTCTCGTGTGCACAAACAGATCTGCCGTGTGGGTAAACTGGTCCCTGATCCCTACATTGTTTGAAAAGTGGGGAGGAGAAAAGTCTTCCCCCCCCCCCCCTCTCCCATCCCCTACCGATTGGCGCCCATGGCAGAAACCAGTGTACCCTGTGAGAACTCATTTATTGTCTCGCTGCAAATAACTCACCATTTGTAAAATAATTAATCCATGACTAAGTACTGGTAGTTTTTTTGCTCAATGTACCATTTAAAAGTTGTTAATAGCTGTTGAATTTCTGGGGGAAAATGGCATTTTAAAATATAACTTTTTTGGGGGGGGGGGGAGGTGAAACACAAACCTAGCATGGACAGTACTTTTCTAAGGAACTGAAAACCCTAACCTGCCTGTTCCCCTACATGGAATTCAAACTCGGTGTCATGTGCAATTTGGACTCCTATGAAATCTGGTTTCTTTTTACCTTATATTGAGTCTAACCCTCACATGTGACCTGTCTCTGTCCTAATTATCTTCACTTAGGCATGCGCAGTACAGCTAAGGAGTCTGTATTTCATACAGTGTAACTTTCACACTGTACCTGGTCCAGAGGTAAAAGGCAAAGAAACTACCACAGTTTCAACTTGACTAATTCATTATCTTGGAGTTTTGTGTCTTTCGTACAAACAGATCAAAGATCCTCTGATGGCTGCCATGGAGGCTAAGGAACAGGCAGCGGCCGAGGCGGATGCTGCAGAGCAACGCAAACTGGAGGAAGAGGCTCAGAGTAAGACATACATTCCTACCTTAGTTCTCTTCTTGTCTTTTCATTAGGCAAGATAGCCCGGCAGAAAGGATGGACCATTATGATGAAAGGTGTTGCAAATTGAAATGGTTGCAAGTTAAAAATTGGGGCACGGGGTTATCAGTTCAAAAGTTCATGAGTTAGAAACTTCTCCATGTGACTTGTAACCTTTGATGTTGTAGGCATATTGCTCATTTTTAATGTTTGTGTCTGACTGTAAAAGTTTCTTAAATGCCCTTTTCCCAGTATTCTTTTTGTAAGGCTGTGATCTTTCATCACTTCAGTGACATCTTGTCAATATCGTTCTTAGTTTATCTGTCTTAGTGTCTCTGTGACACCCTGTTTTTAACATGTACCAGTACAATTGGGGTATTAGTTATCGACCTGAGAAAGTAATTCAGTGTAGTTAGTCAGTGTTTCAACCCATTTAACCCACAAGCACATTCATAGAGACCTTTCTTCCCATGTATTTCATCACTTGTAAAGACTTCAGCTCCTACACTCCCGATTTAGTGTGCCTTTTTATCATATAGCCCCACTCAGTGATCTCACCAGGGTTTTTTTGAACTCAGGATAGGGGAAATTCAAATTGACAAAATCAATGATGGAGCAACTTTCCTGTAGTCCTATAAGAGTGGTAGAAATAAGAATGATTATTATTTTCCATATGATACATGATTTTGCGAAATCGGTGCACATTGTTTTTTTCAGCAGGGGGGATTCCTCAATTTTCCGCTCTTAGTTATGCCTGGTGAGACCTCTGCCTCACCCTTCGTGGTCCCACACCCTTCCTGATCCCTCCCCCTCCCCCAATCCTAACCCCTCCCTCTTCCCCACACCCTAACACCTCACTCCTGCACCTCCTACCTTCATCCCTACAGTAGGGGGAATACTCTGTGGGGAGGAGAAATGTGAGGATGTCTCCATTAGGCCAGTCAGTGAGAACACCCTCCAGCTAATGGTTACTGGTATACAGGGACAGACCAGTAGGGCTAGACCAGGTACAGGTACTGGGCCAGGTTTCACAGTGCCGCTAAGGAATTATCTCTCTGGGTTCGTTTATTAGCTCACCCGGGTCGACTCGGGTAAATTCAGATCCATCGGTGAGCCACAAAAGCCATGCTAATCCAATGCTCAAACGCGGGCCATCATGTGATGTCTGTAGCCGTGGCCGTAGTCATTGACAAAACTTTTTGGACTGAGTCTTAATTTTGAGATTTACTGCTTTTCCGTCAGTCGAAAAAGTACCAACATCTGGCTGGAATTATAACCTCTATAAGATCAATAAATGATTAAGTTTAGAGTTCAAGTAAAGTTGATCTTTTCTGCTCTCCGGCTGCCATATTTGTCCGATTCTTGGAATGAACAGCAGGTGCGTGTGACGTATTTTCACCGGTGATTCTGCTCCAAGAGCAGGGTCTGTGGTGGCTGACCCGGGTGAACCCCGAGAATGATGTCAGAGCTAATGGAACAGCACGGGGCTAACATGAGTTGACCGGGGTGAGCTAATTGAACGCACCCAATAATGGACTCTGTGCATGAACATCAGAGGGTGCTTCGTTATCATTCACAGGAGCTCTAGTGGGAGGGACGCATCACACGTGCACTGAGTTGTGCAAAATAGCGTGAAATACGCACGACTAATTTTATTCTGAATGTGCATAAACTCATTGTAGCTTTGTGCGAGCATCAGGGGCCATCTCCTAATGTCACTCTCAGTGTTCCCTACCTACTTGCTCTTTGTAACTATCAAGGGGGTTCTTGTGTATGGAGCCAACAATTCTTGAAAAGTTTCAGAGGAGATTTCCTCAGAATAGTCCATGTCAGTCATAAGAAATTCTGGGGAATCTTAGAGGCAAAAACAGTCCAGTAGGCACTGCTGAGTACAAAACAACTGAGTACAAAACAATAGTCTCCCATATCAGTGAGTGCGAGATACAATTAGATTGTTTGGGGAAATTTGTCTGCAACTTTTCTGGGAATGTTATTGAGGTGACTCCTGAACTGAGGCAGAAAAATCTGTGCTAAAACTTCAAGGGTTTATTACAGGTCAGCATCGAACTGTGGCTCATGCACATGCATACAACCTGTAAACAAGCATTCTGTGTATGCTTAATACAGAGCACAGAATTTCTGTGCTAGCTCAGCACTATGAAATTTGGCCTGGTTTTTAGTTACTGTTGAAATCCAGTTTATCATTTAATTGTTTTGTATTAACATTTTTATAGGTTCATTGTATTATTAATGTTTTGTTTCAGGCAAGTTTATTTATCTTTGGTTAAACTTCAATTTCTTTGTTTAAACTTCAGGTTGGATAGATTGATGACAACTTATCCTGTCATTGATGTTTCACTTTGTTTCTTCACAAATTATTTTGAAAATATTGTCACCTTTGGCTTGTTTGTTCTTTGTGGGTTTTTTAAAATCTTTTTGAAGGCAGCTGTAATGTATAAAATGTTGCTGCACCACAGTTTGCCTTAAAATACCTTTTCAAGAAGTGTTGCCTGCCTCATCGAAAAGAAATAACTTTCATATAGTGCAGAATTTGCATTTGTTACACACCTGTTATATATTCCTTAACCTCTCATTTTGTTGTGTTGATTCAGTGTTCCTTAACTTCCTTTTGCATCATGTGTTCCGGTTCTTTTATCTCTGTTGTATTTATTGGTTTCCATAAAAACTTTGTTTCGAATTTTTACAGTGTATTTTCCAAATGTTGATATTAAAATTAACTTATTTGGCCAGTGCCGTCATAGACCAGCATTCTAATGTAGACTAATACATAACTGCCATCTTTATTTCTCTTCTTGTTGATCCAAACTCAAAGACTCTTATCAGTTTTACAAAGACTGTGCCAATTTGCAAACACAAGTCATTCTGGTCTTTACTTCACAGAACCTGTGCCCAAGGAAGTCACAGTTGTTTTGGTCAAACCAGATGCTGTCAGAGAAGGAAAGGTGGAAGAAATTATCCAAAAGGTAGAAAACACTTTTCTCTCTTTGAAATATTTATTTCTCTTTCTTTCAGTGTATTTCATGGTGAAAGATTTTATTTTCAAAACTTACTTTTTTCATTCCGTCAATCAATGCCCCTTAGATACTACATGTAGTTCATGCATTTGAAATAATATATCTCAAGAAATTTGTCTCAAATTTCAAGGAAAATGTGGAAGTGAAAGACACTTTTCTCAATTCTTAGGAGAACAATACATTGTAAACGAAATCTTCTCTATTTCTTGATACTTTTCACAAGCTCTTCACCCTTAAGGAAAACACAGAGCTGCCAGAATTTGTTTCGTCTGATTGCTGTCCATCGATGGAGCTTAGTAAAGAGTTTGTTATATTGAGCATATTGAACCCTGAATAATTGCGCGATGATGCAAAAGAAATTTAGGAATGGAGAAAAACGTAGAAGCATTAACATGAGTTATCAATGTATTTTACATTGAGTGGGACTACATTTTTTTTCGTTAATCTTTCTAGTTGTTAGAAAATGGCCTGGAGGTGTTGGCTCAAGAAGAGAAGACATTATCAGAGGAAGAGGCGAGGGACTTCTACAAGGAACACGAAGAAGAGGTTTGTCATCTTGAGTTGAGCAATTTCTAGTCATTGATTTATTGTCAGTACTTTCTTCTTACAACTCATCAGCACTTGTACTACATTATATTACAATGTATTTATTCCCTGATGAATCTATACAATCGGACAATGCTGGGGAAGTTTGGAAAGTACAAGGAGGAATAGGCAGGGCAATTTGGGGTGACACAGTGACTAATGGGTTTAAGGTAGAGTACATCATTAGCAGCTATTCAAAAGGTAACTTACCAAATTATTGTTGAAAAGCTTACTAGGTTTAAAGATAGTAATGGCACTAAACTCCCTGTGAAATTATCCCTTCTGGCATGCTGTCATTTTGAAGAAAACAATACAAGAGGGCTATTTCCAAAGATGCGTCAAGTGACGCATTTTTTTGGAAATTTCCGTTAGCAGTTGGATTGTAATTGGGCAAATCCCTGAAAGGGTGCGTGCGTGCGTTGATGCGACGCACATGCCTGCGCACGCGGTTGCTATTATTCGTTGGTTCTGTGCGTGACATCACGTAGCTGCAATCGGCTGAATGAGAACATGTCCCAGATGCTGATTTTGGGCGCAATTCAAAACTTTTAAATTAAAATCGAGGTCATAGAATATTGTTTTCTCGGAGTATACAGCATTCACAGGGCTAAAACGTCATCAAGTTAGTTGTTAAGCACCCTATTTTATTTTGTGCACTTTTGTTGCTTCAAATAAAAATGCACAACTGACGAATGATCTACTCTACCTCCTATTTAACTTGGTTGAAGGAAAGTTCCATCTGAGCCGATATCAAGTCATAGTCCATAATTTGTTTGAATCCATTTTTTCAAGGACATTATCTAAATATTGAATCCACAAATCAAACAAATATACTGCTTGTTTCTCCTTTAAAATTAAGGATAGTTTGGTAAATGCAGATCATGTGCATCATGACTGTAGAAACAGCTAAAATTTAGACATTTTTAAGAGAAAATTTACCTCGTATGCCAGATTCTGTAATGTTTGTGTTCCCTGTAAAGCATTGTGATTTAAATTGTCTCTTTTCTCAATTCTCAGGAGCACTTTGATTCCCTCGTGCAGTTCATGTCAAGCGGGCCGAGTCACATCCTTGTGTTAACCAAAGGTGACACAGGTGAAGGGGTTGTACATGAAGTACGTGCTCTGATTGGACCAAAGGATGTACAGGTTGCCAAAGAAGAAGCTCCAGAAAGGTTGGGATAAAAACATACATCTTAGCGCTATTAATGTATTTCAATACAGAAGAATAAAGTAATACTTTTAGACAATTTTGCATGTTCTCAGAAGAGCTGCATTGTATGGGACACGTACTGCATGCGTGCACTGAACACATGCATGTAGACTAATTCGGAGACGGCCATTTTCAGCGGTGGCACCAGGCTCATGCTTAATTATTTCTGTATGTACAATTGCAGTTTGCGTGCTCTGTATGGAACGGACACAACGATGAATGCTCTGCATGGAGCAGACTCTGGAGAACGTGCAGCAAGGTAATAACACACTGTAGCATCACAGAGCTGTAACACTATATCATCAAGGAGCAAATTACTGTAATTGACTCGTGTACATGAGCCTTTTGAGGGATTCCTGTACAAACGTTCATTTTTAACATCCCTGTTAATTAGACTATATAGTGACCCGATCTCATGACACTCCTGTGTACATGTAAGAGGACAACAGACCTGTTGGTCAGGCTTTCAGAGATTTCAATTTCTGGGTCATTTGTTTGATATAATCATTGTATAGTCTGTTTATATATCGATCTAAAACAATAACGTACAATGTTATTTGTTTCCCCTTGGAATCTGCAGAGAGTTATCATTTTTCTTCCCCAACTTTGCCGTTCCCATCGTGCCTGGTACGGGACCACCTCCCCAAGTCCAGAAAACTCTGGCCCTCATCAGACCAGACGCTCTCAAGGAACACAAAGGTAGGTCAATGGTCACTTCAAAGTCAAACTCCAAAGGAGAGGGTTCAAAACCTAAACCTGTTGAAGTTTGAGCTCAGTGGATATTACACTTTTCGAGATAACCATGCACAACCTAAGATTTGTTTGACAAAATCTACGGCATAGTGGTCAATGTTCCCACGCATTAAGTTCATAAATACACCAAAAGTTCTGATTTATGAAGATGATGATCTTATTGAAATTTATGTTATCAGTCACTCAACTTTATTTAGAATATAAATAAGATGTGCGGTTTTGTTTGTCTCAGATGCCATCTTTGAGAAGATCAAAGCCTCAGGTTTTGAGGTCTGCCTCCAGAAGGAGATCCAGCTGTCAACGGAGCAGGCCAAGGAGTTCTACAAACAGCAAGCAGGACAGCCTCACTTTGAGGAGCTCATCAGTCACATGACATCGTGAGTGATTCCACGGTGACATACCTTTGCTCTGCACTGTACCATGTTTGAAACTGAAAGTTCCTGCAGCAAAGTTCTTTGCCGGGAAGCTTCTTGCAAGTCTCTCTAAAATCAGTCTTGATCCAAGCTAGTTTTGAACCCTGGCAAACGCAGTTCAAGCTGTTGCAGCAGAAGATGAATCCAATAGTCTTGAGAATTTTGAATCGACGTAAAAAGAAAAAGTTGCTTGTCTGTACCCTTTTAAATCCTACGAAAATCCTCTCAAAAACTCCGGGTGGATTTTAAATCCTGCAAAAATCCTCTCAAAAACTCCGGGTGGATTTTGATGCATCTTGGAGATGTTATGATTTATTGATTTCTGTTGTTGTTATAATTATTTTTTTTTGGCGAATATAGGGGTCCTGTTCTGGCTCTGGGTCTAGCCAAGGAGGAAGCTATCCAGAATTGGAGGAATATGCTGGGACCCAAGGAGGTAGAGGTAGCGAAGCAGGAGGCTCCCGATAGGTGGGTGATGTCAATTATCATACTTCATGTTTATCTGTCACCAAAAGCTTATTCCATTCTCAATAATTCAATGTGTCCGAGAAGTAAAAGCAACTCGCACCCAGATGGGCTGGAAGCACATATCTGGGAGTGAGTTTTTACATCTTGGCGTGAAATTCTGGGAATTACTTTTCAATCTCCGGCAGTGGTACACATGTCTGTGGCTTCAATGCCTTCCATTAATGCATTTGTAATTACTAGCTGTAGCCAAGTCAATTGGACACGACCTGATTATTTAGTACATTTGAAATCCTCTATAACAAACAAAGTGAGGTCCACAATATATTGTTTGGTATAGTGGTCAGTCTTTATTGGCCGCACGATTTTCAGTTGACAATGCTTGGTACAATGGCACACGGGGGAAAATATAAATTGGTCATGACCAAATGTATGGTATACCTGTAGCTGTGTTTGTTATCGGGTCTCTTATGTATGCAATCTAAATGAGTCGTTTGTCGGGAACTTTCATTTGGAGATTCAGGCTAAAAAAGGGCCACTTCATCACATCACTTCATCACATCTCTTGGTGTTCCAACTTCCATAATTTTTGAACTAAATGATTTTTGCTCTTTTCAAATCTGTAAAAAAAAATGACCAGGGCTGACAAAAGAATCATTCAGCTCTTTTAGGATCCCAGTTTTGATTTGAGAGCACAAAAAAAATGGCACAAAGAAAGTTAAAAGGCCCATTGGTTCCTTTGAAATCAGAAGATTGCTCATGGTAACACAGTTTCTCTGTCTTTGTTTTAGCTTGCGTGCTCAGTTCAGCCTTCCCGATGCCACAATCAACTGTGTTCATGGCAGCGATTCGGCAGAGTCAGCCCAGAAAGAACTCAATTACTTCTTCCCTACAGAGCACACGTTAGCCATCATCAAACCCGACGCTGCAGTCGAACACAAAGGTAACAAAAACCAAAGACTGTGTTCTCTTGACGTGACTCAATGCTAGTGTAGTCGATCAAGTCCATCACAAGTCCATCACAAGTCCAGCTCAAGTTAGTCAAAAGTAACAAAAGTCCATTCACAAGAAACAAGGGATGAACAGTAACAATGGATCTTTTTTTACACCACTAAAACCCCAAAGAGGAGTGTATAGTGAAAAAAAAATGAAGTAATGGATGATAGACCACAAACTGAAGGCTGTATAATACAGTGTAGGTGTAGTTTTTCAGATATCACGTGTAACCCTTTTTTAAGACAAGATAAGTTTGCGGTAGCACCATGTGAATAAATCTCTTTTGTGAGTATGTGTGGTTCTGAAAAGAACCGGAGGGACTCACCGTTTCGGACAGTATGCTCTGCCCATCGTCAGGAGAATGAGGGATTCCAACGATGATGCGATGTTATAAGGATGGGTGCAGTGAGGCGTGAGAAGGATGCAAACTGGTGAAGCTCGAAACCAGTGAAGCTGAGAATCCTTGTTTGTTTTTGGTTTTTGTGGTGAACAGTTTCTTAAATGAAATAGAACTTTTTTGAAATTTTGTTAGCCCTCCTGATTTATGAGGAAGGGTTGAGAAGTTTGAATTGTGTAGCAATTAAATCTGGCTGCTTGATCATGACCAGATGCCATCATTGAGAAGATTCATGAAGCTGGCTTCAACATCGCCTGTCAGAAGAACGTGGAGCTGGACAGGGAGCTAGCCGAGCAACTCTACAAGGAGCACGAAGGCAAAGAGTTCTTCGACAGTCTCCTGGATCACATGACAAGGTGCAGTAGAACTAGCACTTGAAGTATTACTTTCACCTGGAAGTTGTGCATTAGCACAAAATGTTGTTTTTATAGCGTGTTGATAATGGACTCTTCCTGCCTGTCAATCAGTGTTTATTGACCAATTAGATCGCGCCTCTTGGTCCACTGTGGCTTGGATTGGTCCAACTCTGTCACAAGCACAGTGAAAAAATGTACACAAACAAAAGCTGGGCGGAGCTTATGGCCACATCTTGATTTTTCCATTGGCATCGCAGCCAAAAGTTTGCAGTTGGAAGAGTTCTAGTCATCTAAATTTTGGTCAGCCATGCTAGTTTAATTATCAGAATTCAAAATTGACATATCTTGCCAACAATTGTGAGCATATTTTCAAACACTTTACGGCTGAAGATGAGGGTGATAATAGGTTGAATGTGTTTGGAATTTCAGGTTAGAATTTATCAAGAGTCTGTATAAATAACCAAAGTGGACTCAACTGCACAATTGTCACCGTCACAAAAATCTATATTCTCAAACCATTTCAGTGAAAAATGTTTTTTTGAACATATTTGGCTTTTCCGCAAAGTTGCGAAAAAGCCTTTGTTTCTCTACGAATTTTTTTTCTTTTCTTTTCTTTTTTTTTTTTTTTTTTCCTCTTGGGACTTCCAACCAAAATGCCATAGACTTTGTGCACGTTTTTTCTAGCAAACACTTTTGGCATAAAACAAAGTCATATGACATCAAAACTTAACATAGTCACAGAACATATAGCAAAGGTCGTTCGCGAAGATAGACGCAATGATGACGTCATCATGGGTCATGTGACGTCATCGCAACGTTGCAATTTCAAAGCCCTATATCTACAGAACGGTATGTCCGATTGGCTTGAAACTCAGCATGTGGTTAGACAGGGAAGTGTTATAGATAACATTTGAGATGACGTCATCATGACGTCATCATGTGATTTTATATTTAATTTTGAATTTTTGAAGACTTTTGCCATATCTCACTAACGCAATATGATAAATTCGAAATTCTTTTTGTATTAGGTTCGCTGGGCAATAGATATATGCACAAAATTTGGAAAAATGCGTGACGTCATGATGACGTCAGCAAAAATGCGATTTTTTGAAACACATGTAAGGGAATGTCCGATCGTCATGAAACTTGGTGGGTGGGTAGATAATAACACTAGTACACAGAATCTTGAATGACGTCACGATGACGTCATCGGTCGATTTTTAAAGATTTTTAAAATTTTGCTTATTTTATTCTGCTTACAAAATTTAACACTTATATTAATCCGATTGTTTTTAAACTTGGTACAGACTAAAACCACAATAAAATAATGAGCACTGCCAAGTATTGTTACGATGAAGTCATCATTAGACATGTGACATCATCCTTAACTTGTATATTTTAAGCCCCTATATCTCACGAACAGTACGTCAGATTGGGTTAAAACTTGGTATGGGGGTAGGCCGGGATGTGTTACAAATAAATATTGAGGTGACGTCATCATGACGTCATCTTGTGATTATATATATGTATTTTATATATAAGACTTTTGCCGTATCTCACAAATGCAATATGCCAAAATCAAATTTCCCTTTGAATGAGGTTTGTTAGACAAAACATAAATGCACACAGTTTTGCACCAAACCAAAAACATGACCCCAATTTTAAAATAACATAATGCGGAAAAGCCCTATGCTCTGTTGCAAACAGACATAGACCTCTAGTTTTGTTTTTATTTTCTAAATCTCCACAGGTTCAAAATTCATTTCATCACTCTTTAAAAGAGTTGATCTAGACCAGTGTTGACATATAAGACAGATTTACATGTGACAAAACGCTGCCTGTGAGGCATTTTAACTTTGTTGTGATCTGACACATCTTTGATGCGTAATTCAGTTTCTTTTTTTATTCCTGCATCGGCATATTCTGATTGCTGTGTCTTATTGACGATAACACTCTGATGCACTGAGGTCCTGATGATGTGATTCATGCGCAAATCACAAAGAAAAAAAAAGTCATCTTACTCATAGCATTGCATCGCTGCAAACCATTAGATATGGTCACAACATCAAATACACTTTTGTCAGTTTCTGAAATTTGCAATGCTACCATTTAGGCCAAAAAAAAAAGTCTCTGGTTTCTGGTATGGAGCTTGTCCAAAAAGTGGTGCGGCGACGCGGCTTTTTTTTTTTTTTTTACCTGACTTTTTTGCTTCAAATGTCGGCTGATGACTGCAAATGGTGCCCGACTAAACTTAATGCAAATATACGTAAGGGAGTCCAGAGAGGCCACATAAAGCTTACTCTCGATCATAACCCCATCTAAAAACACGTTCAAATTGTGCAGCAGCAGGATTCCAGTCAAACCAGTGAGTTTGGCGGTTTTGAGAAATCATCTTTCATTGAAAAAAAAACTTTTTCATTTTGCCGACGCGCATGGCTACGGCGACGCGCGCGCATACCAGAAACCGGAGACTTTTTTTTTTTGGCCTTATGTGCATTATATTATTTTGAGGTGGGAATAACTTCTACTGTAATCACTTTAGAACAGACGTTGCTATAGCCATGTAGATTTGTGGTATTTTTTCCATTTCAAAGTGCTTTTTGTGCCAGCGTTACGGGACTTGAGTCTGGACTCGGACTCAGACAAGCAGGACTCTGACTCAGACTCACAATTTTAGGACTAGGACTCGAACGGGACTGAGACTCACAATTTTAGGACTCAAGACTTAAACTGAAAGGACTCAGTTTCAGACTCCGACTCGAATGTGGCAGACTTTGCAACAACACTGTTATCTGGAACTTACTCTCTATTTATCTGTATAGTAGAGCACAACATGATTAGACTTGAAATTTTAATTTGGTGGTGCATTCTGTCTTTGGCATTGGTTTTTATCCAAACTTCATATCCCATGCAAATGCTTTTTTATGTCATTGTGAAGTCCATGAACATTTCATCCAATTCAAAATGCATTCAGCTTCTGCACAATTGGGATTTATTCAAAAATATGCAAATTCAGCCAACTGTATACTGGCGGTAATGCTGGTGAAAAAAATACATGATTTTGTATTGTCAAACTGTATAACGAATTGAGTACTTCATTAATTGATTATTTGATGTGGATTTTAGAAACAGCTTGGTGAGTTTTTTTCTGCATTGCTAAAAGTGTGAGCAGTCTAAATTGTGATGAAACAGACATTGATTTAAAAAAAAAAATGTATTAGTGTCTTTTGTTTTCAGCGCTGCTGTCATTATTTACGTAATTACCATATTCATTTCCTCCGTACGGTGTTTATGCAAGGGATGTATCAAAGAGCTAACCCACATATAATTTGTGATAAGTGAGGGAAAGGTGTGGTTTGGTCAAGTTGGATTTCATCCTACCAAATTATATCATTCCCCAGCTTATAGCATTGGGTTAGATCTGACCAGAGTTGTCATCCAGTCATTACAAATCAATTATAACCTTATTAGTTCAAGTCAGTTGAATGTCAATAACAATTAAGTCATTAAATGCAAGCTATTCACATAAACCATGACAAAGGCATACCTTATTTGTTTGTCACGTGTTGCTTGTGGCCTGACGTCCAGCCTAACTTGGGATTGATTATGGCCAGAAATGTAGTCAATTCCATCAATAAGTTAGTCACAACTCATCACGAGTAACAGAACAAATAACAAAGGAATGCCTTTAATTGTCACAGTTCATTTGAATAGCTTGTGACTAGACTTGACGGGACTGGATGACTTTTGATTGACTTGTAATGACATTATAACAACTCTTACTACATCCTGCATACCTACCCCCTCCTCCAACCACCACCCATCACCTTCATGGCTTCTCTCTCCCTACCCATCATCAGTGGCCCCTCAATGATCATGGTGTTATCGCGAGAGGACGCGGTAGAAGGCTGGCGTACCGTCATGGGTCCCACCGACCCAGAGCTAGCTAAGGAGCAGGCCCCGGAGTCCCTACGGGCCCTGCTGGGCAAAGACGTGCTTCAAAACGCCATCCATGGCAGCTCCAATCAAGAGCATGCTAAGGAGAAGATACAGACGTTCTTCCCGGAGGTTGAGATTGGAACGGACGGTTCCATCGCAGGTGAGCAGATTGCATGCTGTGGTTGCAGTAACTGGCGTATACGGTTTGGTGTTTCTTCCAACCCCACTCTCTGATCACAAAGCTCACTCACTGCATGGCCTTCTTGCATGAACCACAAGAGTATGAAGGTTCTTAGTGAAATTCAAAGGCAACTGACGCAAATATTACTAATTTATTTCTGGTAATGAAATAAGATTCCCCAAAAGTGCCCATGGCACTGCAGCTCGCAAGCCTGAAGGAACCTGTAGAGAGTTGAATTTAGAAGTGAGAGGAAAATCTGATAAAAAAATATTCTACAAAAAGTCACTAAATCAGGCAGGAACTGAAACTCAATCCAAAAGTAGGCTTTGGCAGGATTCGAACTCAGGCCATAGAGGTGAAAGACAAGGAAAGAACTGTGTCAACTTCACTCCCGAAATTCAAACTCTAATTTTTTGAGTAGGGCAGTGTGAAATTCAAGCATTTCTGTATTTGAGAATCAAGGCTCAAGTCTGCTTTGATTTATGGTTTGAGCATGAGGGCTATGCAGTGCTCTGTGAGCGTGTTGTTGTTAATGCACCAGAAGTAGGATTCATTTAATGAAAACTATTATTGATATAGCACAGTGCACTCGTGTATTCATTTCACATTTCCTCACAAAAGTCTGCCACACAGTTTCCCCTTAAATGTCGTCAACTCTTACGTGCTTTGTGTTTATTGAATCAAGTATGATAAACTGTGTAGTGTCTTTCTGTTAAATACTGCTGACTATACTTATTGCACTCTGACTAACTGAAAAACTTACAATTCTTGTGTTCTCTGATTTTTTGTAAGAAGAGCTTGACTTAACTCCTTTTTTACATCATACGAATATGACAGACCAGATAGTAAAAAAGTAACAAATTCATCATACCTAGTTGAAACAATGGTTCACTTATTTAGACAAACAGCGGATGCAAACTAAAAGTCCTGTCAACATGAACTGGATGTAGTGTACAATGTATGATACAGCACTCCATGTACTGGGTTGACTGTAGTTGACCAGTCTAACTTTCAGCACCCCTATCCAGGCCTGGTGGTCTGAAGTTGCAGTTTTACGTGGCCTCATCTAGATCGATCACCTGTAGCACAATGTCTATTTGCACCCTGTTTATCCCGTTATATTTGTTCACCTTTTAATGTTGGTGTGGTAATTGTGTGTGCTTTTAATGTTGGTGTGGTAATTGTGTGTGCTAACCTCACTCCTCACAACCCCTTGTGTGTGTGTGTATTGTCAGACATGGATGTGGACATGGCTGACACTGTTCCTGAAGATACGACACAAGACCAAGATGAAAGTAAGATGACAAGAGAAACAAAACTCCCATCTCATGTGGCCTTGCTGTTCAGCATGGATTGTTTCATTTGCATGCTGCCTCAAATTTGGAGAAAATTGTTTAGTGCTTATTTTCTGGAATGATTTGTGCTCGAAACTGAATCCTCACTTTATCCTCACCGTAGAATCAAGAACTGTTTATTATCACATAATGTTAAAAAATGACAAAAACCTACAGTAGTGAAAGGGGGAAAAAAGAAAAAATTAAAAGAGTAAAATCCAAGCTTAAATTGGATTATTCTAATTTTGGGAATCTGTAGACGTGTTTAAATGTGTGGTTTGTGTCACATTTCGTTGTTGCACCAAAGGGACAAAAAGTTGATTAAAAAAATAAATATTCTTTTCTGAACATCCTTTTTATGGTATAATCGCTTGTTTACTTTGTAGTGAATAAAACTGCCGATGAACAGGAGGGTGAGAAAGCTGCAGATGAAGGTATGTTTGCTAAAGGAGTGTTTCACAACTCAAAACATTAATGTATGTTCGACCGGGAACATAACACATGGAAAGTCTGTAACTGCCCATTAGGGCTGTCCCGTATATACCAAGTATTTGAATATTCGATCATCATCCGAATATTCAAACCGGCTTTTTCCCAGTTCGAACTTTTGAAGAATAAAAAAAGCTACGCACATACACACATGACTGTGATGTTATTTTAATCGTAAAGTTGTGGCGCTTTATTATCAGGTGCCATCTTTTTTCGACGGTTACTTTTTTGTCAACGACAGTTCATTGTTCCTATCTTTTTAGCAGGTTAAAACCCTTGACAGACATACTTAGGCCTATTGCAGTTTCAAATAATCAAATACTAATTTATTTGGAAATAGACAGCCCTTCTGCCCATATAGTAATGCCAGTTTAGCTGGGTATTTGACAGAGCTGTTTTAGTCCTGAAAAATGTTGTCTTCTGATTTGTGACAAATTTTGTGAAGGTCTCAAAACTATTCGAAAAAATATCAAAAGTGGCCAAGTTCGGGCAAGGACCATTAGTCGACTAGTGGTTGATTTGTGACGTACCTTACGCCTGCGCACTGATAGCAACGTGCGAATGTCTCTAGTCAAACGCTGGTCAAAATGTCATCGCCAAACTTCTGGATCCTGGCTCTCTGCTAGCGTTATGAATGCGCACGGCTATTGGTTACCAGCGAAGCAACCAACCCCAGTAGGCTGGTTCCAAATAGTCGACTAGCGTAGTCAACCACCGTCGACTAGACAGAGTTCGGGCAAACGTTAGTTAACCATTGGTCAACTATAGTCCTTGCGCGAACTTGGCCAGTGATGTTCAAACACATTTATTAAAATATTGGGATGTGAAGAGTGAAAGACTGGTACAGCTTCCATTTTTTTTTGTTACAGGTGGTGAAGGACAGGAAGAGGCAGCAGAACCAGCGGCAACAGAGGGTAAGGAATCAAAGGCATTTAATAATGAATCAGGCATCTGGCGTATCTTTAGAAAAACTCTCACTTGTATTTAGGCTTAATTGTTTCCATCCAAAGCAGTGGTGGTATGTTTAATACCATTTACGAAAAAAAAAATTTTTAGTTTTAAGTGATTAATAACTAATTACTTCAGTAACATCAGTTTTGTTGTATAGCAGCAGAGCCAACAAAAACACAGTATTCATTTAGATTGTAAAAAGTCCATTCTGGAAAAAATTTTGGTTAAAGTTCTATGCACTTGAAAATGAAGAAAGTAGTTCTCAGTCTTGGCCTGAGAATTCAAGGTATTGGTTAAGAATTGTACGAAGGCTGCAAATGACAATGCTACCGACTTTGTGGCTCTCCAAACAGTAACAGTTTCTTATTGCTTAGAAGGCACAGTTTCATTTTTGCTAAACAGTAATTGGAACTAAGAAAATGAAAGCAATCTGCGCAAAGTCCTTGTCACAACAAAGTGAATGTGTTACGTCAAGAAGGTTTTTTTATTAATTGTAACAAATTTCTGTCTGCAGACACCCCACAGGAAGGTCAAGAACCCCAGGGTGGGGAAGATGAGCAAGCCCCAGGGGAAGGGGAGGGTGAACAAACCGAGGGCGGGGAAACAGATGCACCCCCTGTCCCAGAGGGGGAGGGGGTGGGGGAGGGCGAAAGGGAGGGTGGGGAAGAGAAAGACAGTGCACAGGTTGAAGAGGGTGGTGAAGAAAAACCTTCAGTGGAGGAAAGTAAGGATGAACAAACAGCTGATGAAACAGCCAATCAGGCGGAGGGACAGGAAGGTATCCATGGTGCATGAACACACAGTTTCATCGTGTCTACTCTTTGTATCAATGCCAAGCTGCTAACCTGTCTTAGCACGTACAGTAGCCATTTTTGTTTTCTCTAAAGTCTACTTGTGATTTTTATTGACAAAATATGATATTGAAATCCAGTTTTGCATTTGAACCTAGCAAACTGTTCACAATTCACATGTGTCTTAGTGATGTAGTTCAGTTACATGCACAAAATCAGTATACAAAATCAATACCCAAATTCAGTACTGCCAAATTTAGTCTGGTGCCGGAAATGCCAAACGATCACACATGCTTTTACCATTGTAGCTAAAAGTAGCAAGACAAAGATGGCTGCAGTATGTGAAGTATCTTGAATAGCATTCAGTATGTCAGTTTTTAACTTTTTAAGCTACTAACAGTTGTTTGCTCATTACCTTTTTTCAACAGCGAGAACAGTAATCATCATCAAGCTTATTTGCATCTCTCATCACTAATTGCTTCCATTCATTTTATCCGTTTAGAGTAAAGCATCTGTACAGCTTGGTATCACATATTCAATATCCAAATGGCTAACTCTGGGGAAAACTCATGAAAAAGTTCATTAAACTTTCTCAAGATTTTTCAAGAAAATGAAATTTTTTAGAACTTTAATATTGCAAAGCAAAAAGGGCATATATATTAGGCATTGAAAAAGTTGATGTGATGAAGTGAAGGACTCGCCCTTTGTGAGGGAGATCATGTGAGTGATTGAATGTTGAAACAACTTTTCAATTACATGTAATTCTTGACATTTAATTTTCCCAGAGTTGGTCTCATTCATTGTAAGACGTACTAATCTCTGTTACAGGCATTGTTACCTATCTTTCTGTGTAGAAAATTTTCATTGTAGCATTTTTCCCTTTTGCAGGTTGCATAAGTGCATTAGAATAAGTATGAGTCTATTTTTTGTGCTAGTAGGATATTGCCAGTACTAACACAGTTTTTCTCACTGTTTACATGTGCATATATAAAAGAAGCATATTACTTGAAAGAAAAGATGCATTGAATTGTTGCTAGCTGCTGGGTAGAACTGAGCTTGGCAAACGTCTCAGTTTTTGGGCTCTTATAACATGCAAACTATAGAAATAGAAATAGCTTAAAAAAAAAAAGGGACTCGGAAAATGAGTTACCCCATCATCGACAAACTCGGCCAGTGAATCAGATTCTTTAAAAGTTTTAACCAAAGATCTATATCAGCAGCAGCAAATCTCCACAAAACAAGGAAAACTTTTATGTCAAACATGTTTTTCTTTTTACATGTCTGGGTTTTTTTTTTTTTTTTGGTTCTTTTTTAACTATGTAAGCAGTCTCAGCAGCAAGAAACTGTGTATTGCTAAACCAATGCGTGCTTTTTCATTTCTCTATTTACCTAAATTTCTAGTCTTTGCTATGCATGAAGCAAAACTGCAAAAATCGTGACTGCATTTTTTGAACAGAGCTGTTCTAGTTTTAATCAATAAACTAGTTCTTAAAAAAGTTGTATTAAACCTCACAATTTTCATTTTATAATTAAGACATGGTTTATTTAAAATCTACACTCACTTTAACAAAGTTCATATAGTTTTTCATTGTTCATGTCAAGTCCTCTTCATTTTTTTTATCACATATTCCTGAAAAACTGAAACAATTGTCTCCAAATTTGTTTCTTCCAAACTGCCAATCTTAACCATGGTACAATGTGGACATGTTTAGGACAAAATCATGCAAATGTATTTATCACATAATATACAGCCATTCCTTTCATGATGTACTTGCCAGACATTGCATCATAGAAAAAACCTTTGATTGTAGGCAAATTGTTATTTATTCCAGCATCCCTCTCATTCCTTAGAACAAAAAATCAAAGTAAATTAATAAAGTGCACAAAAAAAAGCCAAATGTAATGTCCAATATCACTTGAATCATATGACTGATCACAGCACAACCAACTGAAGAAATCCAGGAAGAAACACCGCCAGATGGTGAACAGACAGAGGCGACAGAACCCACGGCAGATGGGGGTGGGGAACCCCAGACACAGGAGGGTATGTGGGTTGTCAGCATGGGTCAATTACAAAAAAATCTTTAAAATTTGAGGAGAACGGAGGTCTTTAGAACTGGACCAAAGTTTTATCAGGATTTTAGGAGAGTGTTAAAATTACTCTGACTCCAATTGGACAAATCTGCTATATTTTTCCGTCAAAAATCTTGAGATCCCGTAAATTATTTGAGGGGAAAAAAGTTCTTTACTCTTTTTTATTCTTCTTTTGTAACCATTTATTTTTCTTATTATGAAGGAATGTAATTTCGCTCACATTTTTTAGATTTTGTTTTTTGGTTTGACCTGTTTATTAATAATTTTCCCAATGTGACCAGAACCAGCAACCGAACCTGCACCAGAGGAGGGTCAACAACAAGAGGAACAGCCTGAGGCTGATCAAGCAGTTGGTGAGACATCACTAGATGGCTCTTCAAATCACCAAACCTACCCCCTTTTCATTCTAATATCCATTTCACAAGCAGTACTAGCATTAATTAGAGCATGTTGAAATTTTTCATTCCCTTTACATTTTATATTCTTGTACATTAGAACTTTTTTGGGTAGATCAGAAATATGCAGTGAAGGTATTTACATTATAGTATTAGCCATTATAGTACATGTATGTGGATTTAGTGCAACGCATACTGTTCCACAATGCACCTCTGATGAGCTCCTATACCTTTACTGCATATTTCCAATCAGAAATCCATTAAAGGTAGAATGGACCATTTGTCATTTTTGCCTCTTTTTTTTCTCGTTTGAAGCAACAAAAGTGCTCAAAATCTAAAGATGGGTTCTTAATGACTAACCTGATGAAATAGCTCTGTGCATGCTGTACATCTCGAGAAAACATATTCTGGATCTCCATTTCTGATTCAAAAGTTGACGAGTCATATTTTGAATTGTGCCCTTTCTTTACACAATTGCAAAATCAGTATGCGGGACATGATATCACACTGAACCGACGAATAATAGCAACCTTGCACGTGTGCGTCGTGTCAACACTTGCACCCATTCACGCATTCGCCCAATTACAAACCAACTACAAAAAGAAATTTCCAAAAATGTGTCACTTCACACATCCATTGCAAATGACCTTCTTTGTTGTTTTCTTCAAAATGACAGCATGCCAGAAGGAATAATTTCACAGGGAGTTTAGTGCCATTACTATCTTGAAACCAAGTAAGCATTTTAACAATAATTTGGTCGGCTATTTGGGATAGCCGCAAATGGTCTACTCTACCTTTAAAGAGTCTTTTATTAATTTCATCCGCAAATTGAGACCTGTCACCACAAAATGAACCAATAGTCAGATCCCCCCCCCCAAAAAAAAACCCAGAACGTTCCTATCAAACATTGTACAATATACATTTTAGATGATCTGAAATCGATGCATTAACTTCAATAAGATGAAATGCCCAAAGAGATGAGATGAAAAATTCTAATTGCTCATTTATGTGGTGATTGGTCTGTATTGCGTTCATAGGTGGAGGTACATGTAACTCGTAGTTATTGCATGTTCTGCTAACAGTTCTTTTTTCTGCCGCAGAAATAGCTGACAAAATTAGACATTGCATATCTTTCTTCATTCATGCAGAATAGTTGCAAGATATACAGCACCCATAAATTTGTTGTATACATTCCTGTCACTGTCAGTGTTATGCAATACTTCCCATTAGCATAAGTATCTGAATCATTTGTATATCTTTATTCATTACAACTTAATGGTTGAGGGTAATTGAACTGTCTGGTATGCATGCTTTTTTTCCCATTAACGTTCTCATTATTAACATTCTCATTTTTATTACAGAAACTTTAGAAGAAAGTATATCATTGCATGCTGCTGTAAATAACACATTAACAAGACGTTCACCGTAATGCTTCATGGAATCATGTGAAGTTGAATATTCCGATTATACTAGTTACTTTCCTGTTAAATACCCATTTTTTCTCCAGGTGTTTAGCTTGTGTTGGTAAGTCATTTGGAACCAGTGGAAAGTTTCATTGGTAATCCTCTGCAGTAATTATCTCTAATTTTCCATGTAGCAAGGAACATTTGAAAACGTTGTGTCCAGAGATCCTTTGTGTTGGGAGATGGGATGTTAAGAACATTACTGACAATTTTCAGTTACTAATAAAATCGGCAGAATGTAGTCAAGTCCATGACAAGACTAGACTTCTCACAAGACTTGTCACAATTAGGACTAGACTTGTCCAAAGTAAAACACAGGTCCTTTGACAAATCCATCCATTCACAAGTATGAGGGGTAAACAATGAAGGAATACTCTTGTCACAGTTCATTTGATAACCATCTGAGTTGACTTGAGACTGGATGACTTGTAATGGATTTCTACTGGCGATGTTTTACGGGAGACTCAACTACAGCCCTGAAAATGGGGCTTGTCCAAGCTGCTCAAGGGTGTCTTAAAGAAACGAAGAAAACTTCAGGCTAAAACCTGACTTAAACATGTTGAGTCAATATTTACTACTGCTATTTTGTACTGATTTCCTGTTTTTCAGGTGAAGCTACTGAAGGGGATAAGACTGAAGAGCCAACAACAGAACAGGCACCAGCGACAGAAGACGCACCCGCCGCGGAAGACACACCGGCTGCAGAGGACACACCTGCTGCAGAGGACACGCCCACTGCGGATGACACACCTGCTGCGGAGGACACACCTGCTGCGGAGGAGACACCCGCTGCGGAGGACACACCCGCTGCGGAGGACACACCCGCTGCAGATGACACACCCGCTGTAGAGGAGCAACAGGCAGCAGAAGAGAAACCGGCCGAAGAGCCATCTGAAGAGGCGCAGCAAGAAGCTGGTAAGTCTTTTGGTGATACCGATTTTTCATGATAGGAAAACATGCCAGGGCCTAGATACAAAAGATATGCAATACAGTACATGGCTACGGCTTGCAGTTATACACACGCCACAATGGAAGCAACAGAAGCCATTCACCATAGCCAAGTAATTTGGATGC
This sequence comes from Patiria pectinifera, assembly GCA_029964075.1. Lineage (NCBI taxonomy): Eukaryota > Metazoa > Echinodermata > Asteroidea > Valvatida > Asterinidae > Patiria > Patiria pectinifera. Next base: position 8,119,188 of record CM057130.1, on the reverse strand, counting down.
AACCTCGTTGCGATCTTACATTATTGCAGCTGTACATGTATTAAAGCCCTATTGGACTTGGATTGAACTTCCAGTACACTTCATGTCCATAAAAATTGCCAGTTCTTCAGTTTAAAAAATTCAAATGCCTTAGTTGTCTGGAGCTAGCTGTTTTGTTTTCAACTGACAAATTGTTCAAAAAAATTCAAGAAAATTCTGGCTTATTTGACTGGAGTTGTGTTTTTGTTTGTGTGTTTGCAATACAAAATTAATATCATTTTTTGTGCAATACAATTAAAGTGGAGGTTATGACTTGTGAATTTGATCGCATGGTGCTTTTACTTTGTTTTGATGGTAATAGACGTTATTGAAATTGAAAAATAGAACTTGAAATTTGTGTAGTCCAGAAAAGCATTAGTCAGTCTTCATAACACTGACAATGGCAAACAGTTTGAAATGCTGAGCTTACATGGTGCTACTGCAAAATTTCATGATAGATACAATACTACTCACAACCTTAATTCACTCTCACAATTGTTATTCTTGTGCACACTCAAAACACAGATGAAAAACCAAACGAAGAAGCGGCAGCGGAACAAGAAGCTGCTCCCGCAGAGGGAGAACAAAAAGAGGAACAGCCTCCAGAGGGTGGAGATGAACAGAAGGAAGAGCCTGCAGCAGAGGGTGGAGAGGAACAAAAGGAAGAGCCAGCAGCAGAGGGAGGGGAAGAAAAGAAGGAAGAGCAAGCAGAAGCATAATTTCAGTCAGGATAAAATAAAACTAGAGGAAAATTGGGATAGTGACTTGAAATTTTTTTTTTGAGTCAAAAATATTCTAGCCACCTTTCGTTCATGACAACTTCCGTCCATAAAATGTTGTCTTTAATTTGAAACAAGTAGAGGGGTTATGGTTAGACCTATTTGCCAAATCTACAACTAGTATTTCCAACTTGTATTCACCACATGAGATTGTAGGTCACAGGCAGAAGATGAAAGAAGTTGTCCATATTTCCTTGTAAAAATGAGTGGTATTAAAACTTCTGTTTACAGCTATAGTTTGTCTTGAATTTATCTACACAACATTATCTGGGCCCAATTCGATGGCTCTGCTAACCACAGAATTCTGCACTGAAGACACCATTTTGTGCTAATAACAGTATCAGAAAAATTATGCTGTAATTGGAATCATTAGGAACGCATGCGCAGAAGTCGAAATTCCTCGCTTACCCATGAAATATGCTTACCATAAGCACGGAATTTTCTGCTACATTAAGCAGGGATTTTTCGCAAATGGTAAGAAGAGCCATGAAATTGGGCCCTGGTCTATCAGATCGGACTCATAACAAATGTGCATTGTACAAATGTTACGTTGATTTGACAATGTTTATTTTGTTTTCAAATGGAATATGTAAATATTGAACATTTTCTTCTTTTTTTTCTTTTTTACCATGTTTACAGGTGCTCTTTTTTTTTTTACATCTTTACTGGTGTTTGAATATAATATACATGTACATGTAACTTCAACACTCAAAACATTCTATAAAAACTTTATAAGATGGAATTTGCGCAGGGGAGATGTAAATTTTATAATGGGTTTTTCCTTATTAAATTAACCTTATTAAATTAACAAAGATTTGCTTTTACAGAAGTAATAGTATTACTTGTGAATGACATACTAAAGAAAATGTTCCGTCCACAGAAGTTTGAATTGTGCCTTAATACCTTTTTGTTGCTTGAAAATGTTTAAATATTCATTAATTAATCCTGATGAATAAATCAAAATGATTTGAAATGTTTATCCGGCTTCTTATGTCATGATTGTTTTGAAATCTTGTAAATAACAATTTTCAAATGAACCCAAAGGAAAACTGACAAACAAAAAAATTAACTGGTTGGAACGGGAATCTGGAGGTCGTAAGTTTGAACACCACTATGTTTTTGTTCAGTTTTGAAAATAAAGCCCTAATCAGTTTTAAAAAAATTCAAGTCGGTTGCAAATAAGTTGATGAATCCATTTCTTTTTGTCTATATTTTCAAGATACTTTCTAAACAAAAAGGACAGCCCTGCAGTGCCATTTTCCAGTTTGACAAGAAGTTGTACAAAGAGTAAGAAGATTGAGAAACAATGACCATGGCTTTTCAACTGAATTTTTTTAGGTTAAATACAATTTTAACTATGAAACAAATGTCACTTTAAATGACTTCACTCAAATTGATTTGTGAGCTTGGCCTTGGCCCCAATAAGGCCGTGTTCCAATCAACTGGCTGTGGCTGAGGGTAACACACGCGTCTATGGAAAGTGGCTGTAGCCACAAGCCAGTGGCTTATGACTGTAGCATTGGGAGCCTTTGAAATTGGGAGCGACAAGGTCAAAGGTCACATGCGCCCAAAAACAATGCTCCCAACATAATGAAGTACTGCCAACTTTGAAGATCAGTTTAATATTATGTAACTTCTTAGTTACTTTATTATAAATCTCCGATCAGACTTCACTGAAATAATCACACAATATCTGCATTTCGCCTCTTGCCAAAGACTCCTGAAAAAGGAGGGCACCAAATATTTTCAATGTATGGCATTAGGCAATAATATTGACAGTTTGGGGCAAGTCCGCGCAAGAACCAATTAGTCAACCAATGGGCAGTTGTCAAACAGTGCGCATGCACTGAAACTTTAAAGTGCAAAACTATTGTCAACATATGGCAGTAATGAGTATGTTTGGATTGTTTAAGGTTTTGGTCCTGTTGAATGAACCAGAAGATATCTCCGAGGCCCACCAGCAGATAGTACAACTCATTACAATTAAGTAAGATTTGAGGCTTTGCATGGTGGAGATACTAAAATAATGAAAGGTTTGCGGAAACACCATGTGCGAATAATTTCTCAACTAAGAGAATGGTTCTGAAAAGAACCGGAGGTATAAACTCGACGTTCCGGTCAGTATGCTCTGACCGTCTTCATTACAATGAAACTCTTGTCAATGGTTCCCTCTCCACTTAAGTAACCAAATGAGACTATTGATAACCAGTGATGCAGTCAGGCCCAGTAGGCTGGTCCCAAATAGTCGAGTAGCGTAGTCCAACCATCGTTGACTAGACAGAGTTCGGGCTACCTTATAGTAAAACTGTGGTTAACAATAGTTCTTGCGCAAACTTGCCCATGGATTTCAGTTGTGCTTGATAGTCTCTAGAAAGTACCCGTTTGTCATTTAGACACATTCAGGTCTCTTCTGGCTGTTTCAGCTATGTGTTGTGCTCTAGGCTCTGATGTCTTTTAAAGACATGCTTATTGCAAAGACATGCTTATTGCCTAAACCCAGGTTCTATAATGCAGACTTTCACTGATGCTTCATTTGTCCTTCCCTGGCATCGGATGTTGATTGTTTTTTATTGTGCACAGTCAGTGAGGACTTCTTCCAAGAACATTTGATAAAGTCGTCGTGTCAGTGCAACAAGGTCGTATGTCCATTCTGCAACAAAGTAGTATCTGGCGCGTATACGCTCCGTGCAACAACATCGTATCTAGACGTCCATTGACTTTGCGTGTACATCCAGGTTATTTTAAGCCACATACAACCTTTTGACATTCTGAAACTCGCGTTTTGCGTTAATGCCATTTTAGGAGATACGACCTTGTTGCACTGACGCGACGAAGTGATCACACTTGTGAAAGGCTTTTCCCTGGGATGCTCATACATGTATCTTCTTTAAGTGTTCTTTCAGTGAATGGCAGATTTGTACGCCGTGTCACACTACATACATTCGTTCTGCTGCTTTGTACCAGTCAGTGTGGGTAAATTTATGACGCCACATACCCTCCTGGTTTTTGAAGGATCTTTTACATTCTTTGCAAAAGTAGCGGGGTTCATCTGTCGATGAGTAAGGTGTTCTCCCACTGTGTCGGTTCACATGCTGATTAATGTCAGCTTCACGAGTGAATTCCGCTCCGCAGATATTGCAGGAAAATAACGCACCCTCTTCCTGGATATATTCGTTGGCCTCCTTAGACTTTTTTTTTTTCTTTTTGGGCTTGCTAACACTTTTTGTTCCATCATCAGGCTTTCTCCTTTTTGTTTTTGGCGAGCTCACAGTATCCATTTCCTGATCGTCCTTTCTCTGCTTTGTTTTCTGCTTAGGAGCAATTTTGTGCTTACTTTTTTGTTTTCCTTTTCTACCGCTGTAACTAACTTTTTCCTCCATCTGCTCAATATCACTGTAATCAGAGTCAGACCGATCGTCAGAGTCGGCCTGATAGACACCATCAGAGTCAGACTGATCGACTTCCTCAGAGTCAGATGTTGATTCCTTTTGGAGATCCCCTCTCTGAATTGACTCAAACATCCTGACAGCACTTCTTTCACGTAGTGTCTTAACGATGACCTTGTCGCTGCAACTGCACAGTTTAGCTTGAACTCCAACTGAAGCAGTTTTCGGTGGCTGTGCAGAAACTAGACCTACAGCTTGATCGATGTCAAAATCGCCACCCCATTCCATCCCCGTTGACAAACACTGCTTAGACCTGAAAAGAAAAATGGAAACATTTAAGTGTGTGCCACTCATTCCCTCCTGCTTTTTAAACAGTCAGAGTCACAATTCACTTCCACTACTATACTTTTCACAAAGACTAGTCACCAGCAGTCAGATCACATCAAACAAGCTCTGGTCCAGTCAAACTGGGTCAACAGACAAAGCAGGCAAGTTGTGATCACAGCTGTTCTATCACTCACCCGGAGTCAAAGCATAGCTGTATCAAGTTACTTAAGCAGTCCAAGGCAGTCGATCCTACTTTAGGCCACCCCCCCCCAAAAAAAAACAAACACATTTCTGCTTCCAATTACATGGCGTTCGAAAATAGGGTAGGTAGGTAGGGATTTCTTTTTTTGGGGCCATTTTTTGTGTACGATCATATGGAGGCGTCTGCGTGTAGTCAAGGGTAAAAAGTAAAACAAAATCTTGTACCTGTGCTGCTCCTCCAAAGCAAAAAGATGTTTCAAGAAGGAACCGGCTGTCTCAAAACCACTGGATTCAAGCAAGGCCCTGAGCTCATTGGCCAAGACAGGATGCAAGATCATGCTGCCGCTGGCTACTTCCATGGTGATTGTTGCTCACTTCAGCCAAACTGGATACATCAGCAGGGGCTGTTGTAGTATTTAACTGTGGGAGAGTTATTGCTAAAAGATTAAGTGACAGGAATGTTGCAGTCAGTGTTGTAGTACTTTCACTTGGGACTCGTACTTGAGTACAACTTGAGTACTTCTTGAGAATACTCATACTCACACTAGCATATGAAAATAGCTCAAATCATCAGTACTCCTATTCGAGAAGCAAAGTGCCTGGAATTAACTACACAATACCACACTCCATCGAACTTCAAAGTACTCGATTATAATTGGGCTCAAGAAATGTTGAGGAAAGAATTCCATATATACGGATGTCACTAATTTTTCCCTGCAATGACCTACCACTATCAGCCATCAGCAAAGCGATAACATGTTGTAAAAAATCAAATATAGCAGGGAAAATATTGAAGCATTTAGTGAGAAAACATTAACACCCGTCTCATGGAGGGTTGTGGTGTTCCCTAACGTGGTACATGTACACTTTGACGTTTACCGAGCCCCATAAAGGTTACCGTCATGCTTACCTCCGTAGGACAGCCACGCACTGCCAATATGCTATGTGCACAGACGGTCCCGTTGCTAAGGGAGCCTAGCAATTTAAGATCAAAATTATTTTGTCACTTGAAAATCTCCCCAGCTATAGTATGACTGCTATATAGCCCAGGTTGGACGAAGTCTTCATTGCATTACGACTAACGTAGGGAGGAAAGTAAAAGGGAGCCCAGGTTGGACGAAGTCTTCTAATCATTGCAATACTACTAAGTACTAATTGTTTTCGTATTGCTACAAACATAAGGTCTATAGCTGTCCCTAGGCGTACCTCACGATACGTCAGACGATCAGACGATCCTCGTAGAGAAAGGGAGTCCACCAGGGCTAGTTACAACCCGTACTAGACCCGTGAACGTGGCTTGTAAACTACAACGCCACGTTCAGGTACGTTCACGGGTCTAAACCCGATCAGTGTGCCGATGCTGCAACTTAGCCGTTTAACCATGTCAACTGCGCCAATTTATGCCGACTTGATTCTTTCGGTACACGTAACTTCTTTCGGAAAAGAGGACTCCAATGCACTACTATTTAATTCACGAATCTGTCCACACTCACTTGCATGCAATTTAAATCAGCAACTTACGGTAGGATTTTAAGCACACATTTTCTCCCTGTACAGCTGGCCCAATCCATGCAATCTGCACCAAATTTGTTAAGCGCGCGAATTAAGCTACAGCGCCCTCTCGTGCACCTCGAGTCCATCTTTTTTTTCTTCTACGGGTCTTCAGCGTTTTCGAAACGACTGGCTTTGGCTTCGTTTCGGCTTAAGATGTTTTGGCCCCATCAACTTCTGAAACTCCGGCTACATTTTGGTGTCTGTAATGCTTCAGGAACGTGCAATCGGTTAATATGAAGCTAAAAGTTGGAAATTTTCGTTTGGTTTGCCTCTCAGTGATTCAGAATTCGGAGGCAAAGTTGGAGACGAAGCCGAAGCAAAGGTTTCAAAAACGCTCAAGTCTTGCACAGGATGAAAACTGTTATGTAACAACTCATTTGAGTAACTGAACTGTTAAGCTTAACTTGAGACTGAAAACTTGTGATGGATATGATGGACCAAAACGTTTCAAATTGAAACTCTCTACTTCTTCTGTTTCAGCTTCAAGAAAATTTTAGGTCCCTGAATAACAGAGTTGCTGACTTGAGTCATGTGACTTGGACTCGAGTCGGACTCGAGTCACTATTTTTGTGACTTGTGACTTGACTTGTAAATACCAGCTTTGACTTGTGACTTGACTTGGACTTGCAAACAATGACTTGTGACTTGACTTGGGATGCAAAAAATGACTTGTTACCAACCCAAGTCAGACGCTACTCGAGCGACCCAATACACTTTAAATAAGCTATTATGCTTTTAATTAGCTTTTTCATTCCAGAAAATAGACCTCAGTGACTGAATCCAGTAAAATGAATAGTTCCCACTAGTTTCAAAGCTTTCAATAAGACTGTCACAACAAACTACAGTTTTCAATGACCATTTTTCTCTTGCTTAATGTATTGGTTGAATAAACTTTGAAAGGAACCTTTCATGAAAAGAAAGCAGGCCTTTGTCAACTGCATGTAAAATACTGGATAGCCTAACCCAAAATTGAACAATAAAGTGTTGAGTATACTACATGTAATCAAGTAAAGAAGTCTCTTTTTTTCACGGTCATCTCAACATTTATTTCTACAATGTAAAGTAAATTTATTAAAGTATACAAAGGGCTAATATCCGACAGATATGTGATAAACAACAAGAATACATGTAGTAATGGCAACACATTCAAAAAGGGGAATTAAGGAGGCATGTTATAAAATCACTCGTAAGTTCACGCCAGGTTAATTACTTTAGCTTATTACAGCTGGAAAAAATAATGTGCAACTTGACGTGTTCTTGGACAAAGATACTTGTGACTTGACTTGTGTTTAGACCAAATGACTTGTGACTTGACTTGTGACTGGACCTAATGACTTGTGACTTGACTTGTGACTGGACCTAATGACTTGTGACTTGACTTGGACTTGCAAACAATGACTTGTGACTTGACTTGGACTTGCAAAAAATGACTTGCTGCCACCTCTGCTGAATAATAATACTCCAACCCTCAGACATCCAAGTTAAATAAAAAATAAAAAAAAACTCTTAAATCTTAAGTATAGGTTTTCCCGGCTATTTTAACACTTGTATCACTCGAATTCCCTATATCGATACTTTAATTTCGTCCCCGATCATCGCAAAGCTCACTTCTCAATTTGAATTTCAGAAAGCTACCACTAGAAGTCCAAAGATTGGGCACATTTTTAATAGTAACGTTTTAAGTCGCCAGAGACGAAATGTGACGACAAGAACATAAAAATGAATGACAAAAAACGAATTTGCTTTTTCAATTCAACGCCGATTGCTTCACGAGACGAATTTCAAAGATTTTGGACGAATCGGAGTGCTAACAATTTGAATTATACTGAACCTTAAATGAAATCTAGTGGTGGCTTTTTGAAATTCAAATTGAGAATTGAGCTTGGCGATGTTCGGGGACGAAATTAAAGTATCGATATAGGGAATTCGTGTGATACAAGTGTTAAAATAGCCGGGAAAACCTATATTTCCAAGAGATTTGCATATTAAAGCAAATGCCTGCAATACTACTTTACATCTGTAACAATAATAATGCATACAATTCCCCAAACCAAATTAGCTGCATTTTCAAGACTATGCAATATTTAGAAGGTAAAAAAATGTGGAAAACAGAGAGGAGCTACGTTATAATACTTAATGTGTGGACTCGCCTAAAAGGATCATTTGCACATTTTATACTGCTGTTCACTTTCAAAAATGATTTATTGAAATCATCTTTCAAAAAACTATTACATGTGTAAGAGCAGGAAGTTTTTCTATACAGCCTTCCTAATTTTTTTTACTATAAAACTTCAAAGTGTGGTTCCTTTGTGGTTCATTTGAGAATAAACATTCAAAGGACACAAATATATCGGGCACTAACAAAAAGTTGGCTGGCACAAAAATATTAAAGTTGTAAATATTTAACATTAAAGTTGGTGTACTTCGTGCTTTTAGGGTGTGGCACCTTGAAAAAAAAAATTCCAAACAAACTGACAATTTTCAGGCATACCATATTAGTTATGAACTTCCAATGAAACATCGTAATTTATTTCAACTTTAAATTAAGAGTGGGGCACTTCTAACTCGTTATGAATAGTGTGCGAAATTTTCTTAACTGAAACGCGCCATTTAAAACCACTTTTCAAACTGTATGAAGGCCTGCTAAAACAAACAAGCAAAATTTGTTTATAAAGGACATTACATTCCTTTAAATTTCGTTCAGAAAAGAAAATCAGAATTTTGAAAAAGCATGTATATTCCAACTTGAAGCATTTTAGAGTGAGTTTGAATATAACGGATAATTATGTCTCTAAAGCAAAGTTGACTTCCACCCTGATCAGTTATAACAAAGATGTTCTTTAAAACATGAGTCTATCATCCAGGCATGCAACTAGAAAGTCACACAAAAAAGAGGAAATTCAAATCTTTCCAAGACTTTGTAGTGTTTTTCCATTTTCAATGACACACATGGGAGGTCAAAAAAGAGGAAATTAGCTGATCCGAGGAAAAGTTGCATGCCTGTTCATTTGTGAATGACACCGTGAAATGTGCCCTTACTTTTTGTCAGTTGAAAATGTGAACATTATTCATAATTGATGAAAAAGTATGAGCTGATTTTTTTCTCTTGCGATTGTTTTCAAATTTAGAAAAGAAAAAGACATTATTTCATGTCACAGTCAATTTCATCAAATCCCTTGTAAAACCATTTGACATTTCAGTTGCTTTTTAATTTTGTGGTTCAATTTTCAAGTCTGTATCTGTATATTATGGTCGGTAAAGCATCCCAGGGGAAACATCACACCAACTTAGAAGACAATGAGAAGAAATTACAGTTTCAGAGGTGGGAGGAAAAGCCCAGAAGATATTCTGGGGAAAACCCACATAATCGGGTAGGGACTGAAAACCCAATCCACATATTGACACAGGCGGGATTCGCACCCGTGTTCACAGCGGTGGAAGGCGAGGAAAGTACCGCTACGCCAACCCGACTCCCTTGTTTGTAGTTTTCGACTCCCTATCCTCGTTCAGAATGCACTTGTGTTTACAAACGAGATCCAGTCTACTCATTATCATAATCAATGCATCGCGCTCAGTAACGGAGTCGCACTCGGAATACGGGGACCATTGAATGAACGCTGGGCACAACCACATCGCATTTTCAAACACAAGTGGGGATAAAGAGTCATGCCTTGGGCAAGTTTGCGCAAGGACTATAGTTAACCATTGGTCTACTAACGCTTGCCCGAACTCTGTCTAGTTGACGAGGGTTAACTACGCTAGTCGACTATTTGGAACCAACCTACTGGGGTTGGTTGCTTTGCTGGTAACCATAGCCGCGCGCGTTCATAACGTACAGCAGGGAGCCAGGATCCAGACGTTTTGCAATGACATTTTGACCAGCGTTCGACTAGAGACGTTCACACTTTGCTATTAGTGCGCAGGCGTAAGGTACGTCACAAATCAACCACTAGTCGACTAATGGTCCTTGCCCGAACTTGGCCTTTGTTAAATTTACCAATTTAAGCCATGAATTGATATTGAAGAATGGAATGTAAAAAGATGGGAAAGGATTAAACTCAGATGTCTCATTTTAGAAACTGACAGATCTGGCCTTCTCTGGAGTCTTATGTTTAATTTTAATGTGCTGTCTCAGTGCGTTTTTCCTCACAAAGCATTTGTCACAGTGAGAGCATTTGTTCAGCTTTTCGCCATGGTGCTCATGATATGTTCTAATATGTTCTTTCAGTGAAGCGCCATTTGTGTACCCCTTGTCACACTGAGTACAATGGAAGTACCTCAGCTGCCGACCATGTTTGTGGATATTTGCATGAATCATCAAACTACGCTCGAGTCTGAAAGCTTTGTCACACAAGTCGCAAGCGTATGGGCGCGCTTCAATACAATCCACGTTTACAAAGCGTTGATATTGTAATGGTGCAGGTATTTCTTCCCTGTGTTTCTTCACGTACTGGTTGGGTTGATCCTCATTCTCTGTTTGTTTGCCATCAGTTTTTGCTCTATCCTTAGACTTTTTTGTCTTCTTTTTCGGTTTGCTGACACTTTCTGTTCCCTCATCAGGCTTTCTCCTTTTTGTGTTTGGCTTGCTCACAGTGGCTGGTTCCTGGTCATCCTTTCCTTGTTTTTTCTTCTTAGGAACAGTTTTGTGCTTTGCTTTTCCTTTTACAGTCTTACTTTTTTGTTTTCTCTTCCTACCGTTGTAATTGACTTCTTCCTCCATCTCCTCAGTATCACTGTAATCAGAGCCAGACTGATCGACTCCATCAGGGTCAGACTGATCGACGCCATCAGAGTCAGACTGATCGACACCGTCGGAGTCAGACTGATCGACACCGTCTAAGTCAGACTGATCGACACCCTCATCAGGGTCGAGAGTTCTATCAGAGAGATCCCCTCTCTGAATCAAACCAAATGTCCTGACTGCACTTCCTCCACGTAATGTCTTAACGATGACCTTGTCGCTGCAACTGCACAGTTTAGCTTGAACTCCAATTGAAGCAGTTTTTGGTGGCTGTGCAGAAGCTAGACTTATAGCTTGATTGGTGGTAAAATCGTTAAGCCGTTCCAAATCTGTTGACAAATTCTGTTGAGATCTGAAGAGAAAACGAAAAACATTTGAATTTTGAAAGTGTCTAGTCACTTTTGTTGACAGCAACTTCTGCATATGATTTGTGCTTCCATCAGGAATATCCACCCCATTTTGTTGGTCAATTAACAGCCATTCGTCCACCTGTTCTATCTATTACTTTAATAAGGTCTTTGCTAATGTTTTACAAGCACAATCACACACAAATCGTGACTGTCAGCTAGATCAGGTTGGTGAATTTTGAAATTGAATATTTGATCACGTTTAAGTTGGTATAATCAAATATATCAGTACAAATCATATGATAACAATGGGCGTTGCCAGGAGTTTTTTGTCTAGAGAGGGGCAAAGCACATTATTTCCCAAAATCCATGATCTGTTTGTTGCATATTCTCAATTTATCATTATTTCCAGGGTGGGCGAGGGGACACTTGAGGGGACCAGGCACATGAACAGTTTCAATTCTCCCGTGCTTCTTTGTGCATTAATAAGGCAATTTGAGAATAATTTTGGGATAACTTTAGTATTCCACTAATTTTATGTTGCTTCATTTCTAAATTTTACTGGTATATAATTAGTCAGTAGCTGAACTGGGGGGGGGGGGTATACAATCCCTCTAGATCCGCAACTAACCATGGCGAGTCAGTTAAAGTGATAAATGATATGTGTATCTTAAAGTAAGCATTTGAAATCTTGTACCTGTGTTGCTCCTCCAAAGCAAAAAGATGCTTCAAGAAGGCACCGGCTGTCTCAAAACCACTGGATTCATGCAGGGCCCTGAGCTCATTGGCCAAGTCAGGATGCAAGATCATGCTGCCGCTGGCTACTTCCATGGTGATAGTTGCTCACTTCAGCCAAACTGAATACATCAGCAGGGGCGGTTGTGGTATTTAACTGTGAGAGAGTTATTTTTAAACGATTAAGTGCGGTGCCTTGAATGTTGCGGTTACCCAGTGCTGTAGTACTTGCACTTGCTCCTGGTACTTGAGTACAATTAACTTGGTAGTTTTTTTTTGTTTTGGTGTTTGAAAATGTAGCACATTCCCTTTAACTTACATAGAAATAGCATCACAATCATGACAACAGCCCATAAAACAATATCGTAACACATTTTCTACTGCAATTAGAAACTGTTCAAAAGCTTTTACACAAAAATCATGTTGTTACTACAAGTAGGACTTACAAATGTTAGAATAAAAGAGGTGTCTGCTTTAGGTTGAAAACCCTTGGATAGAATGCAGCATATCCAATCATGGATGTAGAACCTCCATGATCCAATGTTTCTCAGTCCCAGATTCATGTATGTTCAATATTTTGCAATGACTGACCTCACATGCCTCAGCTCATAAGGAGATGATAACAAAAGTGGCGTTAGGATCCAACATTCTTTCTAAACTGTTGACTTTAATTTGATTAAAGATTATAGTCCATCATTTGTTATTTGTGCATTTTGTTCATTTGAAGCAACAAAAGTGTTCAAAATCAATGAAGGATAGTGACAAGTGATGGCCAGATACATGTAATGGGAATCTTTCCAGGAATAGTTTTTCTTGACTCGGTATCAGGTCAACTCGGACCCAAACCAAGTCGGACCCATGCCAAGTCGGACCCATGCCAACTCGGACCCACGCCAACTCGGACCCACTACCAACTCGGACCCACTACCAACTCGGACCCACTACCAACTCGGACCCGCGACCAACTCGGACCCACTACCAACTCGGACCCATGCAAGCACGACCAACTCGGACCCAACAATGACTCAATCATTAGTTTCAGAGATTATATTTATAAGTGATCTTAATGTTAGTGCTTATATAGTGAAGATATTCTGTAATTATATTGGGCAGAATGGGGCTTTTAGTTTTGTTGTTTTCTTTTATAGCCGCTGTGTGGAGCGCTATTTTATGATGCGTACAGTAAATACTGTTGCTAAATGCTTCTCGTTTTGAACGTCATGAAACTAAACGTGCTTAGCTTTTTGAAACCGTGACCTGTGAAGCTAAACCAAGAGAATAGCGTATAGTATAGGTTAGGCATATGGTACAACTTGATATATACGTGCTTTTTGAAAATCTCAATTTTCGTTTACAAACGAAATTCAAAGGATTATAATTTTCAGTAAAAAATAAATTACTTGTTTGATTTTGCAGGCCTTTGTGTCGTGTAACAAGTGGTTTTAAGTGGCACATTTTGTTTCAGTGAGGAAGTTATTAATTTGTAATAACTATATAGGCCTTTCATTTCATGTAATTGTTTGGGTTTTTTTAATTCACATGCTGGCTTTGAATTTTGTGGGATTTTTTTATGAATCTGTTTAACTTTTAATAATTTTTTGATTTAACTTTTTTCCCCCATGGAACATCATAGTGGAACATACAGGCAGCTACCTGTAAGGCCTTGAAGGATAATCTTCCCAGAGCTCCAATACTCCTTTTTGATGATCGACAGTGCATCTATTTGTAGGGGATTAAACTTGATCATTTTTTAATTCACGTGCTGGCTTTGAAGTTTGTGTGTTTTTTTTATGAATCCGATTAACTTTTTATACTTTTTTGATTTAACTTTTTTGTTTAATACGGAACCTTCGTTTTTCTTGCAGTGTATGCAATGGTGTTTATGTGGGTTTTTTAAAAATAGAGATTAGAAAAGACTTCGTTTTTATATCTTATTTTATTTTATTTATTGGCTTATAATGTTTACTAATATTTATTGAGTTAATAATGTTATGTTTGAAAGTGTTTGTCTTAATGCCATACTTTCCAATTTAATTTTTCTATGAAGATCTGTTCTTAATTTGTATACTCGCTACGTTGAAGTTTGGATTAAAAAACGAAATAAATTGCTGTTAAATTTAGCGAGATAGTGTTAACGATGTCAATTAATATGTTTTAATGAAAATAAATAATTGGTTAAACTTTTAAAGCGCAATATGTTTTAAAGAAAACAAATAAAAATAATAAATAATTAGTTACACTTTTAAAGTGCATTTCAAAATAGCATTTCAATGCGCTTTACAACGACAAAAATGTTTTACTGCTGCAATATGAGATAATTTACCTTACAATTACAATGAAAATTTATACTAAACAGCATCACTGTAATAACAGATGAGAAGTGGACAAACTTTATGAAATGAATGATTGAAAACGATGTCGAATGATTGAAAACGATGGGTCCGAGTTGGTCATGCACGGGTCCGAGTTGGTAGTGGGTCCGAGTTGGTTGTGGGTCCGAGTTGGTAGTGGGTCCGAGTTGGTTGTGGGTCCGAGTTGGTAGTGGGTCCGAGTTGGTAGTGGGTCCGAGTTGGTAGTGGGTCCGAGTTGGCATGGGTCCGAGTTGGTAGTGGGTCCGAGTTGGCATGGGTCCGAGTTGGCTTGAGTCCGAGTTGGTTTGGGTCCGAGTTGGATCGAAACCCTTGACTCTCCTCAGTCATGTCAGTCATGTCAGTTTTTGTACACAACCTGACAACAGCTGAAGTGGCGTCATGTTGCAACGTTCTTTCCTTAATATTTTATATTAAATTCCACATTCACAAATTTCAGAGACTCGGCAGCAGGCACCTACCTCTCAATTTTCATTGCCAAAAATAGGCAACCATGGCAAAAGAACGCAAACCAACAGCACATGCAGATATCGCGCGCGAAGGTTCGAAGGGCCACGGCTACCGACATGAGTTGCAAGCGCGCCCTCTCGTGATACCAGACATTTTCGAAACCTCGTCGTGATCGTAGACTTCTGCATAATATTTAGCTTTCGCTCGTACCCCTGCCCCGTTAATTTCAGGGCGAGAAGATGGGTTTTCGATAACTACAGATTTTCTAACATACATCTCATTCAAACAATTATAGACCCCTACTTTTTTTTCAAAGCATTTTCGTCCATTTTTAGTTAGAAATATGTGTGAAAACTCAAATAGAATAATTTAAGCATAACTTGCTTATTTTCATCTATTGCGTGTATTCAAAATGCTACAGTTTTCATGAAAATAATGGAAAAAAAAATCAAGAGAACAAATGAATATTCATTGAGTTTGTACATTTATACACCTTTATTCACTCTCAAAAATCTTGTATTGAAACCATCTTTCAAAAAAAACCGGATAAAATCTAAAGAGGCAGGACCAATAATGGTTCACATTTCTAATAAAGTAAAATCTTCAAAACCTCAGACATTGACCAAAAAGGCTAGCGCTGGTGGACTGCCTCAAAAACCTGTACAAATGTTCTTTTAATTCAAAGCTTTATTTTACATTTTTTAACTCTTTTTGGTAATGGGCCATTATTATTATACACGTATTTCAAAAAGCGGTTTACTTCAAAATTAAAAAAAAAAACTTTTCCCTACGATATTGTGAATGACACTCTAGCTAAGAAAATATGCACCCCCAAATTGTGCCTTAACTTTTTGTCTATCGAAAATGTTCAAATATTTCTCAATGAATCCAGATGAATAAATTAACGGCCAGTCTGAAATGTTTGTTTTGCCTCTTTTTTTGTTGTTTTGAAAATATCAGAAATAAAGACATTTAAACATCGTCACAGTCCATTTCACAATTTCACCGTTTTTGTCTACAATTTTCAAGTCACCTTTACATAAAAATGAGAGGTCAACCCCTCGAACCCTTTAAGCAGCAAAATGCCTTCAACTACATGGACTTTGCAGATTTCAGCCACAGTTTGGCATTTTCAACATTTAATTGTCTTTACAATGCATCAGGTTTGACCTCAACAATCTCCAACCAGCCAAACTCCGACTACAGGGATTGTTGGAATCTGTCGGGATGAGTACTGCACTAGTAAACCGACTGTGCTTTACCTCAGATTAGGGATACCACAAATAAATATGGTCCAACTGTTTTTTATGTGCACCGATTACCGTGGTGTTGGGATTTGTAAGGATGAGGAAGGTTCCTTGTAAATCACCCTTGTCAGAGTGGGAAATTATTACATTCAAATTTCGCTGTAAAAATCAGATTTTTCAGATCACAATGCAACAAAACAACAATTTATGCAACAAAAACTGAATATCACAGTGCAGTGAAATCTCGATAAGTCAAACTCTGATAACTCAAAACAACTGTTAAGTCAAACAAGTGTCCATTCCCTTAAGTAGTACATGTACAACAATGATATACAACCCTGCTTAACTCAAAACTCTGCTCAAGTCAAATTTTTAACCTGTTCCCTTGAAGTTTGACTTATCGAGATTTTACTGTATATACACTCTTTTTTTACTTTGGCAATATGTGATCCTCCATTGACCTCCAATTCTTGATGCAACACCTGTGGGAGACAGAGAGGCAATTTTACGGCCTTAACCCAGGATCTCATGATGTGGAGTTTCACTAACGCTTCCAATGGTCCTTGTCGGGACTCTGATGTTTATTTCTAATGTGCAGATTCAGTGAGTATTTCTTCCCAAAACATTTGTCGCAGATCTCGCACTTGAAAGGCTTTTCTCCGGGATGTTCATGGTATCTTCTTACGTGTTCCGTCAGCGAGTGTTTCTCTTTGTACGACTTGTCACACTGCGTACATTTATATGGCTGTTCGCCAGTATGGGTACGAATATGACACACCAATCCACTCGAGCTTCTGTAAGATTTGCCACATTGTTGGCAAATATGGGGACGTTCTTGGACCCGTACGATGTGTACCATGCGTCCGAATTTCAATGATTCGGGTATTTCTTCAGCATGTTTCTTCGCATGCTGAGTGTAGTAAAACGCATTAGTAAACGTGGCATCACAGTCGTTGCAGGTAATTAACGTACTCCTTTTCTGGCCGGTATTACATGGTTTTTTATTCTTTGTTGGTTTGCCATCAGTTTTTACTCCATCCTTAGACTTTTTTGTCTTCTTTTTCGGTTTGCTGACAGTTTCTGTTCCCTCATCAGGCTTTCTCCTTTTTGTCTTTGGCTGGCTCACAGTGGCTGCTTCCTGGTCGTCCTTTCCTTGTTTTTTCTTCTTAGGAACAGTTTTGTGCTTTGCTTTTCCTTTTACAGTCTTACTTTTTTGTTTTCTCTTCCTACTGTTGTAATTGACTTCTTCCTCAGACTCTTCAGCATCACTGTAATCAGAGTCAGACTGATCGACTCCCTCAGAGTCAAATGTTTTATCTTGGAGATCCCCTCTTTGAATCGAATCAAACAGACTGACGGCACTTCCTCCACGTAATGTCTTAACGATGACCTTGTCGCTGCAACTGCACAGTTTAGCTTGAACTCCAATTGAAGCAGTTTTTGGTGGCTGTGCAGAAGCTAGACTTATAGCTTGATTGATGTTAAAATCGCCACCCCATTCCATCTCTGACAAACTCTGCTTAGATCTGAAAAGAAAAATAGAAACGCCTGAAATGTCTGTCACCTAAAGCACCATGATTTTTTTAATGAATTAATTTAAAGGGACCATAAAATGAATTTCACTTGGAAATTTATTTTGCAACTGTATGTAAACTATTAGACATACCTTTCCTGGTTAATTTGATTGAAAAACATTGAACATTTCATCGTGTCCGTGCAACAAGGTCGTATCTACTAAAATGGCTTGTGATGTCACGTACGTGAAACACAAGTTTTCAAAGTAAAAAAGTCACATCTCACTTAAAATAATTTGGATGCACACAAAAAGTCAATAGACATTGCGATACGACCTTGTTCATGTAGCATATTTGCGCCAGATACAACTTTGTTGCAGAATCAAATTACGACCTTGCTGCACTGACGCAACAATTTTACAAAGTTTTACTATCAAATGTGGGCACTGTTGCTGTGATGTTACTTCACTAGACACTGCTTGGTTAAGGGAAATTTTGTTCAAATTGTGAACCCCAAATTATGGCACAACAGCCTGCTTTCCACGGCGTCTATACAAGGCCAAACCCTGATCACATGCATGTGAAGCCGACAATGAATTCACACACTACATGTACACGCCAATGCTGGCAGTCTCCTCCATGCACATTGTGTACACGCACACATGCACGTACATGTGGAATATTCTGCTCCATTCACAGCCTTTTCTGTCACTTCCGGGTTTTATTTTTTTTCTTTACTTTGAAAGGCAAATCCTGGGCAAATGGGGGGGGGGGGATATGCAAATTATGTAGTCTGAATAATGTAAGTCTCTCAATGTTATTTCTCAGTCTGTTGTTTTGGTAACCCAGCACCAGCACGCCCGCAATGACTCATGGCATGTTTTTAAACAGGGTGGCTCGTCCACACTGTGTACATGTGTGTAGCGGGTCGGGTACGGATACAGGTAGACTAGGCTATGGCCAGCTACAGCCTTGCACTCCAGGCTAGCCTAGCTGCTTTAGCTTGAAACATTTCCAGAATGATTCATTTCTTTGTGTGGTACATGTTCCATTTCTGGTGATTCATTAATGTTTCTGTACATGACCCCAGCTTAAAGAGCAAACTGGGGAACAAGTGGGGAACAAATCTATTAGTTTACTATTTCAATAGGAAACCCGTTAACTGAAGAGTGCCTTAAATGACATCACAGCAACAGTGTCCTCTGATGTCAGGAAATGATTGAACATTTCAAATGTTTCAAAAAGTGCACTTACATTAAATTTCAACCGAAAATTGGTGTATACCAAAGTGAAACTCATGTCATCAACCCTTGGCCTTAGTAAAGTAAGAACTATCAAAATGCTTTTAGAATACAAATGAGTGGTGCATAAGTTTAAGTGATTAATGAAATGTACATCTTCAAAAAAGCTTTTGAAATCTTTTACCTATGTTGCTCCTCCAAAGCAAACAGATGCTTCAAGAAGGCACCGGCTGTCTCAAAACCACTTGATTCAAGCAGGGCCCTGAGCTCATCGGCCAAGTCAGGATGCAAGATCATGCTGCCGCTGGCTACTTCCATGGTGATTGTTGCTCACTTCAGCCAAACTGGATACATCAGCAGGGATGATTGTAGTATTTAACTGTGGGAGAGTTATTTGAAACCAATTAAGTGCCTGGAATGTAGTGAAGCGCGCCCTCTTGTGTGCACTCTTCACCTGCGGCCGCGTTGTGCATCCAGTTACTTCAGAGAGCTCCAAAGATTTTGGAATGACAGGCAACAGCCATGGTGCACTTTGCCCAAGTTGACGTACGCTCAGGAGATGATTAAAGCTCTTGTCTGGGTCCCTGATCCCATTGGGCTTTTGACTATATTGGGGGGGGGGGGGAAAGGGCTGGGAAGCAGTCTGGTAAATATTAGAGACGCCATGCTTTTTCAAAACCGTTGGAATTCGTTGCCAAATTACCATGATTTTTGGATAATTGGAAAGAATTCCATACTGGGCCACCACTCATCCCATATTCCTTAATAATAGAGGCCTATGACCTAAAATTACCCAAAGTTGTTAATCTGAAGAAACACTATTTCAGGAGTGCAAGCATTCTTTTAAAGCTATAGTCCATCATAATTATTTGCAGCTATCTGAAAAGTAACTGGCGTAATTATCGTTGAAAAGCATACTTGGTTGAAAGACAGTAAGGAAACTAAGGAAACTAAAATCCCTTTGAAATTATTCTTTCTGGCAAGCTGTCATTTTGAAGTAATCAACGAAAGAAGGCCTTTCCAACAGTGCTTCTTAAGACGCACCATAGGAAATTTAAAGGCAGTGGATATTTTGCCGGAGACGGCAAACCTTTAGTAAACGTTAGTTTGCCGGATATGCACTGAACATGCGCAGTTACTGTTTTTTTGTACTTAAACATTTTCTGGTGACAAATTGTAGTCTGGCTCCATGCCAATATTATCGTTGCAACCTCGTATTCACAAGATGGGATTCAGACCTTTTTATAATTTCGGACTTTATTTCCCTTTTAAAAAAAATCCTCCAGAGCCACAAATCTGAAAAAGAAAATGTAATACTCTGCAATAAAATGTTTGAGACATATTAAAATAATAAAAGAAGAATATTCTTTTTTATTTGGGGATGGGAAAAAAAAACTTAAAAATGTGGCGGCAATCGGATTCGAACTCGAGTCACCCCACTCACTAGAGCTTTTGCTTAACCACTACACCAAACGTGTTACACAACTTTTGGTGGGAATTTAATACATCTTATAATTCAGCCCTATCTTAAAGAGTACAGCGCCCTCTGTTGATATGGATTGCCGCCGGCAAACCTTTAGTAAACGTTAGTTTGCCGTCATTACCTCCGGCAAAATATCCACTATCAAATTTAAATTAGTACTTCGTTTTGTTATTGTTGCGCGCAAGCATTGTCACGACGCACACGCACGTGCGGTTGCTATAATTCGTCGGATCAGTGCGCGACATCGTGTAGCTG
The DNA here is from genome assembly GCA_029964075.1 of Patiria pectinifera. Classification (NCBI taxonomy): domain Eukaryota; kingdom Metazoa; phylum Echinodermata; class Asteroidea; order Valvatida; family Asterinidae; genus Patiria; species Patiria pectinifera. The sequence continues at coordinate 8,098,541 of CM057130.1, read as the reverse complement.
CAATCAGCTCAGTGAGAACGTGTCTCGGACGCTGAATTCAGGCCCAATTCAAAAATGATTCAGCAACATTTGATTTGAAATTGAGATACTAGATTGCTGTTTTTCTCGGAATATACAGCTGAAGCTGAGCTGAAACATGAAACTTCATCAGGTTAGTTGTTCAGTCATGTCAGTACCCTTCTTTACTTTAGTTTAGATTTTAAGCACATTTGTTGCTTCAAACGAACAATAATGCACAAATTACAAGTGATGGACCATCATGACCATCAGGTGACCATATTTGCATATCTTTAGATACTTGCAAGGATCCAGTTGCGCGATCAAAAGAATGCGCAGACGCATTCTTAAGAATGCGCAAATCAAAAGAAAGCGCACAACACATGCAAACGTAAACATGGTTAGTAAACAAACATTGACAATGCAACATTAAGCATAAGCGCGCAGCGCGCGTTAACGTTCTCACACAAGCTAGAACTCAAGAAGAACACTGTGGATCTGGACTCAACATTCTTTACATAGTGGCGGATAAAATTACTCCTGAAAATAAACTAAGTTAGTTTCTATTAAAAAATGACAATTTTTTTCAGTCACAAAAATAATCTGACCCACCTCACCTCGAAATTGCAACGTGTTTCGTGCACAATCGCGTACCGCCGTGATGCAGTTGCAAGCGCGCCCTCTCGTGATTCTAATCATTTTCGAAACCTCGTCGTGATCAATATAGTCTGCAGGTTTTTTGGCTTCAAGATATTAAATTAGGTCCTCGATTTGGGCGGGCTCGGTCATAGTCCAAAAATTTGGGGCTCTAATACTGTGTGTGACTGAGATGGCTCGGTCAGTACGCACAGTCCAACGCGGCAAGCGTTTCAAATATTTCCACTCGATTTTGAAATCAAAGAGGAATTCAAGCCTACCTATTATAAAATTCAGCTATATGGCGTCCAAGCCATAGCTGAATCGAAGACTTTTTTTTTCCAAAATATTTTTGTCCATCTTTGGATAGAAATATGTGTGGAAGTTCAAATAGAATAAGTGTTAACAGCTTACAAAACAAATGGGCAATTGGGGTAAAAATGCATGTATTCAAAATGCTATAGTTTTCATGAAAATTTGAAATTAATATGAAAAAAAATTCAAGAGAGCAAGGGGCCAATGTGAAGACTGCCCTTTCCCATTAAAATACACCTTTTTCATCAGCACTACCCCCCATAGTGTAAAGATGCACCAAGTTCTTTAAACAAGTGCCCTTTTTTTCTGAACAAGTGCCCTTTAAAAAAAAAAAGTTGGGCCCTTTTTTGTGCCATTGGCAGTTTCGGATGCGGCGCCTTTCTGTGAATTTGGCTCATGTACCGCCCTGAAGGCACCATATATTTTGTCCATTAGTGTGCATAATCGTCAGATTGAACAGCGCGCCCCCATCGACAGATACATGTAGTACCAGCCCCCCCACCCCCCCGCAAGAAATGTTTGCACCCCCCCCCCAATAAAAATTAAAGTGCTACACCCTCGAGATATGCCTTGTGTAAACAAACAAAAAAGGGACAACATATAAAGCTGCGGGATCAATGTTGGTTCACAGTTTTTTGGGGTATTAAAATTCCTACACAAACTTCAGTCCTTGATAGAAAAACATAAGTTCTTTTCCGGCACAAAAAGCTGTACAATTGTTTATTTCAATTAAGTTGTATTTTACATCCTTTTTACTGTGTGTTTGAATACAATGGACCATTAATATCTATTTCAAAAGTTTACTTTACCACCTAAAAATTGACAAACCTTTTCCCTACAATTTTTCTTTCAACAATGGAGCGTCATCTTAATTATGAATGACACTCTAGCTAAAAAAAATACTCATCCCAAGTATTTTACATTGTGCCTTATCGGTACATATTTTTACATTTAATCTACAGAAAGTGCTTAAAGCCTAAAAAATGTTTATTGGCCTCTTTTCTTGTCCACAGTGAATGACCTAAGACCTGAAAAAAGAAAGCGCCTGCTGACTGGTCAAAATCTAGAGGTCAAGATGCTGTTGTCTTGCATAATCAGCGAATCTGCTCAAATGTTATAGACCACCATGGTCTATTACATAGACTACATTGTATAAGTAAGAATGAAAAACTTAAAACAATAATGCAGAAATAAAGAGTATTCCAAAGTTTTTGTGAGGCATATATTCTACTTAAGGCTAGTCTATGTCTTTATGAGGTAATAAATTGTGAATTTTCGATGCAACACTTGTGACAGTACGGACATTGACACTGTTATGGTCTCAGCCCAGGGGCCAATTTCATAGAGCTGCTTAAGCACAAAATTTGCTTGAGCACAAAAACGTCTTGCTTAATAAAATCAGGTTACCGGCCAAAACTCCATGCGATTGTTATGCTAAGTAAACAACAGCTAAATACCAGTCACAAGAAATGTACATCACATGGAGTTTTTGCCGGTAACCTAATTTTACTAAGCAATGTTTTTTCGTGCTTAAGCAAATTTTCTGCTTAAGCAGCTCTATGATGTAGAGTTTCAATTTCCCTAATGCTTCTACTGGTCCTCGTCGAGGCTCTGATGTTTCTCTCTTTTGTGCACATTCAATGTGTGTTGCTTCACAAAACTTTTATCACAGTAAGGGCACTTGTAAGGCTTTATGCCGGGTTGCTCATGATATCTTAATACGTGTTCTTTTAGTGACCCGCCACTTTTGTACGCCTTGTCACACTGCGTACATTTGTACGGCTGTTCACCCGTATGGTTATAAGTATGATACTGCAATCCACGCGCGGTTCTGTAAGCTTTGCCACATTGTTTGCAAACGAGGGGACGTTCCTGGATCCGTACGATGTGCACCATGCGTCCGAGATTCAAAGATTTAAGACTTTCTTCACTGTGTTTCTTCAGATGCTGATTATAGTCAAACTTATTTGTAAACTTGGCATCACACTCCTTGCATGTTTTGACTGATTGATTTTCATTCTCTGTTGATTTGCCATCAGTTTTTGCTCCGTCCTTGGACCTTTTTGTCTTCTTTTTTTGCTTGCTGACACTTTCTGTTCCCTCATCAGGCTTTCTCCTTTTGGTGTTTGGCTGGCTCACACTGGCTGCTTCCTGTTCGTCCTTTCTTCGTTTTGTTTTTTGTTTAGCAACAGTTTCGTGCTTTGGTTTTCCTTTTACAGTCTTACTTTTTTGTTTTCTCTTCCTACTGTTGTAATTGACCTCTTCCTCCATCTCCTCTTCCTCCATCTCCTCACTGTAATCAGAGTCAGACTGATCGACTCCCTCAGAGTCAGATGTTTCATCTCGGAGATTCCCTCTCTGAATCTTATCAAACAGCCTGACGGCACTTCTTTCACGCAATGTCTTAACGATGACCTTGTCGCTGCAACTGCACAGTTTAGCTTGAACTCCAATGGAAGCAGTTTCTGGTGGCTGTGCAGAAACTAGGTTTACATCTTGATTGATGTTAAAATCACCACCCCATTCCATCCCTGTTGACAAACTCTTTTGGGATCTGAAAAGAAAAACGGAAAAGATTGAAATGTCCGAGGAACCAGAAATCCACATGTATTTTAGGTCTCGGAAGTCATAGGTCAATGTTAAGCACAATATTTCTCTGAAGTTCAAGTGACGTCATGCGATTTTCTCCGCATCCATAAATTGAGATACTAGAAACAATTTAAGAAACAGCTTTTTCCCAGGGTGATTTCATGTACTCAAAGTACATAATTTTCGATAATTTTCCTATTCAAGGGTCTGGAAGCGGGCAACCAGGGGTACACTTTCAGGCTCTATTGAATAGCAAACCCATTAATCCTAACCCCATGGGTATATTTACTAGAAGTATCCTGAATCTTCCAAAATCCATCAATCTTGCTATGCAAAAACAAAACAAAGGTGGCCAATTGAATCTATCAGAATCCACGAATTAGGTGGGAGTAAATCTGTTGGGGTCCTGAATCCATCAAAGTCCCCCAACTGCTCAATCGCGGTATCCTGAATCCATCAAAATCCTGCAGTATCGCTAGGCTTCATGTCCTGAATCCACCAACTTTTTCATTATGGAGGTATCCTGAATCCGCCGAATTTTTTTTGGGGGGGGGGGAGGGAAACAAGGGAAAACCCCCAAAAGCTATCAATTACATGTACTACCTTTTACTCTTTACTACACGTACATGCAGACACCTTCATATGATCGTACAAAAAAAAAAAAAAATGCCAATAAAATTTCAACATTTCCCTACCTAACTACCGCATTTTCAAATGCCATGTAATCAGAAGCAGAACTATTTTTTTTTGGCCTGAAATGAATGATGGTATTTGCATCTTCTAAAAAGCTTTTGAAATCTTGTACCTGTGCTGTTCCTCCAAAGCAAAAAGATGTTTCAAGAAGGCACCGGCTGTCTCAAAACCACTGGATTCAAGCAAGGCCCTGAGCTCTTCGGCCAAGTCAGGATGCAAGATCATGCTGCCGCTGGCTACTTCCATGGTGATAGTTGCTCACTTCAGCCAAACTGGATACATCAGCAGGGGCGGTTGTACAATACTGTAGGAGAGAAATTTCTACAATATTAAACATCTTGAATGTGGGCTATGTGAATGAACATTTATGCAAAGATAGTTTGCAAATTGCATTTCTATTTTAATGATCCGAAGTGAAGACAAGGGTGCATATACAGGAAAGATTCCCATATCTGGCCATCACTTGTCACCCGGTGCACAAACTGCATGAGACTGGTCTGAAAAATTCCTAGTGTTTTTTTCAGTAAATACTTCAATATTGACTTGGTGATCGTATCACTACTGTCGGGCGCAATTTGAGTCCCCCACGCAAGTTTAAACTTGCGCGCGCAAGTTTAAACTTGTGCGAGGGACTCCTGAAGCACGCAAATTACACCGCGCCAAACTTGCGCAAAGGCGATCGCAACCTTCTTTTGCGGGCAGGATTTTCATTGATGAAGATTTTTTTTTTCAAAACACAAGTACATGGAGAAATAATGGAATAAATGAATGAATAAAGAAATAAATAAAAAGGGGAATTCAATTAGCGTCAATGAAAAGAAACATTGCGATTTAGCAGTGCTTATCAGAGAAGTTGTTTAAGGGTACGTGGGGGCGGGGCCAGGGAGGGGACCGGGCAATTAAGCAATCAACTTAAGCACACGGCGATTGCTTGGAAAGTGTACTGGAGTTGTTCAAAAAGACCAGCTTCAAGTTTTTTGCTTTGTAAACCTAATTAGCATTTTATTTATATTCTTGAATGTAAATAAATCATAATTTCCTAGGTGTAAAACCCGCTGTTTACGTAAAAAGAATGATTATGATCCCTTCAATTGTTCAAGTTTTGACATTATACTAATCATTTACATTATTTTTAAAATGCTTATGTATTCTACAATTAAGAAGTACTTACTCTTAAAAAAATACTAATTAATTTAACAATTAATAAATTGTACGGTACAATAATTCATATTGTTTTTAGAAATACTTGCATAACATTTCGAGCGCTGTGTACACTTCAAAAATGCATAATTTGAAAAAAAATTAATGAATGCATTACTAATTTAATTAATTAATTAAATGTATTACTTTAACAAATATTTTTTATTTCAGGCTCAATAATTCATATTAAAAAATGTTTACAACTTAAAAACGCTATGCAAATAAAATGGTAATTATTTTAAAAAGTAAATACATTGGCAAATCATTTAATTAATGAATTTAATCAAATGTTTCAAAAAAAGGCATTAAGGCATTGTCTCCCTAAGCTCAGTGATCGGAGAAAAAAATCTGCTTTAAAAATAATGCTACATATCTGCATGAGTATACCCAGGGGCAAAATAGTTTAGCGGCTCTGTATTCGTGGCCGGGAAAATCTATGCAGTGCGCAAGTTTAAACATGCGTGCGCAATTTGTAGCAAGGAAATGAATGCGCGCGCAAGTTTAAACTTGCGTGCGCGCAGGTTTAAACTTGCGCGCGCAAGTTTAAACTTGCGCGGGGGACTCACTTTGCGCTCGACACTACTACTAGCTTGAGTAACTCCAGCTGACATGCTCATATTCATTCACATGTGAGTGAATATGAGCATGTCAGCTTGACATCCGTTCAAATTGCTTCAATATCCAAATTCCAAGAGCCGATTCTGTTCAAACTTACACACGTTAGTGCCGGATTGAACACCCTCCAGAAAAACTATCTGTCATTCATTTTTGGTTTAGTACAAATGACAAAAAAATGCAGAGAGTACGACAGAAATGTCGTGGAGTTACTTACGCAAAACGGTCAACATGGTCAAACTGTCCCATAACGTAACGCGTGGTGTGGTACGGGTACGCGTACGGTGCACGCCGCGGATTCGATTGGCTGAACTGGTTTGGTACCATGCTACGGTGGCCTATGACGATCATTTGCCCTGACGACAATTTGCCGTGAAAAATAAAGTTTCATTTTATTGCATTTCATTTTATGCAGGAAACAATAAGGATCTTTAGGTGTTTACAAGTTTACAAACGGCTACAACATTAAAAACAGTTGAAAAGTAAGAAAATCTCTTAATCATTGAACCTTGAAAACAGAAAATATAGCAATGCAAAAAGACATGCCCTTAAATAACTAAATAAGGGAATAAATGTGTGCTTCGGAGGTTTTTATCACTCTGTTTAAGACCACTTAGAGTCTGGGTGATGATAATTACCCGAGCCGGAGGCGAGGGTAATTATCAGCACCCAGACTCTAAGTGGTCTTAAACAGAGTGATAAATACCGACGGAGCACATATTTATTCCCATTCATAAATACCTTTTCGGTAAGAAAAAATGATATAATTCGTTCAAAACATCCCGATTTTGTTCAACAAATTCACTTTATGCTTTTTGAAACATCCCTCTTGCAAAATAATGGAGTGTTCGGCTTGCGAGTAAGATGTAAACAACCCTTTTATGGAGATTGACGCGCGCGTATCATGTTCTGCGCGATGTCGCGCAGAACGCACCTGGCGCGTTGCGTTTAGAATTTAGAACTATAAAATTCTGACTTCCTGGTAGTGTTGCGCATGCCTACGTGAGGATTGTGAACGTTCAACCAATGAAACGATAAGAGGCACTGGATTTTTATGAGTCCACATTTTATTGTGACACTGGAAAAGTGTTTAAGACCAGCTAGCCATGTCTTTATCATCCGTTTAAGACCGGCAACGTGACGGGCTGTCGACCAATAGGAATGCGTAAACTGTCTTAGGTATTTATGAATAAAAAATAAACAGTTAAAAGAACGCACGCTCGTCCAATATTGTTAAAAAAAATAATAATAATAATATCCAGTAACTTCAATAAATGTTTTTAAAAAAGAGGTAGGACCTACAATACCTACAAATGACAATACAGACAAACAATACACTTTTGCCAGCTACCAAATCGAATAAAGAAAAACAGTTACGAAAGTTGATAGGTTAAAAAACAGTTAGGCCTATGAAAGTTAACAGGTTAACTCTGCCACCGATACTGGAGAGTAAAAAAAATTAAAAATATCTTCATGTACGCTGAAGTTATTAAAACATAATGTTCATATATTTGTGACCATGTGCGTGTTATTTATAGTTCCCTTTTCCTCGTTCCAACGCTGCAAATGGGACACAGAAATTCTTCTTCGATCGTTGGTTTCGTCACTCTGTTGCAACAGTACTTCAGGTGAACCCAGCTGAAGCACTTGTCGCATCGGGCCCAAAGTATTATCTTTGGACCTCCAGTTTTCTTGACATTTTTCGGCCATCTTCTGTTGCAAACAACACAGTTGTCGTCCTCATAGCTCATCGCTCACATCATCTGATGATGAGTCGGGAGAAGAAGCCTTTGGGCAGCATCTGCTGGTAGATGGCTCTTGCGACCGGCGCACGGCAGTTGCGCCGTGCACGTGGCCCGTATGGGCATTGACGGTGTGATTAGCGGCGACAATGGCGGAGGCATGGGGGACAGTCGGTGGTGACTCGTCGTACGATGCTGCCAAGTGGTCTGCTGCTGGTGCCAGGTTGTCTGCTGCTGGTGCCAAGAGGTCTGCTGCTAGTGCTAGATCTGCTGCTTGCGGAGTCGGCTCCTTCGATTTGCGGCCTCCTGATTACTTTTAACTTTGAGGTATTCGTCTTCCTCTGTCAACATTCGGGCACTTCTGGAGACGATGGAAACTTCTTCCCCTCTCCGGTTGCTCAGGGAGCTTGCTCAGCACGACGTCAGGGTTGAATGGGCAAATTCCAGTGCATCTGAAGGATGATACTAAACTGTCACTGCTAATTCCCATCATGTAAGCTTTGCATGCCAGCGAGGCGATGTCTTCTTCAACCAGAATGCGACCTGTGTTCTTGCACTTGTGGAGCCAATTGTGAACTGCTCCGTTGTAGGTGGCCTGCCGCCTTGAAAGGAGCAAAGCAGCCCACGTCAACGGGTTGTAGGATGTGCGACGTGTGTGGACTGGAGGGATGACAAATAAGTGAACTCCTTCCAACCGGGCCTCTTCAATAATCTGCAAGCTGATGTGGGTGGAATGACCATCATAAAGCAGAAGAAGCGGCCTAACTGATCCAACTTGTGGCAGGAAATGACCCCTGAACCATTGGGAAATGTATGGAACGCCAAAGCCGCCTTCTGTAGTTCGATTTCATTCCATAATCAATTTCATCATTCCATTCGGCGATTCCATCATTTCATTTGGCGATTCCATCATTTCATTCGGCGATTTCATCATTCAATTTGGCAATTCCATCATTCCATTCGGCGATTTCATCATTCCATTCGGCGATTTCATCATTCCAATTTCATCATTCCATTCGGCGATTTCATCATTCCATTTGGCGATTTCATCATTCCATTCGGCAATTCCATCATTCCATTCGGCGATTTCATCATTCCATTCGGCGATTTCATCATTCCATTCGGCGATTTCATCATTCCATTCGGCGATTTCATCATTCCATTCGGCGATTTCATCATTCCATTCGGCGATTTCATCATTCCATTAATCAATTTCATCATTCCATTCGGCGATTTCATCATTCCATTTGGCGATTTCATCATTCCATTCGGCAATTCCATCATTCCATTCGGCGATTTCATCATTCCATTCGGCGATTTCATCATTCCATTCGGCGAGTCCATCATTCCATTCGGCGATTTCATCATTCCATTAATCAATTTCATCATTCCATTCGGCGATTTCATCATTCCATTCGGCGATTTCATCATTCCATTCGGCGATTTCATCATTCCATTCGGCGATTCCATCATTCCATTCGGCGATTTCATCATTCCATTCGGCGAGTCATCACTCCATTTGGCGTTCATCCTTTCATTCGTTTATTTCGCATTTGATTTAGCCATTCTACATTTTATTCAGCAATTTCGCCCCTTTTGCACTTCATGCTATTCTGCATTTCGCATTCCATGCAGCTATTTCGCATTTCATGCAGCTATTCCATATTTCATTCGGTCTGGCAGCGTCCATCCGTACGGAAGCGTTAAAGGCAATAACACAAAGTAAAAAAAGAAAGAAAAAAGTAGGACTTATTATTAAGTCATTGTTATGACTTATATCTTATAATAATGACTTAGTGTTAAGTAATAATTATGATATACATGTATATCTCATAATTACGACTTAGTAATTGTTAAATCATAATTATGACTTATATCTCATAATTATGACTTATTATTAAGTCATATTTATGACTTATATCTTATAATAATGACTTATTATTAAGTCATGACTTATATCTTATAATTACGACTTAGTATTAAGTCATTATTGTAACATATAAGTCATAAATAAGACTTAATAATAAGTCATAATTATGAGATATAAGTCATAATTATGATTTAACAATTACTAAGTCGTAATTATGATATATATCATAATTATGACTTAATAGTCATTATTAAAAGATATGTCATAACAATGACTTAATAATAAGTCATAATTAAGACCTTTTTTTAACTTTGTCTTATGTCCCTTTAACGCTTCCGTACGGATGGACGCTGCCAGACCGAATGAAATACGGAATAGCTGCATGAAATGCGAAATGGCTGCATGAAAAGCGAAATAACATGAAGTGCAAAAGGCAAATACTGAATGAAATGTGGAATGGCTAAATCAAATGCGAAATAGACGAATGAAAGGATGAACGCCGAATGGAATTATGGAATCGCCGAATGGAATGATGAAATTGCCGAATGGAATGATGGAATCGCCGAATGGAATGATGGAATCGCCGAATGGAATGATGGAATCGCCGAATGGAATGATGGAATCGCCGAATGGAATGATGGAATCGCCGAATGGAATGATGAAATCGCCGAATGGAATGATTAAATTGCCGAATGGAATGATGAAATCGCCGAATGGAACAATGAAATTGATTATGGAATGAAATCGAACTATAGAAGGCGGCTTTGGCGTTCCATAGAAATGTGGCACTGTTGCTCCAGTCGGTCTTTGTGGCATTATAACCTGTCCCTGACAAATTAAGTCCCCTCCGTCCACTCTTGTCGAACCCTTGCCCCCTTGAAGATGATGTATGGCTTGAGCCGATTTCCCATGGCATCCCGTCCACACGAGACAGCATTGATCGAATGCCCCTTGGCTCGGCCCCAGAGATTTCGGTGGCTTGTGATCTCTCGTGATTCCTGTTTCATCGACGTTGTATATCTGGGCAGGACAATCACGCAGGTTGTACTAAAAGTTTCCCTAAGTACGCCTCTAAAATTGATCTTCTGGACATTTCTGCCCTACGGTGATCCAGTCTGCTTGGCCTCCTCGGTCTTATGATATTCTTCCATCTTGTGAGGAAGTTGTAGTACCAGTGCCGTCCTGGTACGAAGTCTGTGAACCGGCACTTGCGCTCTTGATCCTCGCTGCACAAGATCCGGGCCATTTCGCCGGCGATCTCACGGATTTCTGGCAGAATTCCTCAAAAATGGTTATTTGACAGAAAACAGCAAATTTGAACCAAAAAGTGTACATTTGTTTGAAAAAGTTTCAATCCTTTCAAACAAACCCTTGCATTATGGGACAGGTTGGCTGGTCTAGGTGCTCAGGTTCACTGGGAAACGGACTTCGTCATGGCCGGATCCGCTTTTAGCCCGATATTTACCAATAATTTCACAACATCTTTTTGTGACTAGATTGTTTATGTATAAATTTGAATCTTAATTGAGGCAATACTACCAATCTGCATGTGATTTTAGGTGTTTATAGTGTATTTCGAGTAATTCTGGGGAATTTGGCACAATTTTGATAAATCTAAAAAAATAGTTAGTGGCCTGACGTTTCGACCCTAGCAGAGTCTTTCTCGAAGGCTAAATGACAAGACTATAAACATATACATGTACCTGTTTATGTTTATAGTCTTGTCATTTAGCCTTCGAGAAAGACTCTGCTAGGGTCGAAACGTCAGGCCACCAACTATTTTTTTTGCATTTATACCATAGGTCCTTTTGGTTGGTAAGCAATTTGCAACAGCTAATTCCAAGTCTATTTTTCATTTTGATAAATCTGACAGACTTTTGATATGCACACACTAGTCTAACGAGACAAACATTTCAAATATTTCCACTCGATTTTGAAATCAAAGAGGAAGCCAGAGTGCGTCAAAGCCGCAGCTGAATCGAAGCCCGGGTTTTACAAATTCCTGGGATTTTTTTGGGGGGGGGGGGGCTTGCAAACTTCATCTCTCTCGGTCGTCTGGGTTCCTTTTTTTTCCCAAATAAAAGAATGATGAGGGTTTTTGTTGGTTTTCTTTATTGAAAAATATGCCCTTTTTACTTGAAAGTTAGCGCGGGGTTCAGGGTATTATCTACTTAGTACTAGTTGATCACCTTATTGCCCAGCTCCCATGCATAATTTACTAGGAATCATACCCATCATGGCAAATTCCAACACCATATGGGAAACCGCACACATATATATCCGCAGTGGCATAGATTTATTTAGATTTATGCCTGCAATCAGCACCTTTGATCTCATTTAGCTGATTGCAAGTGTGGGATGTAACGCACTGAACTGATGAAAGTGTGCATCATGTCAACACTTGAGCATACCCATCGCTTTCACAGATTTCACAGTTTGACATGTTTATTTGACCTCTTTCACATGCCATGATCGTTATGAAATTTTGGAAATAAGACAAGTTTTACAGTTAATAACAACAAGTCATTTGCAATTGATTTGAGGCTTCCCATTTTTTTTCCGGGCAACTTTCAAGTCACCTTCAAGGAAAAGAGGAGGGGGGGGGGGGCAAAGGAATTATTATTGACTTCACAAAGTTAAGTAACAAATCAACATTTTTCAAATTTAAATGGAATAGGTTTAAAGAAGAGAGGGAAACGATTACAATCAGAACTCTGGCTTTAAAAAAATCTGATTTTTCAACATTCTTTTGTTAACACGACAAAGTGAATGTAAAAATATTTAGTCTTTTTTTTGGTCATTTTTTTTTGGTGACAAATAAAAATTCCCATCCTTCCCCAAATAAGAATGGAGAACCTAAAAAAACTATGCAGAAATAAGAGTATTTCAAAGTTTCCATGAGGCATATATTCTACTCTGGTCAATGATATGTCTTTTTGAAGCGACAAGTTGTGAATTTTCGATGCAACACTTGTGGCAGTACAGATGCTGCTATGGTCTCGGCCCAGGTCTTTCTGATGTGCAGTTTCAATTTTACTAATGCTTCTACATGTCATGGCCCGGATGTTTGTCTCTATTGTGTAGTCTCAATGTGTGTTTCTTCACAAAACTTTTATCACAGTGCCGGCACTTGTAGGGCTTAATGCCAGGGTGATCATGAACTCTTAATACGTGTTCTATCAGTGATTTTTTTTCCGTATAGGCCTTGTCACACTGTGTACATTTGAAGGGCTGTTCACCCGTATGGTTATAAGTATGATACTGCAATCCACGCGCGGTTCTGTAAGCTTTGCCACAATACTTGCAAACAAGGGGGCGTTCCTTGATCTTTACAATGTGCACCATGCCTCCGAATTTAAATAAATCGGGTATTTCTTCAGTGTAATTGGGATCTTGTTCTGGTTGGGTTGCTCTGTCCTTAGACTTTTCGGTCTTCTTTTTCGGCTTGCCAACACTTTCTGTTCCCTCATCAGGCTTTCTCCTTTTTGTCTTTGGCTGGCTCACAGTGGCTGGTTCCTGGTCATCCTTTCCTTGTTTTTTCTTCTTAGGAACAGTTTTGTCCTTTGGTTTTCCTTTCACAGTCTTACTTTTTTGTTTTCTCTTCCTACTGTTGTAACTGACTTCTTCCTCCATCTCCTCAGTAGGACTGTAATCAGAGTCAGACTGATCGACACCGTCAGAGTCACACCGATCGACATCCTTTCTTAGGTTTTTCTTCTTAGGAACAGTTTTGCGCATTGGTTTTCCTTTCACAGTCTCACTTTTTTGTTTTCTCTTCCTACTGTTGTAATTGACTTCTTCCTCCATCTCCTCGGTAGGACTGTAATCAGAGTCAGACTGATCGACACCGTCAGAGTCAGACTGATCGACATCTTTTCTTTGGTTTTTCTTCTTAGGAACAGTTTTGTGCTTTGGTTTTCTTTTTACAGTCTTACTTTTTTGTTTTCTCTTCCTACTGTTGTGATTGACTTCTTCCTCCATTTCCTCACCATCACTGTTATCAGAGTCAGACTGATCGACACCGTCAGAGTTGGACTGATCAACTCCCTCAGAGTCAGATGTTTCATCTTGGAGATCCCCTCTCTGAATCTTATCAAACAGCCTGACGGCACTTCTTCCACGTAATGTCTGAACGATGACCTTGTCGCTGCAACTGCACAGTTTCGCTTGAACTCCAACTGAAGCAGTTTTTGGTGGCTGTGCAGCAACTAGACCTAAAGCTTGCTTGATGTTAAAATCGTCATCCCATTCCAACTCTGTTGACAAACTCTTTCGGGATCTGAAAAGAAAAGTCGAAACATTTGAAAAAAACAAAACAAGTGAAGTCTTAAGATCTATCAAAACAAGAATAGGCAAGCCGAGTAAAGTTGTACTTGACATTCAGTGAGAAATTTAGAGGACACTAAGCTGTACAGAGCACACACAAAAATTCTATTCAAATGATCCAGAATGACTATTCACTGCAAGTCTTTTTGTGGCAACACGTCTGAGACATTCTGTCCATCACTCAGTGCATGAGATGGGCATGAGGAGGGCACTAGGCTGGCCCTCTGGAATTAGAGAAATAAAGCGTTTTAACATCTAGTACCTGTGCTGCTCCTCCAAAGCAAAAAGATGTTTCAAGAAGGCACCGGCTGTCTCAAAACGACTGGATTCAAGCAAGCCCCTGAGTTCGTTGGCCAAGTCAGGATGCAAGATCATGCTGCCGCTGGCTACTTCCATGGTGATTGTTGCTCACTCTTAAATGAGACACTTCAGCAAGGGGTAGAGGTATCAGGCCAAGCTAGCTGTTGTAGAGTAATAGTACAAAACAAAATGATCATTAAAATGAAAATAGTACAGCTCAAACCACTCCGGCAAGTCAAACTACCTGGGTCAGAAGTGGCAAGTTTTGTAACATACACATCTGCTGAATTCAGGTGATTCACAATGCAGTGCGCCACCAAAAGTTTGCCATGGAGTCAATTTTTTTCAAGTTTATGGTCAACAAAGCATGGCCCATTTGAATAAGTGTTTATACATGTACATGTTATAGCTTGGGGCATAGCGTTCTGCTGCTTTTACAAAAACACACCATATTGATAAAAAGAAAAGCAAAGGGCAAACAGATACTTAAGTAAGCTTTGAGGCTTTGCATGGTGGAGATACTAAATAATGAAGGGTTTGCGGAAACACCATGTGCGAATAATTTCTCAACTAAGAGAATGGTTCTGAAGAGAACCAGAGGTGTAAACTCGACGTTCTGGTCAGAGTTTAGGCACTCTCCTGAAGACGGTCAGAGCATACTGACCGGAACGTCGAGTTTACACCTCTGGTTCTCTTCAGAACCATTCTCTTAGTTGAGAAATTATTCGCACATGGTGTTTCCGCAAACCCTTCATTATTTAAACAGATACTTGGATCATACAACTTACCAACCTACTGAAATGAAAAATGAACAATTTCCAAAATTGTCCATGGACGAGAAGATAATTAATCTCGATCAAAATCTGTAGCAAAATCGCTACATCACAGTGAAAAAAAAATCAGTCTGTGGAGAAGCATTGCGCGTCTGGCCGTACTACAGTACAGTACATACAGTACAGTACTGCGATAGTACTGTACGGCCAGACGCAGTCGGGCTAGAGTCCCGAGAGTGCCGTCTACTTAGCCGGAGTTTACTGTCTGACTGTACTCTTTACGAATCGGCAAAAATTCTGCCCACGTTAAAGTAAAAAGCAACAATCATTGGAAGGCCTGCATTTCGTTAACTTTGTCTCCGCCGTCTTAAGTCTACGTTGTTCTAAAATGATTGCTTAAAAGTTAAATCATGAAATTTGAAGGCACAAAAACAAACTAACCTGCCTTTTTTCAAAACCCTGCGCGGTAGTTTTGCAGTTCCCACGATTGAGCGCCCTCTCGTGATATTTTGGGAAACGCGCGCATTGCCATACATGTAAATGGTGACCGTTTTAGCCGATTTTCGGCTAACTTTGACATATTTTTTTTGTAAAAAAAAAGTGGGATAATTAACAGAAAATTTGACAGTGGATTTTTTTGGGCAGATTTCTGGCAGAATTCTATAAAAAATGGTTTGACAGAAAAACATAGCAAATTTGAAAAAAAATGGTACATTTGTTTTTAAAAAGCTTAATTTTTTTTCAAACAAACCCCTGCATAATGGACAGTGCTGGCAAGGTGCTTAGGTTCACTGGGAACCAGACTTCAGCGTGACGCGCACCGTATTTTGCCTGAAATTTACACAATTTCATAACATCTTTATGTGACTATAGATGTGTTTGTAATTTGAGCCTTGGCAATACAACAACAACTGCATGTGATTTTTAGTGTTTAGTGTATTTTGAGTAATTCTGGGGAATTTGGCAGACTTTTGATGTGCATTTAGCAGAATTTGGCCATGACCTTACGGTCACCCTGCGCATTGCATGCACATAATGCATGCAGTACACTACAAAAACAAACCCCAAAACTCGAATACCAAAGCAAAAAACATCTACTGGAGAAAATGTTGCAACCTGGCGCCACTTCCTTGATTGTGTACAAAGTATATGGAGAGTGACAAAATATTTTTAAATATTTCCCAACAAAATTGGAAATGTTTTCCAGTCCCAGATATTTCACATGATTTTGATGTTAAAGCGAAAACCTCTTGAAAAATTCAAGACAGTGTAAAGCCTATTTATGCTGAGGGCGCTGTTGCTGTGATGTCATTTCAGGAAGACACTGTTCAGCTTCAGGGTTTTCTATTCAAACTGTGGACTCAAAATATGCTCTTTGAAAATATTTGTTAAGAAAGGGTTGCTCATTTTGGCTTATTACACCCATGTACTGCACTCACAAAACAATGAATCACCACAGAAAAGAAAATTGAAGATCCCAAAACATCAAAAATTCTAGCAATTTGTGTGCTATTAGCTGTAGCATCTGTCTTGAATGACATCAGTTTTGAAATGAATACAGAAATATCCCAAAAATATCCTTCCAAAAGGCAAAACGCCATTTAAAAAAAGTTAAATGGGACACAAAGCTGCATTTTTAAGGATAGCATTAAAAACAATTTAATTGTGCGGGCCCTTTAATATAGGGGGATTTCATCTATAAATCTAAAAAAATATCACATCTCAAAAAATTTAGCACTGATTAAATTAACTTGTGAAAAAAAAATACTTTCACACATTTTCCTGTACCCAATCATGCTACCACCCCCCCCCCCCACCAAATTGTACTGGGTTGCAATTTGGGTTATTTTAGACAATCTATATTCAAAAGGCTCAAATGATAATGAAAATGGGGAAATCCTTAGAAAACATACTTCTGTAGACTACAGTAAAAACATTTATTGAAGCCATCTTTCACAAAAGATAAATATTAAGAATTATCATGCACAAACAAAGTTATGACACGTCATATCAAGTTTTTTTTGTAATTCTTTGATATAATACATTAAAAAAACATTTAGGCATAGGCACACTGATCTAAGAAATTATCTACATGTATGAAATGCAGAGCATTGACAAGTTGGTTTTTTTTTAAATTCTCAGATTTTAAACAAATTTTTATGTTGTATTAAAGGGACACTACATGTAGGTCTTGGAACAGCCCAATTGGGCTACAAAACGCACTTTGAACGAGATGATGTTAATCGGAAATAACATTTAAAAGTGGGATATAAACATCCACACAACTATCCTTTCAAAACTAGGCGCTTTTGTGTTATTCCTGTATTATGCGTGCGAGAACCAATTTCGGGGTCCGGTTTTTGCGACCCCATCAAATTCGAGCTGTTTGGATGCTAGTTGTGATTTCATTCATAAAGTGTTGCCTTTTGCGGACGTTCAAGAAACCATTTTTGTTTGCATTGGTGATTGGTCACCGCTGTTCCCGAGACACACAACGTGTATATTGTACACTGAGAACGACACAAAAACGTATTTGTACTCCGTCATTTGATGCGCTCCGATGTAAACAAGCAGGTTTTTTTCCGTCTTTTCTCGGGAACGGTAAGAAATTAGGTTGGTTTCCTTTCAACCAGATATTTGAAATAGGCTACATGTAAGTAAACAATCCAAAACATGAAATTTCCAGGGATTTCAGGACCTTTAAATGCCTATATTAAGTCTACAAGACAGACAAGCAACTTGTATTTAAATGAATTTGTGACTATCACAAATATTAATGGACCTAAGACGTAATGACGTCATGCTCGTTTACACGTACGTTTTCCTATGAGAGCCAGGTGGGATGCGTCCCGCCTGGCTTTAATAGGAAAGCCCACATGTAAACAAAGCGTGATGTCATTGCGTCTCATGACTATTCCTTTGCAACAAAACTTAAAATTATAATATACAACATTTGCTTTTGCTGTAATTTTCAGAAATGGATGGACTTGGGGGTTAGGAGTACGTCACCAGGTGCCATAATTTGGTAGTTTTGTTTTTTTGATGTTCGCAAAAGTTGTGTATTCTCTGTAAGTTAATTGACAACCGAGTCTGTTGTCTGCAACATGAACAGTTTTTTGTTCAAGGGCTACTTTCTACTCCAGTCACTGTATTCTGAGATTTATGGAGTAGCAGGCAGTACTAGAGGTGTACGTTTAATACCAGCTGCTGTGCCTTTAAATCCTTGTGACACCACACTTGTCATTCCAACATGAGCAGGTATTTCCAGACCACGCTCTGGGTTCTCATGCTGCGTTTTTATGTGCTTGTTCAACGAGGTTTTATAAGCAAACCATTTGTCACATTGTGGACATCTGAACTGCTTTACTCCAGGGTTATCATGACATACAAGGATGTGGGTTTTCAGCGTTGCATTGTCTCTGTACACCTTATCGCACTGTGTACATTGAAATGGCACCTCACCGGTGTGAATTAAGCTGTGACGTTTCAGATTGCACAAGTATCTGAAAGCTTTGTCGCAGAGGTCACACTGGAAGGACCGTTCCGGGGGCGGCTTGCGTGGCCTGTTGGGATCTCTCTTGTACTTCTCTCGCTGTGGGTTCTCATGCATCCTTGCGATGTGCTTAGGCAACGAGGATTTCTGGGAGAAACGTACGTCACAGAGAGGGCACTTGACTGGCTTGAATCCGGGGTTTTCATGAACTCTAATGACATGGTTTTTCAGCGTATGGTTGGCAATGTATTCTTTATCGCATTGTGTGCATTTGAACCGCTTTCTGCCGGTGTGCTTTGTGGTATGACTTCTCAAATTGCTCAAGTATGTAAAAGCACTGCCACATATGTGACATTGGAAGGAACGTTCAAGGGGTGGGTCATGCAACTGGAAGGGCTTTCTTTTGTACTGCTCTGGGTTCACATGTTTCCTTTCAATGTGATTATCCAATGTGTGTTTTCCAGCAAAACGCTTCGGACAGTGAGGGCACTCGTGGGGCTTCAACCCCGGGTTCTCATGGCGTAACTTGTGCAATCTCAGGGAATTATAAGCTGTAAAGGCTTTATTGCACTCAAGGCACTTGTATCGCTTCTCGCCAGTGTGGACAACCCGATGGTCTTTTAAATGGCTGGGCTTCTTGAAGCTACGGCTACACAAATGACAAGAGTAGGGGCGTTCAATGTTATGCACTTGGACTTTATGGCTGCCCAGAGATGTTAAGTATTTGAATTTCTCCTTACACAAGTTGCACTCGTAAGGTCTCTCATCCACATGTGTAGCCAGGTGTCTCTGGTATGTGTGCATCGTTTTAAATGCCGTTCCACAGGTAGCGCAGATGAATGATTTCTTCTGGAGCTTTTCCCGAGGTGGCGGGGCGTGCTTTGGATGCATTACAGAAATATGCTGGGCTAATTTTGCAGGAATGAGATAGGTATGGTCACAGTATTTACATTGTAGTGACTCCTCTCTGCTGTGTTGCTTCATGTGATGGGCAAGGTAACATTCCTGAGAAAACTTAGCTCCACACTCCTCGCAAGAAAATTCCTGATCTGCTTCCTGATTAGGTTGTCTTCGATTCTTTGCTGGTCTACCAACAGTTTTGTGAACTTGTTCTTTCGCTACTGTCTTTTTTCGCTTTCTGCTGTTTCTACTGGTGATTTCAACCTCTTCCTCCAAAACATCCTCGGTATCATTGTAATCCGAGTCGGAGTCCGATATTTCTTCTTGGAGATCGTCTTGCTGATAAGAATCTACTTCGCTGTTGACGTTTAGTTCATGAAATGCGCTATCAATGATGTTGTCGCTACAAAAGCATAATTTGACTTGAACTCCGATGGACACAGTTCTCGATTGCCGAGCTGAATCCAGAATTACATCTTGATTAGCATCTCCAAGCCTTGGCTGCTGTACATCAGTGTAAAGGGTAGTCACACACTGTTGAGATCTGGCAGGTCAAGTGGAAAAAAATATGGGAAGTGTAAATAAATTGCTGAACACAATGCACAAAGCACATTCAAGATAAGACTGGAAGTTTTGTGTAATAAGTCGGTTGTATCATGTCACAAGAAAAACTTTTCTTTGAGTCTATGTGGTTAACAATCAAACAGGAAAACAAAGGAAAAACGTCAGGACTCAGAAGACTGAGGGATTCCAATGGTTGGTTGGTGGGTGTTATGTAGCAGAGCTCTGAGATCTATACGAAAACAAAATTCCCTGAGTTTCTCTGATACTTCCCTGAGAAATTTTCTAAAACTCAATGACAAACATTTTCACTTCAATAAAGCAAATTGACCTATTTGCGAGTTAGCCACACCCCTTGGTCAACCTTAAGGGAATGTTGTATGTTAAGTGTTGTTTGTCTCAGATTTTGTGCGTTCCATGACCATTTGTATGTAATTGGACGATACATTGTCAGTCAATGGAGAAAACTTGCCAAAAAGTTGGCAAAACCTTTCATTTTTCTGGGAACACTGGTCAGGGCTACCAGTGGGTTTTTGTTCCCGTGCCTGAAAAATATTTGACGTGGAAGAAGACAAGCAAGCACGAAACGATCGCAATACACCATAACACATGGCAATATACAATAAACCCAGTTTTGAAAATACAATTCATAAATTTGTGTATTGAGCTAGCATGGCAATTAACACGGAGCATTGTGTGTAAGTTAATTGTGTGCACAATTTAGTGCGCGAGGATTTAGTTTCTGGCCTGTGAAAGGATGCAATGTCTGAGTTTGTTTTTTCAAAAACACCAAAGAGCCTGAATTCAGGTAACAGCCTGAAAATTGGCATCCCAGAGTGATGTTTTCCAAAATTCCCTGAGTTTCCCCCAAGTGAAAAAATGGAAACTCAATTACAAAGTTTTCTTTGATTTCCCAAGTGGCTAGGAATGCTGTGTAGGAGAACTGGAAGTGGTTAAGTACCCTGAACTTACTTTGAAAATTTGAAAAAGACATATTTAGTAAGTAAGTATCAATGGAAAGTAAACAAAATATGCAGCAGCAAACATTTTGTACCTGTGCTGCTCCTCTAAACCAAACAGATGTTTCAAGAAGGAACCGGCCGTCTTAAAACCACTGGATTCTTGCAAGGCCTTGAGCTCGCTGGCCAAGATGGGATGCAGGATCATGCTGCCACTAATTACTTCCATGGTGACTGTCGCTCACTTTATCCACAAATTAAATGTCAGCAGAGGTGATAGTAGTTGTCGTTTTTGGCGATCGTGTAGTGTCGGGCCCGGTTCCTATAACTAAGGGAACAAAATCCACTTTAAAATTACCGACCAAACTAGTTGGCGACATTCTCAATAAACAGGTATGTCTTAGATTGAGGTAGACAGAAGATAGAGGGAAGGGTTTAGATTTTTTTTAGAAAAATTTTGGGGTAAAATGACAATGACACAGCACGGCGACAGCACGCAACCCCAAAATAAAGATGCCGATCACCGCGCTATGTACTGTGCGCACGTACGGAGTGCTGAATCGCAAGGCACAAACCGCGCAGGAAAATCGTGATTTCTACCCAAAAAAACTATTCAAAATTGCAAAACGGGTGTCATTAGAATGAGAAAAGTCTGCTTTTGATTGAAAAGGTGATTTTTGAGCAATAAAAAACATTTTTGACCCTATTTTGATGAAAACAAAACAGGGGCCCTGTTGTGCGCTTTCTTGAAAATCACGCATGCTTAAGAATGAGAATGAATACTGTGACATCCCATAGTGCTAATGCTATTTTCCATTTAAATTGCCACCAATTAATTGTTCACACCCCGGAAAGATTTCCATATACGAAGTTCACTCAACACCCTGTGTACAAAGTCTAGCTGCATTGGTTCACTGATTCTTAATAATTATACTGTTTTCTAAGAAAATGCTTGTTCACTGCTCAAATTGACTTTGATGACATGAAAGTATGCACATATTGGGGGACCAGGAAGTCAATAAGAGACATAATAATACTAGTGTATTGGAAAGAATTCTGATTTTTGGGATAATAAAGGGGGGATGAAGAAGAATGAGAATGAATACTGCGACATCCCACAGTGCTAATGCTATTTCCCATTTAAATTGCCACCAATTAATTGTTCACACCCCCACCATTACGCCGCAGAGCTGGATTCTATCTAGTCAAAAGAGCAATTTTGGCAGCTTCTGGACATGTTTTTTTTTTTTTTCATGGCATGCATAATACATACAGGGACTTGTAACTTGTCTAGCCTAAACAAAGCACTTCCCAGACTAGTTCCCAGTCCTCCGTTATTACGAAACTTCCCATAATGGGCAGAAAAAAGCAATTAATAACAGGTTTAATTTGATTCAACATGTTCAAATTATCGTAGTTATACGGCTTACAGAATACGAGTACAAAAGCATAGAACATTTTCTTTCCTCTTTATATGAATATTTCCCTTTAAGTTACCGCTATACATTTCATTTAACATAACTATGTCGTGCATTGTTTGTTAAGATTGCGCAAAATTCATAAATTGCGCACGTGATATTCCCATGCAATCTTAAGAATGCGTGATATTCTTAAGAATGCGCGCGCATTCTTAAGATTGTGCGCGCATTCTTAAGATTGCGTGATTTTCAAGAAAGCGCACAACAGCCCTACATACACTACACGATCGCCCAGACATTTGCCAGACGCCATCATTTGAGCTGAGATTGAGAGTGGCTTCAGGTTGCAACATTTTTTAGTTTTCCATTAAATCATGACCAGATGCTTTCTTCCCTTTCATCTTTGTCTAGGTTTTTTGTTAAATAATAAATTTCTCAGCTCAGGTATAAAATTTACCTCGGGCTTACCTCAGCTTTGTCGATTTCAAGCAGTTTCTGAAGGAATTGGAAGAGACCGCGCGACCGTTTAGCGCAGCGCGGCGTTTCTGCACTTCCTGCGAGAGCGCCCTCTCGTGAAACGCGGTAGTCCGTTTCATGTGTTTTCATATTTTTTTGGACTTCAAAGCAGAAGGTTTTTATGTTTCAAAGCAAGCAATAGAAATGCATCTGGAACAGCATCCTTGTTTTTTAAGCAAGCACCTTTTTTCTTTAAATATCAATTTTTTTCAGAGGATAAAAATTGTGTTCAAGAGTAAATTCTCAGTTTAACTGGAGTGCAAAACATTGATTAACACCTTATGTGTGATGCAAACTATTGCATTTTTATTTTCATTTGACTCTCAAAAGTCTTCTTTTTTTTCTGTACCGTCTTTTCAAAAATAGAAAGGCTTACTGTCTTGCCATGGGTTACTTGTTACATTTTGTCCCTGAAAGTTCAAATCAAAGTAAATAGCAAACACCATCAATCACATTATATTTTTGGTCTTGCACATGTTTATTTCAAACTGTGTTGTAACTGAAAATGAAATTCAGAAGACCACATTTTGCTCATTACTAAAAAAAAAAACACCCTTTCAATGCTTGATGTCATCCAAACATTCCTTGGAAAGAATGTTCTAACCTGATTGTTTTCTTCATATATCACTGGTCTCAATAAAGGTCAGTCAGACCATTGCAAAAAAAAATGTTGAAAAGACACGAATATGAGACCGAGAAATACTACTGATTTTGTTAGGAAATACTTTTTAGAAAATTTTTGACTCTCCATAGACTTTGTACACAAGTGCTGAAGTGGCGTCTGGATACAACATTCCTTCACATTACTTTGACTATTCCAAAGTTCTATCAATAAAATTTACACGTATTGATATTTTTAACTACACGTACATGTGTACACATTTTTTTTCATATTCCCCATAAACTGTAGCCCCATAAATGTGGCCAATTTACTGGACTACCTCCGTAAATAAAGGCCACACTTGGAAAATGTTCCCAAAAATGTAGAACTTGTCAAATTTGGATTTTCACATTTCGACTTTGTTTGGAGTTTATTTACGCTTTAGAAGCACACTCGCCCTCTTTATAGCGACAGAAAATTAGTACACCCTTTTTCGGACATCTACTTTTCATGTCATTTTTTTGTTGGAATTTAGATACGCAAACGAACCGAGAAATTACATGAAATATAGATGTCTGAAAAAGGGGGACCAATTTTCTATCACTTTAAAGAGGGTGAGTGTGCTTCTTAAGCGTAAATAAACTACAAACAAAGTCTAAATAAGAAAATGAAAGCTTGACAAAGTTCTACATTTTAGGGTACATGTTCCAAGTGTGGCCTTTATTTACTGAGGTACATGTAGTCCAGTAAATTGGCCACATTATGGGGCTACATAAACTGTATAAGACAGAGAAACTTAAACGCGATGAATTTGTGATCAATGAGACAAACTATGTAACTGAGACACTTTAACTTCCCAGCCCAATTTTCAAAACCAAAATTTATTTCTTAACTCAAGAGTGCCAAAGAATATGCTTCCAAAAGAAATATATATCAGTGTTGGAGCAAAGGCTTTGACCCTCAAGGCCAAGGCCAAGGCCAAGGCTTTGACCCTCAAGGCCAAGGCCAAGGCCAAGGCTTTGACCCTCAAGCCTCGAGGCCAAGGCTTAACCCTCAAGGCCAAGGCCAAGGCCAAGGCCCTGTTTTATGAAATGACCACTGATATAGAACTAATTACATGTAAAGTCAAATGAGTGACACATCATCACGCAAGGGCGGATCCAGAACACAATTTTTTTTGGGGGGGGGGGCCATAGAAATTTTGGTCCCCCCAAAAAAGTGGGTCAAAAAATTACGGCTTGGGCTTCGGGGCCCGCTTAAGGGCCCCGAAAAAAAATATTGGATTCGAGAAGCTCGGTGGTGCGATTTGAGGCAATTTCTGAACATTTTAACCGATGTTTTTTGAGGAAAAGATGGTGGTGTACTCATTGCCTGCCTTTATTACGACGTCACATAAAAAAAATGGTTTCGTTTTTTTTTACGGGGGGGGGGGGCATGGACCCTTTTGGCCCCCCCTGGATCCACCCTTATCATCACGAATTGCTCGTTACGAAGAACAACAGTTCTTTAATTGCAATCAACATGCTCGCATAGGCCTACACCGTTTAATGACTGCACTGTATCCATTAAAGTATAAGTACAGGTCTTCAATATGGTTTAACTAAACAAAATAATGATTTACTTCTATATTGACACACAATTCTCCCAAGTGTAACAAAAGGGGGATCCAAGAAACTGATTTGGGAAATTTTTATTTGCTGGCCCAACATGGTCAGAAATATCAGCATTATCTAAAACAGATACATGCAAATCTTTAGCACTTATCAGGGAGACAAATACAACCAATCAGATCTATTCCATAGTTATATGCAATTAAAGTGATCATCTCAATAGCCCCACAAGTGTACGGAATATTTTTGCAGCAAATCTACTACAATGGTAACAAAATGTGATGCTACAAAAGTGGAAGTGTGCCCAACACACAGAATCTATAGGATGCTTCCCTCCTCCATGGTAATACGATTAAAATGGTAACAGCACAATTTCGAACAGATTTATCTGGAAAATGCAAAAATCTATGGGCCTTGAAGAGCCTTGACTCAAAATAGCAAGGCCCTGAACCCTCAAGGCCAAGGCCAAGGCCAAGGCTTTTACCCTCAAGCCTCGAGGCCAAGGCCAAGGCCCTAAAATCCAGCCTTAAGGCAGCCTTAAGGCCAAGGCCCAGCATCAAGGCACTACATCACTGATATATATACAATTTTCTGTTGGAAAATTAGAATGATAAACGATGCTCCTTAAAATTCTGTTCAATGACAACTGTACATGTAGAGTTTGCTACTTGCCAAATTTAGATACATGTATGTATTTGCAATTTGATTTTTTTTTTATAGCAAGGGAGCTGCACTGCAATCACATCATTATACAAACACTAGACAAGTTTTGTTCATTAACCCTAAACCCCTAGGCCTTTTGGCTAGGATACACCCTCAATCCTTCAAAATCCTGCTCCATATACAAATTTGATACAGCCTCAATCCTCCATTCATATTCATTGGAGGGGTGACAACTACCTCAATCCTACAAAATTCGCCAACAAGCAGTGCAGGTGGTTTCAACTAATATCAAGACCTAAATGTATGCATGGCTAAGCATAAACAACACCAGGTACAGCCTACATGTAAGACCTTGACAAAGTGCATCCTTCAAAATCAACTCAAACACATTTTTTGCCATACAGCCTCAATCCTCTGAATTCCTCACCTATGCAAAAAGGATTTGAAGGATTTGGGAAGATTGGGGTAAAAGCACTCTGGTAAATTATAGATTGTAGTTACTAAATCTAAAGCCAAAGATTGTAAATAATGTAGTTTTTTTTTAAATTGTAGCAACACGAAAAACTACAATAACATCAGATACACATTTGGTACAGGAACATACATGAACCTCAAAAATGACATCATGCAGCAACAAAATTCACTTAAGAATAACGTTGTTTTTTTTACTGCAATCAATGCAAGGGTTATTTTATATTCCAGCCTCGGTATTTGGAGACTTATGTATAATAACAGGCAGCACTAGAGGTGCACGTTTAATTGCAGCTGTGCTTTTAAAGCCTTTTGACACCACACTTGTCATTCCAACATGAGCTGGTATTTTCAGAGTATGCATGTATTTAGAGGGCACTGTGTTCTGTCCATCGTCCTGCTCTGGATTTTCATGCTGCTTTTCGATGTGGCTTAGCAGGGCGGATTTGTTGGTGAAACATTTGTCGCAATGAGGGCACTCATCAGGCTTTATCTCAGGGTTTTCATGAAATCTCCGGATGTGGCGTTTCAGGGAATTATTGTCTCGGTACGCCTTATCACACAGTGTACATTGGAACTGCTGTTCCCCAGTGTGAGTTACGTAATGACGTCTCAGATTGCTCATGAATCCAAAAGCTTTGCCGCAGAGGTCACACTGGAAGGCCCGTTCTTCCGGGGGTGGGTTGCGTGGCTTGGCGAGCTTTGGCTTGGCGGGCTTTGTTTTGGTGGGCTTTGTTTTGCACTTCTCTGGCTTATTTCCCTCTGGGTTCTCATGTTTCTTTTTGATGTGGCTGGGCAGGGAGGATCTTTTGGCGAAACATTTGTCGCAGTGAGGGCACTCGTAAGGCTTTACCCCAGGGTTCTCATGGTATCGCAGGATGTGGATTTTCAGCGTATCATTGTCTCTGTATGCCTTGTCACACTGTGTACATTTGAAACGCTGTTCACCGGTGTGAGATATGTAGTGACGTCTCAAGTTGCTTGCATATCTGAAAGCTTTGCTGCAGATCTCACAATGGAAGGTCCGTTCTGGGGGTGGTTTGCGAGGCTGGCCAGGCCTTCTCTTGTACTTTTCTGGATACAGGTGTTTCTTCCTGATGTGGTCGTTCATCGAGAATTTTTTGGCAAAACATTTGTTACAGTGAGGGCACTTGAACGGCTTAGCCCCCGGGTTCTCATGATACCTTAAGTTGTGGAATTGCAGGGAATTATATGCTGTATAGGCTTTATTACACTCAAGGCACTTGTATCGTTTCTCGCCAGTGTGGACAACTTGATGACGTATCAAGTCACTAGAATGTTTGAAGTTATTGTCACATAGATGACAAGGGTAAGGCCGCTCTTGGGTATGCATTCCTAGTTTATGTTTGGCCAGAGATCCTGAAAATTTGAACGCCTTGTGACACAAGTCGCACTCGTAGGGTCTCTCATCTGTGTGTGTGCGTTGGTGTTTCCTGTATATATACGCAGTCTTCAACGCCATTCCACAGGTAGTACAGATGATTGGATTCTTTGGAGGCTTGTCACGCGGTGGCGGTGCATGCTCCGGATGCATGAGAGAAATATGCAGGGTTAATGTCCATGGACTGGGATAGGTCAGGTCACAGAATTGACATTGTACCGTTGTCTCTTCTCCTCTGTGTTTCTTCATGTGATGGATAAGGTAACACTCGCGAGTAAACTTATCTCCGCACTCTTCGCAAGAATATCCAGGATTCGCTCCCTGATTAGGTTTCCTTTGATTCCTCGTTGGCCGACTAACAGTTTTGTGCACCTGTTTTCCCGTTACTGTCTCATTTCGCTGTTTGGTGTTTCTACTGTTGTAATCATCCGCTTCCTCAAATACTTCCTCGGTATCATCGTAATCCGAGTCAGAATCAGATAGTTCTTCTCGGAGATCATCTTGCTGAACTGAATTTAAATCATTGGTTACGCCTTGTTCACGAAATGCGCTCTCAATGATGTTGTCGCTGCAAAAGCACAACTTGACTTGAACTCCAACTGAGACAGTTTTTGGTGCTGAATCCAGGCTCACAGCTTGACCGGCGTTATAGTTGCCGAGCCAAGGCTGCTCGACATTAGTGAAAAGGGTAGTCAAGCACTGTTGTGATCTGAAAAAGAAAAATGAAAAAAAAAGAAGACTTAATTAAACTGAACTCTCTAGGTATTTTTGCGAGGATGCACCCTCAATCCTGCAAAAACCTCCAATTGTATGTAAAAACTGCATACAGCCTTAATCCTCCTAAATCATCCGTTATTTCTTGAATGCGGTCTTTGGAGGGGTGACCACTGCCTCAATCCTGTTAAATACTCTGGCAATCACTGCCAATATGTTGAGGCAGAGCCAGTGGCATCCTGGAGCAGTAGGGAGGATTTCAAGTATAATCTACATGTAGGCCTGATTTTTTGCCCGGCTGAGCATTAACAACACAAGGTCTGGCCTAAGACGAACAATACAGGCGGGGGTTATACCCCAACCCCCTGCTCTAGCAACTCCAATGAATGAAAGTGTAAGAAAATAAGCCTGTAGCATCTCATACCTATGCTGGTCTTCTAAGGCGAAAAGATGTTTTAAGAAAGCACCGGCCGAATCAAAACCACTGGATTCATGCAACGTCCTGAGCTCGCTGGCCAAGTCAGGATGCAAGATCATGCTGCCGCTGGCTATTTCCATGGTGACTGGTTCTCTCTTCAACTACATTTAAGTAGCACTCTGTACGAAAGCAATTTATAAAAGAATAGAATGGTGTGTTGCGTTAATTGAAATGGTATTAGAGATAAAAATTCAGCAAAATGTGAACGTGTTCCTTTTGTTGAACTTGGGAAGAAAACTCAGATATGGCATGCTACGGTAAGACTTACATTGGGTATACTCGACTGGGGGATAATCTGACCACTCGTTATTAAGCACAAACCTTGGGTCTGTCTAGGGTTGAATATTCTGCAAGCAAAGCAAGTACATGGTCATGTTAATAAAGTAATTGTGGTTAAGATCTCACTCTCTCAGTTTACACTGAGCAGTGCTGGTTTGCCTTATCAGGTCAAATTCTCCCCTAATCCCACCTTGATGAGCCCAACTAAGGCTGATGCTATGCTGCAAGCTTCATTTTTTTTTCAAAAATACTGGACGAGAAACTACTTAGTTTTTGACTCCGTATTATCATTTAATATGTCAAGTTAAACTTTTGACACATGAAATGATTGTACATACCATAGCTTAAACTATACACGACGCTGGGAATCCATGTTTGAAACCGCTTCAGCGATGCTCAATTAAAAAAACAAGTTTTGTATTAAACAGTTTTCTTCACTACCACAATTTTAATCAAATCATTCTTTTTATTTTAAATTACAAGATTTCATTTTCTTCTTTGTAATCCATCTGTCCGTGGCTTTGAAAGAAAATACATGTAAAAAGGGAAATGAATAAGTTTGAGAACCATTGATTCGGTTGATTTGAATAATCATGATACAGTCGAACAACCAGATCCTAAGATTGAATACTAAAATACACTCAGTATAAACATTTAACCAGCTGACCAGATGGTTCCGTAACGATAGCAGTAGAATAATAGCTAAAGCGTACATTAAATTGCAGAAAATGCTGGCAGATTTAAACAAGTCATGCATTGCAAGTTGAATCGCAATCCCCTTCACCAAGTTCACCAAATCCGCAAATCCACGGAGAATTTGTGACCAACCTAGCTCAACTGGTGTAGCCTCGGTATTGGTGTGCTGTACCTTGGGTTTTTTTTTAAGATTTCATTCTTTCCAATTTTTGTCTCCATCGTTTGTCAATAATGTCCTGAAATAGATTTTGGAAAAAATGTTGCAACCTAACGCCACTTCAGTCATGCATGTTCCTTGCTCTCTGAGTCATGTCATCAATCTTCAGCGGTTGTGTACAAAGTCTATGGAGAGTCCTAACAAAATTGGAAATATTTCTCAGTCCCAGATTCACAGTCGTCTTCATCATTTTTCATCATTTTTGCAATGACTGACCTTCATTGAGATGATATATGAAGGAAAAAAGTGGCGTCAGGTTGCAATATTTTTCCCTAGACTTTGATAAAAATGAATTCTTCAGGGTAAATCAACTCACCTTTTTCGCATTCGTTTCGCATTCGCAAGTTCGAGTCACAGCGCCCTCTCGTGATTTCAAAACACAAGAAGCAGCAGAACAGTCAAGATAGTAGAAGACGTAGATCGAACAATTTCATCTGCATTCGGCTTATCCTCCATTACAGCAGCCATCATGAGATCCTTAACTTGACTTAGGTACTTGTTCTGTTTCGTAAATAGCCAATTCTACAAATATAGTTCAAACATTAAAGGTGGATGTCACTTAAAAATTTAGTTCTGTACTTCTGGCGCTCCAGTAACTTAGAATGGGGGAGGGGCGGGGTGGGGGTGGGATGCCAACTACACTATATTGTGGGGACCTTGGGGATTACTTATCACATAGCTGGAGTTACCTACTTCTAGAATTAGAAGGCTTCTCTCCGTCAGCTGACGGAGAGAAGCCTTCTAATTCTAGAAGTAGGAGTTACCCATCCCTAAATTCCAATGATAAAATTTAGGGCTGGCTAACTCCAGCTAATCACATGTGTACCTGGCTTGAGATTTAAGTAACTCCAGCTTAATTGTCATCAGGAATTCACATGTAACATGAATTCATGATGAGCTTGTTGAGCTGGAGTTACTCAAGCTAATGTGTACCATGTCAGTCGTAATGCAATGAAGACGTCGTCCAACCTGGGCTAGTGTACCATGTATGATGTAGTTCTGTCTGTTTAACATGTTCAAGTAATTCAAATACAATGGTGTTGGACTTGGCAACAGCGAGGTGGGAAAAAATGCACAAAAATGGTGCCATATTAATGGATGGGTGCGGCTGACAAATAAAAATGGGTTGTTTCCTTTGAGATTTTTAAGCTCCTGGCTTTTGTGGATGCATGCATAAAAGGAATACATCATGTACCTTTAATTGTTCTCAACAACAGAAAGATCATGCAAATGGAAGTGTCTTCTAATCAGCAGAGGCCAGCAGAGAGGGAAGCTGACGAACAGCCGCAGTGCTCCAAGGACAAAATTGACATTCAAGTGAAAGAAGAAATATTCCCTAATCTTAGCGACAAGATACAGGCTTTCCTCCCACCATGCCCACAGGTGATGGAACGATGGGGAACTCTGAGGGACCAAATGCTGGATACCGCTGATCTTCAAAAGTATGCTGCCAAGATTGTGGGTGTTGATTCTTGGAGCTCGGATGAAGCCTTTGCAAGTTATCTTTTGGACTGGTAGGTATGGGTCTTTTATGATCCCAGCTTCGAAGAAGAATCACTTGCTTGCTGGATCATGCAACAATTTTGAAAACATCATTCAGCAGCAATGGTTAAACGTTCACAATTCTCACATACCGGTACATAAGTATGCACAATACCACTTTTACCAGTGGGTCAGTATTTCATATAGTACACCTCTTAAATATTCATGATCAAATTGGAGCACGTCATTGTCCAATTCCACCGCATGTCCGGGAAGTAAAAATGAGATCCTTAACTTGGCAGCTCGCTGCCGTGCGGTAGTTTTTTTTTGTACCACCAAAAATTCCCTCTGGAACTGTGCTTCGCGTCGGGAGGTAGTCAAGGTGACCTACACCTCGGGACCAGTAATTCCCACTTCTTCCTCTCAAACAATGCTGTATTTGTATAGTCCTAAACAATACACTGGCACAACTACTCGCAAGAGGGGCATACCATAATATAACTAGGGGTGTTTCGAAATACGGTACATGAAGTAAATTTTTAAACCAAAAATTTGTTGGAAATTTATAATTTTGACTTGTTTTTACTTTTGGACCGTAAAGTTTTGATAATTTGATGGAAAAGTTATGAATGGGAATAAATATGTGCTAGGCCGGTATTAATGGTTGGAGTCTGGATTCTGATAAGTACCCTCACGTTAAGGCTTCCGCTCGGGTTATTATCAGCATCCAGACTCCAACCGGCCTTAAACATTGTGTTTAAAACCGGCCAAGCACATATTCCATTATTAAAAGTAAAATAGTTGCTGGTCTCGGGGAGGCCTTTAGTCCTCTTTATACCTGACTTACTGACTGACTGACTGACTCCACGACTGATATATGACTGTCTGTCACACTTTCCCAGAAGTTTTAAATAAGATTACCTTATACAATGTACTGCCAATTAAATGGGCTAAATTGGCCCATTGTGTAGATCAGATGCATGAAAAGCCTTCCAGTGAAAAGCCATGCCACTATGAATTTCAACACCATGAAAATATAGTTTACAAAGAAGTCGCTGTGAAACTTTTTTACACTGCCAAGTAAGCTCATTTTCACGGTGCCAAACTGGGCCCCTCAGCAGGGAATAGGCTCGCTGGAGTTTCATGGTGTTTTTACATGGGTCTTCTGGAGGTCCAAGGGTCTATTGTTATTCATAACTGTACAGCAGGTCCAGCTTCCCTCCACTGAAGGTGTGAAAACCACAGATTAATGGTCTGAGTGATTACAGGATTAGTGTGATTGACAGCTACACTTACTACCCAATGCCCACTGCCCAAGTACACAAAAGCTACAAAGTGTCCTCCTACAAGTATCCAACACCCTGTTTATTGTGATCACCTAATTAAGATCAACGGGGCAATGTTCCTTTTTATGAGGGGATTAGGCCCCAAAGTTGACAATCTGCTCAACAGATTAACGCAACCACAAAGTTAATGAGCTGGGTTCCACAGGTGGCATCACTGCATTTTCACGATATTTTTACTTGACCATAATATGTCCTGGTTATGTGATGATTTTCAGGGTGATTTCACCAATGACATTGCCGTGAAAAAAAAATTCACGGTGAATTCATGTCAAGTTATATATTCACTCCAAATTCACGGTGTTGAAATTCACGGCGAATTGATTGAATAGGATATTGTGGACTCTGGGACCAGCTTTACTAGGATTGTGTTTAAGGTTGGTTCGTACTTCACGTGAAAACAAACATCAAGGGGTGGAGCTAATAGTTGATCTGTTCTCTCTTCAGTCTTGAGGAAGACTTGGCTCACGGTGACGAGATTATACCAGATGAAGATGAAGACACAAAAGCTGAAAGCTTGGAAGTTCAGTTGCTGTTCCCCCACCTAGGAGCCAAGTGGGAGAGATTACGGGATCGTTTGCTGAGCATCCCGTACGTCAACCGCTACGCCATCCAGCATCCAGGCTGGAGCGGTGATCAGCTCGTAAGCTGCTGCCTGCTGGATCGGTAAGTCAGAAATTGCTGTCAAGACATTTGGTTTGAGTCCGAGTCCGAGTCCCAAGTCTCTTGTTTCTGAGGTTTCTGAGTCTTAGTCAGAGTCTTGACTGACTTGGATAGTGTCTTGGTAAGTCAGAAATTGCTGTCAAGACATTTGGTTTGAGTCCGAGTCCGAGTCCCAAGTCCATATGAATTCCTTTGGGGAACTAACCCACCGGGCCGGTTTTTATGTGCAACCCCTATGAGAGAACGCGGCGAAAAAAATCATTAAAAACGGGCCTTTTTTCACATCTGTCGCCACCACTTCATTATTCGACAGGGTATACCTTAGATCTCACTACAGTGTGACCCTAACAATATACTCTTTCAGAAAATTAAAGAAAAACTGAATAAAACAATGAGTTTCACTCGCGAATTGATATTAAACATTGCATTTTCAGTCAAAAATCTCCCTGTTTTGTGTGTAAACCACGCGTTCAGCCAAGAACTGGTCCATTAACATCATCATAACGTTAAATAGCGCCACCTGGGAGCTTAGATCTCTTGAGTCATTTTTCTTTGTCTCGTCAGCTTTCCAACAACATAACCCTTATTGTGATTGGTTAAGGTTTAGGCTCGCGTGTATTCATTTACTAAAGAATTGTACATCTAAACTCCAATAAAATTTGCCGTTGCTCAATGGCTCAGCGCGTAGGGTCTGTTTATTGTACACGTGCTAGGCAGCGCTACTGTATATACACAGAGCCCGGGAGCTCTTATCTCTATGTGTCCAAGGTCATCTGGCTGTGCGCTTTGGCCAGTTTACATGGGGTCCTTTTGACCACAAAGGATTTGATATGTCTTGTTTCTGAGGTTTCTGAATCTTAGTCTGAGTCTTGACCGACTTGGATAGAGCCTGGATCCAAGTCATGACTCACTTGTTTGAGATGAAGGGGTTCGTACTTGTATTTCACTGCGATGACCAGGACAATTGTACACTGTACTTTCTAAGTAGTCACGTACATGTGATGATGTTATTCCTCACCATTGGGTCAAAAAAAGTAAAAGTGTCAATTCCTTGTCATGAAAGTTCTCAAGTCCGTGTCTTTTCATGAAAATTAGATTCCAACCAAGTTCTAAGCTCTTGTGTATAGTGTATCAGAGCAGGATTCTCTATCACACTGGAGTAGTTATCAGTCTTTCAGATTAATAATATTCTCCTTTTCCCCCAGCTTAGAAGAACAGCTGGAAAATATGAAGCAAGAGGAAGAAGAAGAGAGGTTAGATTTCTTTTTTTATTTAAGGCAAAAAGTCTCCAGAAAAAAAATTTACAAGAATATTTTTGTGAATTGCACAAGAATTAATTCGGCAGTAAATTTAGACATGATGCAAAATAGAACACTAACTTAACTTATCAAGCAGCACTTCTTTACCACATCGATATTTTTTAATATCATTTTTTCAATTGCAGGCAGCTTCAAGAACAAATGCAGCAAGATGCAAATGTTAACAGGTAACATTGCCGTTAGGTTTGAAAAATCAAAATTCATCGAAATTTTGTATGGTTCCATATTCTAACAGAGTTTACAGTGGAAAATATGTGGACTCTGCACGCTCTACGCCAGGCCTTTAAGCCAAAGCAATGTGATTAAGCATTAATGATTTGTTGGTTCAACTCCATGGGGCTTTTCACCCTGTCTACAGTCTAAGAGCATTTTCAAAACGACTGGCTTCGTCTTCGGCTTAAGGAGATTTTAGGCCCCCAACTGCTGGAACTCCAGCTACATTTTGGTGCCTGTTATGCTTCAGGAACATTCAATCGGTTGATGTGAAGCCAAAAGTTGGAATATTTTTGTTTAGTTTGCCTCTCAGTGATTCAGAAGTCGGAAGCAAAGCCGAAGCCGAAGACGAAGCAAAGATTTTGAAAACCCCCAATGTGTTGGACCCCAGTAATGAAACCATGTTTTCTTTTTTTGATTGTTTAAATTGATGCACAAACAGAAATCCTGAATTTGTTGGACTGTAAGTGTGGCACATCTACGTTCACGTATGTGTGAACTGCACAATGCAAGAGCATGAATGCCAACCCGAAGTGTTTGGCCTGGCTTTCTATGGTGTAACTAGTTAAGGGATTAACCACATAATGTTACACTGGGCTCAGTCAAAGACAACCATCAAAAATCCTGGTATAAATAGAGCCCAGGATTTTAAAAGGGAAAATCACCTCATGCAACACAGCTTCTACACAGGTGGTGTTCTACACGGGTTAAAACAAAATAAAACCAACCCTGGTCAGGACCAGGGGTGAGAGGTTTTACCTGGATAGAAAATCATAAATCTACACCATTGTAAGTGTGAACGGTACGCCTTGCCTAGATCTGTGTTCAATGGAACGTGGGTCCACTTATGGTGTACACATAGGGGAGGCATTATGTACGTATATAGTGTCTTCCCAGTCCCTACACCGTAGAACACTGCATCAACTTACTCTCCTTTACCAAATATCGTCACCGACACCACGAAGTGACCTTAACCCCCGCGAAGTGGAAAATGTGTGTTTCGAGATACAAGCGATTTAAGTTGGCGATGTTTTGAAACGGTGATCTGAACATCGTTTTAGCCTCAAAATTCATATTTTTTTTACATTGTCGGAAAGCTGGGATCTTGAATGTCACGTTAATATATGAATTTTTTTGAAAACAAATAATATTAATGAGTTATCAAACTAAGTAACCATGAGGTCACTTCGTGAAAACTCAAAATTCAGATTACGCTGTGTTCGAGTTTTCACGAAGTGATGCTAACCATGTGTATTAGCTAATGGGTTAGCGCTACTTTGTGATAACGCCAGAAGTGAGTCGCACGTATCACGTGACATTTGTGTCACTTCATGAAAACGCAAAACGGTAAACCCCTTTTTGACGCGTAGTGTGCAGACACTTTACACGCGAAAGAATGGTATAGTACACTTCATGAAAACGCATTTTCCGGTTTTGACCCATTAAGTTGCAAACATTCATTAATGTTAATTAATGTTTTGACAAAACTAATTAACTATGTGTTTAGTAACTTCTTGAGGTGATAGATTATGTGTTATTAATCACAAATCAGGAAAAAAAATGAAATCGTAAAATATCGATTTTTCGATGTTAGTGTCACTTCGTGGTGACGGTGACGATATTTGGAACAAGTTTGTACAAGAACAATGATGATCAGTAAATATTGCTTGGTGACCAATCACCGGATGTGTCAAAGATTGAAATGAAGCTATGTTGTGGAGTCCATGATGGCTGTTATTGTATTAATATTCTTCTACACAGACAGGTTGATGGGGATGTAGATGAAGATGAAGAAATTCTAAATGACGACGTCGATGATGACGCCGCCGTTAATGACGCTGCCGATGATGACAACGCGAATGATGGGGATGATGGTCATGATGATGATAAGAATGAGGTTAAGGAGCCAGAGGAGGAAGACAGTGAAGAGGACGACATTGCAATGACTGACGACCCAAATGATCCAGACTATTGTCCAACTGCTGTCCCCAAACGCAAAGCTGTACGTTTCATAACAACTCCCTTTTCAAAATTTGTTAGATTTTATTTACATGTATTTAATAAGATGGAATTTTTGTGCCAGGGTGATATAAATCAAATTAGGTTTTGCCCTTCACCGACGTTTTAAACACTGTATACTCAGTGTGTTACCTCCCGAGTGAAAGTTGGAAAAAATCACTCGGGTGGGACTCGAACCCACGACCTCCTGCTTTCTAGTGCAGATGTCTTACCACTCGACCACCGAGCTAACGGGATCGGTTGGCCGGTTCGAATCTGATGTACATAGCAGCGGGTACCGCATAAACTATTATAAGATGGAATTTTTTGCGCCGGGGTGATATAAATCAAATTAGGTTTTGCCCTTCACCGACGTTTTAAACACTGTATACTCAGTGTGTTACCTCCCGAGTGAAAGTTGGAAAAATCACTCGGGTGGGACTCGAACCCACGACCTCCTGCTTTCTAGTGCAGATGTCTTACCACTCGACCACCGAGCTAACGGGATCGGTTGGCCGGTTCGAATCTGATGTACATAGCAGCATAAACTATTATAAGATGGAATTTTTTGCGCCGGGGTGATATAAATCAAATTAGGTTTTGCCCTTCACCGACGTTTTAAACACTGTATACTCAGTGTGTTACCTCCCGAGTGAAAGTTTTTTTTTTCCAACTGAAAAATAATAATTTCCTTATTTGGCAACCTAAGACAAATTCAGTTGAAATTCACTTTTTGAGATTGTGATGCCCGAAATACTACAATTAGTACCACATAATAACTTTCAAATTTTATCCTAATCTTTCTTGTAGAAAGCAGCTACTTTGACCTCCAATTTAAGTATTTCAGCGGAGAATCCAGAACCCGAAAAAGAGGCTGGGAAAAAGATTCGTCCACAGTGAGTACTCCCTTGAATTTTTTTCTGTGTTCGCTTTGATTAGACACTAATCTAGATTCTAAGTATCTGACACTTGCACAGTTGGTATAATATTTGCACAAGTTTTCGAAAGAGAGAAATCGTAACAAACTCATAATTACTTGCCAATGCTATTAGGCAAAGTCTATAACACCACACTGGGGAACTTTGAATGCAATCAATTGTCCGTGGCTTGAGAAGGCAAGTACCGTGATGCATTTGTGAATAAACAAATGTCTACGTGTCTGCAGTTTTAAAGTTCAGGTTTTTCTCTTTCTCGTGTGTTGATGCTCCAGACCAAATGTCAGGGTCTACATATGCAATATCTGCAATTGGCACGCAGATTCCAAAACAACAGCAAAACAGCATTATAAAGAGGTTCACTGGGACCCTGTGACGGGACCAAATGGCAAAAAGAAACCCCTCCCAACCGCAGCTAAAGAGGTTGCCACCATGTACTGGCACTGTTTGGAATGCGACGCCAACGTGGAGGACTTGAGGGAACACAAACGGGAATGCCCAGGCGTCACGTGCGAAGTGTGCGGCAAAATATGCCTCAAGCGCAGCATCCTGCGTGCTCACACAAAGAAACGACACACGCTGAATAGATCAGAACTGAAGAACCAGCTGTGCCATCTCTGCGGGAGATTGTTCTACAGCCGCACAGATCTGGACCGCCATATCCAACAACATCTAGGGGTAGTAGTTAAGGAACACGTATGCCAGGAGTGCGGAAAAGCCTTCAGCATGCCAATACATCTGAGTCGGCACAAAGTGATCCACATGAAGGAAAAACCGTTTGAGTGTTCCTACTGCGGACAGCGCTTCAACCAGAAGTACAACATGAAGAAACATACGCGGTTGCACACTGGGCTCAAACCCTACGAGTGTGAGCTTTGCAGCGAGGCATTCAATCACAACGTCAGCCTCAAGAACCACAAGAAAAAGGCTCATGGGATTGATTGGTGGCAGAAACATAAACTGCCGGCGGATCATCCCTTCTCCAAACATGTGGCACGAAACAAATAACAGCCCTCTGTTGTCAATTTCTGACTTGGCACTTGCATAGTGCAATATTTGCCGAATATATCTTGCCTTACCAAAAACTTGAAATTTACCAACAGATGTCCTATATTTGATGCCAAAATAAGCAATTACAATTTTATAATTTTCTGAATAATTTCAAAGTTGTAAAGATGGACTTTTGAAAATTGATTTTTCAATAGATAAGCATGTATAGATAAACATTGTGTTGGAATCACACACCTTGCTGTGTTTTGCCAGAAAAAAAACAAAACCTCAATCGAACTGGAATCCAAAAAGCCACTCTACAATCAGAACCCAAAGGGGTCTTTTGCAGTGGGGTCAGTACTTCCTTTTCAAATAAAGAAATTGCTTTGAAATAATTATGTGGTTCACTTGAAAAAAATAAGAAATTGTTTTCAAACGTTGTTGTTCATTTGAAAATTCAAGAAATTGTTTCGAAACGTTATGGTTCAGTTGAAAAAAATTAAAAATTGCTTTGAAAAGTTGTGGTTCATTTGAAAAATTAAGAAATTTCTTTGAAAGGTTGTGGTTTACTTGAAAACAATATAGGAATTGCTTTGAAAAGTTGTGGTTCATTTGAAAATTCAAGAAATTGTTTTGAAAAGTTGTGGTTCATTTGAAAAAAATTAACAAATTGTTTTGAAAAGTTATGGTTCATTTGAGAAAAATAAAGTAATTGTTCGAAAAGTTATGGTTCATTTGAGAAAAATAAAGTAATTGTTCGAAAAATTGTGGTTCATTTGAAAATATATAGAAATTGTTTTGAAAAAATTTGGTTATTTAAAAAATAAAGAAATTGTTATTGAAATTGTTTGAGTGCCCACTCAAATTAGAATCCTGGTGTGCTCCTGGTCAGGGTTTGACCTTAAATCTTTTTTTCTTTTCACTAGCCAGCCGGTGTCACGGTCTCACTTCTCCAGCCTGCTAGATTCTCCGGGTGAATGCGGCGGATAATTGAGCACGTTACAGTGCACGTTGCATGAGCACGATACATGCTCATGTGTCCGCTGTGCTTACTTTTCCTCGGGCTGTTCTGAAGTCTACCAAGTCCATATGTAACACAGTGAGGGACACCCAAGAATGTGTTATGTAACACTTCATATGATGAGCTTATAGAGAGGAGTATGGTCATTCCATTCCAATGGTCTTGCAAGCACTCTGATTTGTGTTCCCAGCGTCGTGTGTGTGTGCGCGAGCTCCTTGGTCTGTGCAAGATCTGTGTTCCTTGCTTGTTCGTAGTGGTTGTCTTTATTTTTGCAACCATCCTTCAAGTTTTTTGGTAACAATATATCTGGATGAGTTGCGCGCGCCACGAACATTCTGGATTCGACTGGTACCTTGTAACGTATACACACAAATATCCTAAGGTTTCACGTGCACCAGTACAACCCCAAAGAACTCAGCACACAAATAAAGTTGGCGGAAATGTACACTACTGCGCAATTTGCGCATGCGTGTTGAGGCGAAATTTCCCTCTGCGGAGAAGCTAGCACGCCGGAGAAGTGAGACCGTGACACCGGGCTCCTGAAACAGACTCTCAACTAGCCTGGGGGCAGTTTCACCAGCCCGCATGTTTTTTTCCTTTTATGGAGTGTCTCATAAACAACAATGTGCATACATATGTAAAAATGTGTATAGCCTGAAATTTGACCACTGGTGGCTCGCTTCAGGTCCCCACAAAAAGGAAAATTAACTTGTAAAAGTCACAGAGTTTTAAAATTGGTTTGGGACATCGATTTCTTAAGAAAATCACCCTCGGAATGCTATGGAAACTGAAAAATTGCATGACGTGAAAGAGAAATATCGTGCCAAAATTTGACCTCTCACTTCCAAAAACTTCCTTGTGGACTCTTGGAACTCGATCACCCGTTCAAGCATGAACACTTATGAAATAATTTTTTGACAGTCATTGAGTAAAATCTTAAACTTAAAGG
The DNA here is from genome assembly GCA_029964075.1 of Patiria pectinifera. Lineage (NCBI taxonomy): Eukaryota > Metazoa > Echinodermata > Asteroidea > Valvatida > Asterinidae > Patiria > Patiria pectinifera. Next base: position 8,057,594 of record CM057130.1, on the reverse strand, counting down.
GAATATATACATCATTTGCTTTTGCTGTAAGTTTCAGAAATGGATAGAATTGGGGGGTTGGAAATATTAGCAAATATAGTTACACTGACTTTTTTCAGGTTTGGGGTTTGAAAATGCTATAAAAACCAAGAAAAACAATCATTTTCCTGTAGTCTGGTTCCCTGACTCCATTTAAGAAGAAACAGAGCAATTTACATATATTGGGGAATTGTAAGGTCAGGGAACCAGTCTAGCTGGCTTGTACCCGTTCATAGGTGTGTAATCGATTGCAAACAAGTGCGATGGTCAACTGGGGCCAGTATTTGAAAAAAAAGCCAGTGTTTTCCAACGCTGATCGGCCGATCAGCGTTGGAAATTGATACAAAAATACCACTTTTCCTGAAAATGACAGTATATCAGGTGCCATGATTTTACAGGATGCTTTAGACTGTCATTCACTAACAGTCCAGCAAGGTATTTCAAAATGATTTGGTAGTTTTATTTTTTGACGTTTGCAAATGTTGTATTTTCCCTTTAACAGACTCAAATGTCTTTTAGAACAGACATTTTTTATAATAAACTTGAAGGATTTATTTTCATTTACAAACAAATCTAAAATGACCGTTGATAAGAACTGTATTAAAACGTGATCCAAACGGATGTACGTAGTTAAATCTTCGCGTCGTTTTCATTCTCACACAACTACATGATTTGAAAACACACGTTTAAAACAAAACACCCAAATAGTTTGACTAAACAAAATACTAAATGAAATCCATGGATTGAAAAAAAAAGACTCCATTAGGGAAAAATAAATGGAGCAATCACAACCAATCCAAACTTAAATATCAATGGATATAACCTTTATTTCTCTGTATTGATTTTCAGCTACAGAGTTAGTGTAATGACAATTATAAAAAATTTAAAAAAATTCTGAAAAGTTAAATTGATTCTGCATTTTTTGCATATTTATTAAATTTTCTGAGTATAAGTTATATTTACAATATGTACAAATAATCAACACACATATTTCAATGAACGATATACACACACACACACACCTCAAAGATGGGAGCTGAAAGAAAGCAATCTATACCACCCCAAATTGCTCCAGCACTCTTTGCTTTTTGGAATCACCAAGGAATAAATACAGTGTAATTCAACGTAATAGAAATGCTAAAGGGTTAATTACATTAGGGACAAAATTATTTTATAGTGTAACTGTGCGTGGGATACATACTGGAATACATGACTGGTTGAGATTGGGCAGTTGTGCAGAGGAATAAAGGTAAGGCCTACAGATTTATTTTTATAGGTTTTTAAAAAAAATTTTAAATGTGACCCTTAACTAAAGCCTGTAGGCCCATAAAGCACCACCGTGTTTATATTAATGCTTGAAAGACGTTCAAAGCACCATCACTTTTTTTTCCAGATACCAACTTTTAAACAATTGCTGATGCTTAACCTATTCATTTTTGGTCCAAAACCCGGATAAGGTCCAGTAATTAAATTTATCATGATTTCTTATTTGGATGTTTTGGTTTACAGTCCTTGTACGAGAATTGGTCTAATAAGTGTCTGAAAAAAGAAATTATGTGGAATTTGGCAGGGGCCAATGAATTTATACATTTTCAGTTCATTTTGTTGTTCATCCTTGGTAAACCCATTTTACCTGTATATACAAAACACTGTTTTCCACTGAAATGTAGCAAAATGTACACAAATATACATGAACTAGACTGATAGAAAACATTCATAATGCCCGAGACAGTTTACCCATTCCTTTTGGTCGAGAGCCCGTCATGTGGGTGGTTTGAAACCGCCGGTAAAATACCTCTGCGTTCTGTGCCACATCACGCCAATTTTGATATAAGTAGTTTTAGCACTACACACATGAGACACATACCATAGACATGGCCAGAGGGGCGTAACATGAAGTAAAATTGTTGAAAAAAAAAATATTAGAAATAAGTTCATGTTTGACTTGCTTTGACTCTTGGACCAAATGGTATTTATGAATGGGAATATATATGTACAAGTACGTTTAAACCGACTAAGGTCCGAGTTGTGGATTATCCACATCCAGGCGCCTAGCTGGTTTTCATCGTACTTGTTTAGTACCGGCCAAGTACAAATAAATCTATCGCCGTAATACTGAATATAAACTAGTTAATCAGCAATATACAGGCAGGATGAACAAGGAAATACTAGTCTTTTCATATACTTATTATTGCACCTCGTGAAAATGATTCTAACTTAATAATATGGAATTATACAATATAAAAACCGACTTGTAAATGTTTCCCAGCATATTACACACCAACTAAGTGAAAAGCTAGTGCCAAAGGGAAAAGTAGCCTTCTTTACAATTAGGGTTGTGTCAAATCAGGGATGTTAAGTCTGCTAAAAAAATGTCCTTAAGTATCAGGGGAAAATGTCCAATTTCTTTTCTCTCTGTTTAGTTAACCAATTAATACAAAGTCATAAGCACCATCGATATCAGAATTTTCCATAATCCAATATCGAGAATATTCGATATATCGATTTCCTATGTAAAAGTTAAAGACCATAAAGATGACACTTTGATTAAAAAAAAAAATGAAGTCTCAATTTTCCAGTGCTTTCTCTGGAGCATATTGCTCAAAACTGTTTACATAAATCTCAGCACTGACAGTTTGTCCAGGACAAGCGGTTTCTTACTTTCTTTTGAGGTTTTACACTGGGGAGACCGCGAATTCCAGCGAACGCAGAGCACAAATCGATGCCGCTTGGCATTTTGCAATGTTTTTATTTTGAGTCGCAAGCAGAAGTTGTTACAGAGTTTTATTTCATTATAATAAATTATAAAGCAAACGTTAAACAGAAAGTAAAAGCACAAACGGGTGGTTCATTTTTACTGTAATCTAGCGCATTTTCGATATTTTTTGGTGTCATTCCTCAATATTGACAGTTTTGATATTTTGATATGATTGAAAAATTGCAATTGGCTATATTGATATCAAAGTAATGTAAATAATCAAGTAATATCGATATATCGACGGTGCTTACAAAGTCACTCTTTTTTCCATTTTTTTGCGTTTTTTTTTTCTTCAAAATTTTCTTGCAAAATGTTTTTACAAAATCTTACTTTGATTAAAAAATTTAAGATAATAAAATTTTCAAACCTAAAATATTTCAGAATAAAATGGAATGGGAAAAAATGTTGCAACCTGACGCCACTTCTGTGATTGTGTACAAAGTTTTTATATGGAGAGTCAAGAAAATGTTCAAAATATTCAAAAAATTGGCAATGTTTCTCACTCCCAGTTTCATGTCTTATCATCATTTTTGCAATGAATGACCTTATGATTTATGAAGAAAAAAGTGGCGTCAGGTTGCAACATTTTTACCAATGGAATTATTAGATAATACGATGGTGATTTTTTCCCAAGAATTACCAATGTTTCACACCGACGTTTTGAATGTTTGCTTGCTGTCTCACAAAGTGTGCTCCACCTCTGGGAATCTATCAGCTCTGGGACCTGCGACCATTGTCTGATCATTCAACCTGCTGATACTAGCCAGTAGTTTCGACAGTATTCAGGGCCAACGTCTGTTCATTCCTTTTATTTGCTTCTCTGAAAGAGAATGTTTCAAGAGTAACCAGGCTGATGTTAATGTCTCAAAAGTTGCAGTCCAATGTCTTTGGTAATCAAGTTGCATCTCTAATTTATAGAGAAAACAAGGTCAATTAAATCGGCCTTTGATCAGTGTTGGGATTTTCAAAATTTGTGATTTTACAAACACTTAAAATAAGACATTTTATAAAAAAGGTATTTTCTACTGATCGGTGCATGTTGTCCAAGGGCTTGGGGGAAAATTCACAAACTTACTCGGGGCTCAAACCCACGACCTCCTGCTTTATAATTCGCTGAGTGTATTTGAACAAAGATTGTATTGTTTAGCTCACCTCAGACTCATTTTTAGGCGACGGTTCTGGTAAAGCACATACACACACACGGCAAGCAATAGCAGACATATTCCGCCAATCACAAAATATCCTGCTGTCCCACTGTTGTCAGGCTTAGGAACATCATTCAAGATAAAAGCCTTGGTAGCTTGATGTTTTTCCATGCTGACATCACCTGGCAGGGACACCACAAAATGTTTACTAAATACAACTTCTGAGAACCTTAAATATCAAAGTTGGATATCTGATGCTCAAAAGGTTAATTGTCACGGGCAACCAAGAACTGGGGGACCCAAAGGGGACCCAATAACAGAATTTCCCCAAAACTCTCAGGCCACTGACTGGTCAGGCAAGCGCTGTTAATTCGAAGAAGCAAGGCGGAGGCCTCCTTTGATGCTAGAGGGAGCCTTTTTCCTTGTCTATTTATTCATGGTTGTTAAGCCGTAGGGCTAGGGAAGTAAAAAGTAGTCATCTATATTCCTGTTGTGTTTTACTACTCAGAAAGATACTGGGGGGAGTGCCGGGGGGGGGGGGGGGCAAGTGTCCCCTCCCCTGCAGGCCCCCCCCCCCCTTCCCCCTTGACTATGCCACTGCATGGTGACATGGTCATTATAGGATCTCAAATCTTACCTGTGGTGGAACTTTCTTGGATGGCAACTGCAGTTGGGCAGGAGGAACTGTTAGCTGTATTTAAACAAAGAAAAAATGTAATGGTTATAACAAACTTTACCTGTAATGTATTTATAAATTAATTATTAAGCTGTATGTATTTGGTAGTGATGAACAAATATGAAGTTCAGTTCAGTTCTAATCTGAAAGCAACCCCGTAAGTAATTATGCTGTCAAACGTATTAACCCCAAGAGACAGCTTATATCAGGCTATTCACAGAATGCCCAGGTTTTACATCTAATTTGCAGTGCCCAACCATTTCACACTACGTCTTGCCTACCCATGCTGATATCAACATGGGTCCACTGTAAGTAGGATCCCATCAAACACGGGTATAAGCAAGACACAGTACCGCTCACACTTTCACCAGACTGTGTACACAGATCAGCTTTAGATTAAGATTTTCTTCTCAACCCTGGCCCTGACCAATGTTGGATTTTTAAAATACCTTGAAATAATTCTACTGTGCATTGCCCAACTCAAGCAAAATCGAGTCCCATGGAACATGGGTGGCACAGATTGACCTGTGTATAGAGGGCTGGATCCATGTAGAAGCCGTTTCGGATTCTTGCTAGCATGAAGGGGTTCCAAAAATCTCCGTGTTAATTGGGTCCAACACAAAGTTTTGAGAAAGTGTGAAAGGCTCTGCAGATAGAAAGTACCACTGACACCAACAGTCCTTGCTCAAATGAGTTGGAGCATTTACCAGTATAGATATTAAATTGTGTAGTTTCTTACCGCGTATCCACAGATCCTGTGCCGTTTCGATAGGTTTGTAGTTCCTACTAGCACGGTAGATAATGCGGTAGAGCCCAATATCACGGCAGCTTGGGGATGGGAAGTGAAGTACCGGAGTTTGTCCAGCTCTTAGCTCGATGTAAGGCAACCTGTCTGGGCCTGGGCTGTGCCTGTGCTCTAACAATCTGTTGTTGTAACGGACCTCAAATGATCCATCAAGGTCACAGGCAACGTCAAACGTAACTTCAAACTCCTCCTGGCCAGGGTTGATCAATATCTCATCTTGGGACATGGTGAACACTGTTGAAGTAGTAAATATACAACAAATGTAAGAAGTGTTTAACTCATTAGCACCTGTACTACATTGTATAAGATTGTGCTTATTCCCCGAAGGCTCCATAAAATCATGTAGTGCTCAGGCGGTTTTGGGCAGGGCAAAGAGTAATGGTTTAAACCATTACCACTTGCACTTCATTGTATTACGTTGTGTTTATTAACTGAAGCAGTGATAAAATCATTGAATGCTGGGGTGGTTTCGGGCACTTCACAGTGAGTAATAGGCAGGGCAGTTTTGGGCGCTACAGTGACTAAAGGGTTAAAGTAAATTGGTTTATTAATAATAATGGATACTATTTAAAGATATAAAGGCTCAAAGCAAAAAAATGCTTAAAGCAAACAAAGGCTGTTCTGAAGCAATTTTAATAATTTATTTACACTGAAATGAAGTTAACAAGGCATGTATTAGTTCAAAGACAAATTTTGATAGATAAGGATAAAACAATCTTGAAGATGCAATAACAAAAAATGATGACGTCTTAAACACCAACCAAAATCAACTAGATGTTTGAAGACATCACTTTATGACTGGTCAACAAACCTCTCCTCTCTCGGAATTATACCTAACATCAAGCTTCTTCCAGATGTCTTAAAATTTATCACTTTAACTGGAAGATTATAATAGCAAGGATGAAAACAGGATAGGGAGGAAAACTTGCAGCATACATTATCCTGCATGAAAATTGGGGATCATGGTCACTCACTTGTGTCGTTCCTGATCCAAATGTTTGCCTTTGAGATCTCCTGGACAGCTCTGACCAGTGTGCCATCCTTCATCACGGCGCATTCACAAGAGCTGAAATGACCGTCGCTTAGGCCGTGCACCGTCAGAGTGGTTTCATCACCCAATCTGGAGCTACTGGATTCCATTGGGATTTTTGCTCCATCTGGCCTTTCACAATAGACTTGAAGCGACTCCCCGGGCTCCACAGACCAAGCTCTCCATTTGATCTGGTAGACATCATCCCCAGAGGTGCAGATGCCTCTGGGAGATACGACTGGGGTCGTTGCAGAAGTCGCTGAAATGAAATTTTTAAAAAGTGAGTGGCTTCAATGAGTAAATTTGCTCTCCCAAGCTCTTTTTTTTGGGGGGGTAACATTTTTTTCCCACCAGGCTTTTATTCAGGTTGCCTTTGCACCTCTAAAATGCACAAATGTGCAATGGTACGTGGTTCCAATCCTGCCAGGAAAATTGTGTTTGTGCCCTTGGACAAGACACTTAACAACAAATTGCCTCTCTCCACCCAGGAGTATGAATGGGTACTAGTGAGGATCAAATGTGCACTGATATGGGTTTTGCTGCATGATCTCGTGGCCTCATGAACGGGGGAATAATTGTAAAGGGCTATGAGATTGTCGATACAATGGAAAGCGCTAAATAAACGTTACAATTTATTTCATTTTAGGCCTAATTATTGTTGGGCCAAAGATTATTTGAACGCATTTGATGTCTCATTAAAATGGAATAACTTAATACTGCAGGAAAAATAGTGATAAAACCATTTTGGGGCTTACAGTTAAAGTTAAGAATATCATGGGTAGAGAAACTTATTATGGATTATTTTTATTAGGAACTAAAAGCGGGAAAATGTTTTGCATTTGAGAAGAGGTATCAACTTCAACTTGAAACAATTGTAAGTTTATTCTGAGAAAGCTTTTTCCTTAGGTTTTTATGTTGAATGTTAACTCTGAGTACAGCATGAGGTGCCTTCATAAAATGGAAATGGAACAATAATGGCTTGCTGCCTCCAGATGGCCTCATTTAAAGATGGTTGATCGGCTCGCTTTATGCAAAGAGTCCCCACCCGCAACAGCAGGGACAAAAATATTTTTAATTTTTTTTAAAACTAGCAAATAAACAGGTGCTGTGTTTGCATCCTTACCTGTTAAACTTTGTTTCGAAACAAACAACAGCACTATAAGTGTAATCACTTGGTGAGCATTCATCTGTGAACATAGAAAAAACATTGTTTGTAGTCAAAACAAAATACAGTCACAGGTTTCCATCAGAATTCCATTACAGTAAACAAAAAATCACAGTAATACACAATCCCACCCTTGTATCATTTGCAATATGAAAGTCCGGCCATAACCCTGGTAATGGCCGCATAAAGTAAGTTCACCAACAAAAGCAAAATTGTCATATTAACCTGGTAAATGGCATGTAAACAACATTAAACTGTTGTACAACTGTACATCACCGAGTAAAATGATATGGTTGATGGAAGTTTATTCCATAGGAATGATACCATTAAAATGTTCAAATAGAGTCATACAAATACCTTCCGCCTATTAAAAATTAATGGCATGTTAGGCCAAATAAAAAAAATGTTTAGCATCCTCGCCCGCTTCCTTTTTGGAGGCCGCCTCCTTTTATTTTCTCCTTTTTTTAAAACGAAAAAATTATAAATATTTCTTTGTTGCATCTAGCCCATATGATGCTGGTATGTCATTTCCTGATTCCCAGTGGGGCCATTTAAAAAAACAAAACGACAGCCATCTTGAAAAATAGCCCGGTCAGGCGGCCATTTTGAAAAAAAAGGGACTCCTCTTTCCTTTTTTTTCAGAAAGGCAGGAAGCTTAACACGTTTTTTTTTTTATTTGGCCTTACCGAGGGCAAAGTTTTACTGCCTGGGAGTTTTAACTGTCATAATTGTATGCTTTAAGGCCATAATATTTCCATAGCTTAAGAGATAAATTTGTATACAGTGTATTCATGCAAACCCCAAAAGGTGGTCTAAAGGGGGGGGGGAGGGGTGTATACAGGCTAAAAATTGTCTATCTTAGCTAAAGATTTAGAAACAAAAATGAGGGGATGGGTTTGATTTTTTTTTTCTTTTTGGATTTTGGTCTTGGGTCTTTGTTTTTTTTGGGGGGAGGGGTGTTGAAATGAATTGTCATCTTGTCTAAATGGGGGGGGGGGAGGGGGAAGGGGTGTATGTATACAGGCTGAAAATTGTCTTTTTGAAAAAAGAATCAGACACAAAAAAGAGGGGATGGGTACAATTTTTTTTCTTTTTGGATTTTGGTGTCTTTTTTGGGGGGGGGGGAGGGTGAAATAAATCGTCATCTTGTTATGCTAGGTAACAAATGCTCTAGTGAATGTTTTTAATATAAAACAAAATTGATCCATTGAAATTTCCAACATAAGGCCAAGTAAAAGAATAAACCAGTTTGTCATTCCCCCCCCCATTTCCTTTTTTCCCGGCCGCCTCCTTTTTTTCCTTATTTTTTTAATACTTTTGCAATTTTTTTTATGTTCTTCCAGCAAAATTGTAGCCACATATGCAAGTTTACTTGTTTAGATGTTGCTGCATAAGTTTTTGTTCCGTAAAAAAATCTTACACCAGTACACTGATTTTTAAACAATAACCACAGAAACCGTATATAAAAAGGGCATTCCACTTTAGCAAAGAACTACTCTTTTAACTACTTTGAGTGGTTTTGCACCAACTGTAGATGTGGAAAACATACTCATGAAATTTATTTGTGTGGTCATATTGCTGTGGGAATTCCCAAATATGTAACATAATATTTCCTGAACTTGCAATCCCAAATTGCGCAAGAGCTAGACTTGGGACATCCCCATAGTGGGGTCAGTAGGTCACCATGATGCTGTAATAAAAAACAAAATCAAGCCCTATTTTTTAATAGATTGCACCAACTCTAATTGCAAACATCACTTAGAAATGTGGAAAAGATTAAAGATTGTTTTAATCTGCTTTCGGAATAACTAAATATTTAAAAAGAGATTTTAAACATAATAAATGCCAATACATGAAATTGAAAATTCCTGCGACCAACTTTCCTGTGCGCTTCACAATTCCCGGAAACTTTCTGGGAAAATTTCCAAAATTCCCGGAAACTTTCCACCCCTTTGCAACCTTTGCTACAAATGGGTGCATACCTATGTTCCCTAATACCTATGTTCCCCAACTCTTTTTTTGTATTATTCTTGCAAGAACATATTTCGGTGGTCAAATTTTTACTCTCAAAAAGGGGCTGTATCAAAAGTCTGACGCCTCATAGGTCCGATGCCTCGTTAGCTGAAATTCTGGACTTATGAGGCATCAGACTTATGCAGCATCGGACCTATGGGGCGGAATTAATAAATTGTACTTTTTACAGCGTAAGAAGCAAATAACCAGGTTTTTTATTTGTCTTTTCTCAGGAGCATTGCGACATTAGGTTAGTTTCCTTAAACATAAAATGTAGTGTGCAGGCGCTTCAGGACTATAATGTACCCCTTGGACTTGTTTAACATGTATCTTAAATACGGTTCGCCACAATGATATGGCCAGTCGTTTATATTTGCATGAAACATGTAAACATTTCCCCTTTTGTAAAAAAAATTTCATGAATGTACAAGACCAAACTAGTGCATCATTTATTGGGGAAAAAAGTCTGCAAATGTGATTTTTGTAAAATTCAAAATTCATTTATTGTTACCAAATTTAAGACTGCGACATGATCTCGACAAATGAAACAATACCTTCCATTTTAAAAAATAACAAAGCCTGTACTTTTTCTTTGTTGAATGTAATAGTACTAGCTATTTCCAGCTATTTGTATTTACTTGCAAACTAAATTAGTTAAAACCTTAACACTAGTAATACCCCCAGCATGCCTAGTCCTAGTCCGAGTAACTTGGACCCAACTTATCGCCTTTTTTAACATTTGGACATGGTCTGGCGATAGTAAGGTCCAAGCTAATACCGCGACCTGGACAACATCATCCTGTCACTGTCCCAAAAACCAACATTTTCCAACAAAAAACATCAGATTTCACCTTCAAAACGGCCTCCAAATGACTAGATATACCACCTGAGGTACAAGTAGACATCGATTTCGATGTTCATTTCGGAGAGCTCCCCTCGCGATCTTGAACACGTTAAATTTCCGATCGTGTTTAATGTTTGAACGACGCGATTTCTTCTACATGCCCAGCGTACATTCGATGGTCCCCGTATCCAGAGTGCGATTCCGTTACCGAGCGCGCGCGATGCATCGATTATGATAATGAGTCACGTTTGTAAACACATACATGTGTATTTCGAACTGTAAAAGGGAATCGGGAACCAGCTTGAACTGGTACCCGCCATAAAAGCTGCGCTAGTTCCCGACTCCCTATTATCGTTTGAAATGCACATGTGTTTACAAACGTGATCCAGTCTACTCATTATCATAATCGATGCATCGCGCGCGCTCGGTAACGGAATCGCAGTCTGGATACGGGGACCATCGAATGTACGCTGGGCATGTAGAAGAAATCGCGTCGTTCAAACAAATTTTACGTGTTCTAGATCGCGAGGGGAGCTCTCCGAAATGAACGGAAAATTTCACTTTTTTCCGGATCGTAAGTAAACTTCAGTACAACCATCTTAATTATCGATGTCTACTTGTACCTCAGGTGGCATAGATAGTCATTTGGAGGCCGTTTTGATGGTGAAATCTGATGTTTTTTGTTGAAAAATGTTGGTTTTTGGGACAGTGACAGGATGATGTTGTCCAGGTCGCGGTATTAGCTTGGACCTTACTATCGCCAGACCATGTCCAAATGTTAAAAAAGGCGATAAGTTAGGTCCAAGTTACTCGGACTAGCCTAGTCCGAGTAACTTGGACCCAACTTATCGCCTTTTTAACATTCGGACATGGTCTGGCGACTATCGCCAGACCATGTCCGAATGTTAAAAAGGCGATAAGTTGGGTCCAAGTTACTCGGACTACAGCATGCCCAGAAAAAAAAAACAAGTTTCCTACCTTCGAATTTGTTGTACCGATCATGATCATTCACAAGTGAATTACCAAATACCATGAGGCATGAATACAGTCGTTTCCGCATCTGAGCTGCATGCATCTGTTAAATACCGTGCAAAATACTGGGTTTCTTTGTTAGTGACTGTTACACTTTTTCTCCAACTGTTAAAAATAAACATTAGGTAATAGATTAAGTATAGAAACCTGGAAACTACGTACCTGACTGCACAATTTAATTGCGAAACCGCTCGAGGGGATTCCCCTAACGCGCGCAACAGGGCCAGGGGAACGAACGGTCACATGAGGGCGCTCATCACTGCTAGCGGTGGTCAGACATGTCAGACCATGGCATCTAGACAAAATTACAGTTTGGTCCTTAAATTTTGCTTTAAGACTGAACGACAGTAAGCACTGAAATCGAGAACTGGAAGAATGTCTACAAAGCAGGTGAACATGGTAAACAAAAAAATAGGGAAAGAATGTTGTGGAAATTAAGAATGTTGCAACCAATACCAGATACTCCAGACCAAAAAGTTAACACATGCTAGACACACGGCATGGCATTTGCTATCCGCTCCGTTCACATGCACCCCCCCCCCCCCCTCACTAGCCCTGTTGTGCCCATTCTTGAAAATCACGCAATCTTAAGAATGTGCGCGCATTCTTAAGAATGAGCGCCCGTTCTTAAGAACGAGCACGCGTTCTTAAGAATGAGCGCTCATTCTTAAGATTGGGTGGGAATATCACGTGCACAATTTATGAATTTTGCCCAATCTTAACAATCATATTGCACGACATAATTATGTTAAATGAAATGTATAGCGGTTAAAAGGGAAACAATTTATATAAAGAGGAAAGAAAATGTTCTATGCTTCTGTACTCGTATAACTACGATAATTTGAATCAAATTAAACCTGTTATTATTGCTTTTTTCTGCCTACTATGGGAAGTTTTGTAATAACGGAGGACTGGGAACTAGTCTGGGAAGTGCTTTGTTTAGGCTAGACAAGTTACAAGTCCCTGTATGTATCATATGCATGCCACGAAAAAAAAAACGATGTCCAGAAGCTGCCAAAATTGCTCTGCGACGTAATGGTGGGGTGTGAACAATAAATTGGTGGCAATTTAAATGGGAAATAGCATTAGCACTATGGGATGTCGCAGTATTCATTCTCATTCTTCACATTCTTCATTCTTACGTTCCCGCTTTTATTATCCCAAAAATCAGAATTCTTTCCACTAGTATTATTATGTCTCTTATTTTTTCCCGGTCCCCCCCCCCCCATATCAATACGCCTATAGATACTTATTATATCCACTCTACTTTTCAGCGCCTTGCGTTGCAACAGTATAATTATTGAGAATCAGTGAACGAGGATGCAGCTAGACTTGCCAAGCGCAGCCGGTGCTCGGCATCGACAAGACCGTTATCTTGTCGCGCATTCTTAAGAATGTGCGCTCAATCTGGAAGAGTTATTTTTTGCGAAGATTGTGCAAGGATCCAGTTGCACATTCTTAAGAATGTGCATGCACATTCTTAAGAATGCGTGATTTTCAAGAATGGGCACAACAGCCCCATAAATGTGGCCTATTTACTGGACTACCTCCGTAAACATAGGCCACACATCCACATGTACAAAAACGTGTCGCACTTTGCCAAATTTTGATTTTCACATTTAGGCTTAGTTTGTAGGTTTTTTTGGCTTTAGAAGCATACTCACCCTCTTTATAGGCTAATCAGAAAATGCTGCCTTTTTCAGATGTCTATTTTTCGTGAAATTTCCAGATTCATTTGCACACGTTTGCGTATCAAAATTTCAACATGAAATTTCACAAAAAGTAGACATCTGAAAAAGGCAGCACTTTCTGATTAGCCTATAAAGAGGGTGAGTATGCTTCTAAAGCAAAATAAACCTACAAACTAAGCCTAAATGTGAAAATCAAAATTTGACAAAGTGCGACACGTTTTTGTACATGTGGAGGTGTGGCCTATGTTTACGGAGGTAGTCCAGTAAATTGGCCACATTTATGGGGCTACCCCCTCACCGGCAAAGGAAGTACAGTTTGGTGCGCCTGAGAGCAAAATGCTGCACGTATAGAATATTATTTGAAGTATGCGCGTAAATCGAAGCCACCTGATTTCACAAAGCGCTGCGACGCATCGTAACTCGAATTACGACGTGGAACACGTCGCAACTCGCGACGCGTCGTATCATCCATTTCACGAAAGTTGCGATGAGTTGAACACGTCGTAAGTTCTTTGACAATGGCTTAAAATATGTTGCAAGTTGCGATGAGCTTAAAACATGTCGCAAGTTACGACGTGTCTAGTGGTCATCGCAAAATAAGAAGAGTCGGGTGTAGGCCACGTGACACAGTCCGTTTTGCTCTACTTCTAGAATTAGAAGGCTTCTCTCCGTCTGACGGAGAAAAGCCTTCTAATTCTAGAAGTAGTTTTGCTCACAATTTACAACGTAAAAGCAGATAATGTTGTCTCTAGGTTTTATTTCTATTGTTGCAACCCTCACGCTACGTCGGGTCAGGGGTTGTGTATCATCAGACCTCCTAAAGTTATGCGCTCCTATTTCTGTGCACTCGCCTTTAAGTTTAAGTTATATTTTGCAAGGTGTCGTATCCTTTGATGCACAAACTTTAACCAGCAGCCAAAAAAAATGTGGAAAATGTCTTTACCTGGAATTCAGGCAGAAAAATTAAAAACATCAGCATTTTACAGCTAATTTGAGTACAAGTGCAGGCAGATGCTTCCGGGCCTGCAGAAGTCGAAAATATAACCAAAAGGTGACTTTTCTTGGGCTCCCAATATCGTCAGTATTATAGTTAGGATGTCAATTGTCATAGATAATAATTTGCAGTTTCTACAAGGGTGTAAAACTTATGGTGCAACTAAAAAGACACATTTCTTATATCATTTTGGATTTTTTCGGTCATAAGTTTTAAAATCCGACATCTTAACAACTGTCTCTGTTGATTGGGATGATCAGAATAACAATATCATTGGGATCTACACTTAATAGGTAAATATGTTTAAAATCTATTGATGTAAATATAGGCCTTTGTATAAATCTCCAAAATGGGAAATCGTGAAATTACGAAAAGTGTATTGGCATTGAAAAAAGAAAGGAAAAAGAAAGACAATATGTTTGAAAAGCTCAGGAAATATATTTTCCTAAAGCCAACAAGTCCAGTTATCAAAAAAAAATGTTTATATTGAGTTACATGGCCCGGACAGCACATATTTTTCATGAAGCGTCCCTTGTGCAGAATAAGGCAGGATTTTTTTTTACAACGCCAAAAATACACGCTTTGGAATTCCCTGCTTGCTGCCACAAATAAAGAGATTTCGCTTTGTTAACCCTAACTCCCTAGGGGGTGTGCAAAATTTTATTGAAATTGGAGGATTCAGGACTGTTAGGGCTATTCAGTACGGTGGATGATTGTAAGCCAACAATATAAGTTTTGTTGGGGAAAAGAGTGGTTGCTTTGCTATTTTTAAGTTTCTGATGGGTTGCCTTATCTACGCAGAAATAGAAGGATCAGGGATGTTCATAGCAAAGATAGGGAACTCCATAGAAATTGCGAAATCGTCATTGACGCCATTCGAGTAAGCAAACTGTTGTGAAAACCATTGTTTTGAGTAAGCAAACCATTGTGCAAACAAATTGTTTGCACAATCACAATCGTTTGCTTGCCCGAATGGTGTCCATGGTGATTTTGCAATTTCTATGGAGTTTCCCGTCTTGCACCTTCGGCACTATAAGATCTTTGGTTCATAGCCTACTGCCTATGATAGTCACTTAATTCACTTACGGGCTATACTTGCTGCACATGCCCAGTGTGAGACATAGTCTTCGCATGTTGGCGACATTTTACCAACATACCCTGCCTGGCGCTACGGGGCATAAAATGTCAAAAATTTCTATTATATGAGTTTTCCCAAAGTTATACCTCGTAATATACTCAAAATAAGTTTCCTATAAAACTCAATATAATCAATCGGGCTCTATTTTTTTTAAGGAATATTTGTTGCTTTTTTTTGCCATGAAAATTGACCGTGAATCATATTGCATAAGGAGCGAATCAATGATTGTGAATAAAAAAAAATAGCTCCCTATTTATCACCTGGAAGGGAACACTGACATTGCTGGCTTCACTTCCATTGGTCTCACTTATTCCTAAAAACTCAGATTTTTAAGGAAAACAAAATAAATATTGTAATCCACGAAAATCACTGCTTGCGAAAAGACTACCACATCATTTGAATATGGAGCGTCAATAGACCTGTTGAAACAAAAATTAGAGTAAGAAAAGACTGATTATGTCATGCCGCATTTAAGCCTTATTAAGGGACAAAGGCTGATGGCGTCGAATGGGATACCTAGGCACGATAGACAAACTAAGTGGCAGGCTCAAATATACGTGGCAGAGTCAAGAACATTTTCTAAGTATTTCCTAACAAAATTGGAAATGTTTGTCAGTCCCAGATTCATGTCTTATCATCGTTTTTGCAATGACTGACCTTCATTGAGATAATATGTGAAGAAAAAAGCAGCATCAGGTTTCAACATTCTTTCCAATGTTGCAACCTGTATGACACCACTTTTTTATTATAATCTCAAAAGGCCTAAATAATTTTGATATTAGTTATACACTTACAGTTACACTTACACTAAGAATTGATGGGTGTAATTTATAGGTTTAAACCTTTTAGTTTTAGTACCCAGTATCTATTTTTACCCCACAGCCGAGAGACACGAGGGGTATTGTCATCGCCTACGGCGTATGTCCATATGTCTGTCTGTCCGTCCGGGCAGCTTAGTTTCTGGATGATAACTTGAGTTAGAAATGTTGTTTGGGATTGTAACTTCGGTCGGGGCCATAGAATAGGGCTAGTGCATGCCAACTATTTACATGTAACTCCGTGCCTTGGTCATACCTACAATTAGTTGTGTACACAAAAATTACTTAAAATTAATGTTTTGTTTGTTTTTATTCTCATTGAAATCATGTGGCGTTACATTCAGCATAAAACATGTACGGGTTCACTTACCCAAGCAAACACTTTCATAACAAAAACTAAAACTGCTTTTGTTGAAATTATTAGCATCCAAAGACAAATTATTTTATCTTAAGCCATAAAATAATGCCTTTCCAATTCATATTTTCATCAGTTTTTATTTTTCAAATTTCTCATAGGATTCCCACTGTTGTGGTGAGGAGGAGTTTGAGGACAGCAAGAAAGCGGTATCAGAATGCCTGCAACAGATGCTAAAAGTCATTGAGGAAGAAGAAGAAGAAATAGTATCCATGGCAACACAGAAACAAAGTCCTAATCCTAACAACATCCCAGCATCCTTCCGCACGGAGCAGGATGGTGAAGGATTAAAGTCAGCGGTCGTCGACTCTCCAGGAACGCAGCAAGAGAACAGTGGAGAATCAGAAACGAACTCCAAGAATCCACCTTCCAGTTTTGCCAGCGACAGCCAACACGCAGACTCGAACCTCCAGAGATTACTGCCTCACGAAGGGCTGAGATGGGCGCGGCTCAGAGATAAGATTGAGACGGAACCACAGTTTGAGGAGTATGCCAGCAGGGTACGGGGTGAGGCACAGTGGAGCCTTGATGAGGCATTCATTAGCTTCTGCCTTGATCGGTTAGTAACTACATGTAAACTGTTTGGTACGAAGAAAATACAAACACAAAGGTCTGTGAAACAATATGGGGCAGCGAAACATTGCATCGGCCTGTGAAAACATATTTTCATTAAGAACTTGTGTTTTAACCAGTTGCTATGCCTTGCCATTCAGCACTCCAGACATTTTCGAAAATGAGTCTGGGAACTGGACAAGGCAATGTAAGAAACTCCCTGTTTTCCGCGCTTGCCTAGACTAGTTTTTAAAGTAGAGAGATTGCACAAAATGTATTCATCGGACATGTTTTCCTATTGTAAGATGAAATTCACTAGAGATGTGTATCAGAACAGGTACCCGAATACCCGACCGTTGATGTCAGGAACCAGCTCCAGATGATGGGATCGGGTACCCGTAACTAACTTTACAAATTACTAAGTAATTTCTCAGAGAATAAACAGACTGGCATTTAATGCCATTTGTGGGAGATTTTCAAAATGAAACCAGGTTATAATATCGAAAAACCAAAACAAATTTCATTTTTATGTTCATTTTAATGCACGACAGCTAACGGATGATGCTTGCAAAAGGTGCAGTTTATATTGTAAAGCTATAGAGCCCTTCAGACATCTCTCATGATTGGAATTTTGGGGTTGGGTTTCTTTTACATTTACCTAGGTACCCGTGCATGCGGCAACCTAGAAGGTAACTTAACAAGGGGTGCAAGTTTTCAATTTTGCAATACTTCATTACAGGTTGTGGAATAAGACTGGGGTAGTGCGTGGTAGGCTTAATATCTAACACTGTTCAAGATTAGCCCCATTTCAAACAAAACCAAAACTTAGGTGTACAAGTAGCCTTGCAACATTTTCAGCTTTTCTGATGCAAGAGTTGAAAATATTGTCTTCCTGACATGACATTTGAAATCTGTTATCCCCACCTCTACCATAAACTTGTTGTCAACAGAGTAGATGAAGTTCTTGCCAATTCCTTGCCGGCCACCGCTCATCAGAGACCAGCGGTGGTGATCCAGAAAACCAAGAAAGCAACAAGGAGGAAAGGCCAGCCACGCAAATATGAGAGGTGGGCGGTTGTTCTAAATGTTTATTATCATTATGTTTTTTTGGTTGGTGATTCTCAGTGGGTCTGAGGAAAATGTGGAATATTGCCTCCTCTGTAAGTCATCTCAATTCTGAATATTCTCTT
This sequence comes from Patiria pectinifera, assembly GCA_029964075.1. Lineage (NCBI taxonomy): Eukaryota > Metazoa > Echinodermata > Asteroidea > Valvatida > Asterinidae > Patiria > Patiria pectinifera. The sequence goes on along the minus strand of CM057130.1, from coordinate 8,039,310 downwards.
GGCTTAAGGTGCAGTGTACATCCTAGCATCAAAAGTGGATGTACATGTACATGCCAGAATTTAGAATATTCGGAAGATTCTGTCCCTTTTGGAACACAATTTAGCGATCCCATCGTGTTCCTACGTACCTTAGACATGTTAGATGACATGTTTCAAAGACAGACAATCTAATTATTTGGCTACGGTGTGCAATTGGGACAGTACCTAAGAGTGCGCATGAATAGCAACATTGGCTCTGTACTCTACCAGTCGACTCAGACAATCAAACGAACATGGCTTTATTTTTCTTTTGTTGTAGAACACCCAATAATAACAGTGCCACAATTCAAGCGGAGAAGAATCTGTATGCCAACACCAATTTCCTCATGGAGCCATTCGAAGACGAGGAATATGAGGAGGACCCTTTTTCCATGGATGATAACTCGGATGATCTGGACTACACACCGCTTTCCATCATTCGATATGTAAGGCTGCATCAGAATGACATGGCTATGGCTTGCAGGTACACATGCACCTATGGAAATGGCTGAAGCCACTTTCCATAGACACATGTGTTACTGCTAGCCATAGCCAAATAATTTGGAAATGACCTAATAAGACTGTTTGAATGTTATGGAGAGATATGACTGATACTTGAATGCCATTGCCACTTTAGGCCTACTCTCAGTCCGACACTGGATTTGGATTTAAGCCACCATGGCACCAGAGGTCTCTTTCAACTCGATGAATCGGAACGAGTTTTGGAATTTTGGCAGCGCTACCCAGAAAATTCTGAGTATACCTCAAACTTCAAACTTTTGCCAACATTGGCAATGTTTTCATTGGTGACCAGCAGTAATAAAGGCAAAAAGATTTCCCGGGTTAGTCACTCATCATGTTTTTTGAAAGATGGAAAACTCACAGTGAGTTATTAGAGCAGTGTCGTTTGAGCTGAACATTGCCATTTTCTTCATTAAAAATTCCCAATGACTTCATACATCACTTTCGAAATTTAACAGCTGGTATCCACACAACGCCACTTGTAGGTAGCAGGGGGCAGCACCATTTTGACAACAGTGGTTTGCAGCATCTTTTTACCACTAGAAGTTGGCACATTTGCAGGGGCCTGTCTGTTGTTTGCACCAATGTTCCTGTTAATGGAACCCAAGCCTGCTGTGGTTTAATTTCCCTTGTTTAATCTTTTCATTAAGAATTAAGGTTTAAAACAAGTTGAAACCCAGCTCTCAATTTAACTACATGTAATTGTTTTTATTTTGCAGAAAAAGACCCCAAGTAGAAAACTGCCAAGAAGAAACAGTTCAAGACGTTCCAGGGATGAAATCATGACGGTTTCCATGGAGATGCTGAATGATGACAACAGTGGCGTGATCGTTGAACGCATGCCAAAGCAGTCTAAACCCAAGCGGAGAGCGCAGAGTGCCAAAGCGGCCAAACCAAAGACAGAGCAGGGACCACCGCGCAAGAGAGGACGACCGCGGAAAAACCCAGCTGATTTGGCGAGGAACAAGCGTAAGAAAGGCCGCCCTCGGATGACAGAAGAGCAGAAAATGGCAAAGAAGAAAGCTTACAACGAATCGTAAGTCAGAAAAAGTTGGATCTTGTAGCATGATTTTTCTGAATGCCACATCAAGCTGAGAACTTTAGATTACACACCATGGAGTTAACAGTGGATTAAAAAATACTTTTATGGTATGATGCGCAGGGGTAATATAATATTAAAGCACCTGGATGTCATGTATTGATGGATAAGTATGCGCAGTACTGAGTATGAGTTATTAAAAAGTGACAATCCACTGTGGTAAAAACTAGCCTCCTGAGGTGATCCTTTGAGCATTTTATTCTTCTTGGGCAAAAAGCTGAGGGAATATCAAATGTTTTTCTTTGTTTTGTGGTTCTTTGTTTTGTGGCAGGCGAACACGTCTTCGTTTGGAGGTGTTACGAGAGACTCTACCAAGGATGTTTCGCTGCAGGATGTGTGTTGAACAGTTCACCGAAACTGATGACATGATATTGCATTACTTTGAGGTGCACAGGCAGCAGTCAATCAGCGAGCAGGACCGCGAAGATAAGATTAGCGCTTACAACACATGCCGACTGGCCGACATAGCCGCCGTGCTCAGAGAATGCCCCGACTGCAATGAGTACGTAGAGAACATGTCGCATCACAGCCGCGAGCATCAGCCACGGAACATCATCTGTGAGGAGTGTGGCAAACTATTCCTGACTCGTAGGCAGCTTAATGTGCATATGCGCGTCCACAGAATGGACCGGACTGGCGAGCGGCTGCAGTGCGACAAGTGCGACAAGTCCTACCGCTGCAGCGCCAGTTTGCAGCGGCACCAGCTGATTCACACGGGAAAGAAGACGTTCATCTGCGATCAGTGCGGGAAGGATTTCTTCAACAGTGTGCGGTTGAGGGTCCACCGGGCAGTGCATATGAAGGAGAAGCCCTACAAGTGTACGGAATGTGGGCGGGGCTTCACCCAGCTGACCAACCTACGGAGTCATGAGCGGGTGCACACGGGCATCAAGCCCTACAAGTGCGAACACTGCCAGGATTCCTTTACGCACAAAGTCAGCATGAAGATGCACCAGAAGAAAAAGCACGGAATCGACTGGTGGAAAGAAAACGGAGTACCGATGCAAGCCAGGAAATCAGTCAAAAAGCGATCCACCACTAGCAAGAAATCAGTGGTCAAGGAGTTAGCGAAGATGCAAACCTTTGTGGATCAACACCATACGCACCCAGAGGAGGCGGCGAGGAATTACCAGTATGCCAGCAACCTGATCACACAAGGCTCTAAGACCTACGCTCAATTGGAGAGAAAAACAAACGTGACTGAAGCCTTCCATTCTATGATGAACCCATTTGAGCATCCTTGGCAATCGTGAGTGACAACCAGTTAGGGGCCAACTTCCTGGTGCTGCTTAACGCTTAGTAAAAAAAGAAAGACTTCATCTTCAGCGATTTAGATATGCTTACGCTTGTACATGCAATTAGGTTGTTGTATAACTCAATTACTAAGCAAATTCAACCTTAACCAGGTTGCGCGGATGGTGATGTACAATCAAAGGTTTTGCGGTATTCGGAACGGATGAGGCATAAACATGCAGGGAGCGAGGCCGAAAATATCTGTCAATGACCGGCTCCCAGCAAGCGAGGCCTGAAATATGAGTGTTTTGCCCATGGGCGATGGCTTCAACCCGCCTGGCTTGAGGTCAAGTGAAAAGTAATCCCGCGCTTTGTTCCGTTCTTGTCAAAATAAACCCGGCGTAAACTGGTTAAGAGGTTAGCGTCCACTTTGCTGTGCTTACTGTTTACTGTGACCGTGAAACGACTTGGACCCAGATCTATTTTCCACCCTCCTCCATCCATTGCTGGCATTTAACAAAAGAGGGCACCTTTTTACCTAGCAATGACGTCCCATGGGCAGAACACGTACATTTTGCTGGTTGACGCGTGCGCACTGTTCCTTGTGTGTGACGCATGTACACCAGGGGATTTGTACTATGGACACGCAGTGGCCGCACTTCGTGCGGCAAAATATTGCAGTCAGGCAACTGAGGCAAGATGGCGTCGTTCGGTCACCCCCAACTTTACTTTTTTTGCCGGTGAGGGGGTACTTGTGAACGGAGCAGATAAAACCATACATATGTAATATTGATTATAAAGCAAATAACTGTAAAGACATGTTTTCAGTCATTGGTGGATTTTTGTGCTAATCAGCTCTGTAAAATTCGCCCTTTATCAGAGACAAGTCGAAGACTTGAATAAGCTGCCTTCGCAAGTACATTACCTTGCTTGTTAAAAATAAAAATGTGTGTAAATGTCAGTCACCAGTGACTAAAAGATAAGTTTTCATTTAATGAAAGAATATTTAATATGCAGTTAGTATGGTGCCATTTGTAGCTTCATACTTTGTTTCAATTTAAAAATGTTGGTGTCTCCAGTTGCTGGTATGTAAGGGGGGAAACGTTTTGTTGGGAGACGTTTTTTTAATCTGTATTCATACAATTTAATCATCAAAAATGGTTTTTGGTGTTTTTCTGTGCAGTTTTGTAAAGCTACTTTGGGTTTTTTATTTCCGACCAACGTTTGAGATCAAAGGAAACAATGATGTTTGTATAAATTGTCCATTTAGCTCAGTTTTGCTACCAAAGATTACTATAATGTTCTGATTTTAAATCAAAGACAGTTTTGATATAATACAAGGGTTTATTTATATTTATTATTTGTCTTTTTTTTGGGGGGGTCAGTTTTGTTTAGTGTTTTGTTACATGTTTGTATTGTAGTGTTTTAATTATTTGTGTGTATAGACGTGATGTGTTAAGGTGGAATTCCAGGGCTATGGCTTTGTATCGCTATGCATATTTAATAAACTCAGCCTTTTGTGCATTCATTGTTACTTAAAGAGGTTGTGGAATGCTCGAAGACATTTCCGTCATTTTTTGGATATACATGTATGTAGCCTAAGGTGTGGTGAAATAAAAACGACTATTGTGTCTGTCATGAAATGAGTACAAAAAGGTACTTTTGAGAGCTGGACCTAAAAAACAGCTCTCAAAAGTACCTTTTGTACTCATTTCATGACAGACACAATAGTCATTTTTATAATACATATACCCGAAAAATGACAGAAATGTCTTCGAACATTCCACAACCTCTTTAATAAAAATAAATAAGAACATCCTCCAAGACACCCGCAGCACATAATGTCTATCCTTGCATGATTTATAGTATTCTTTATCTTACTTGTATTCTATAATTTGTTTCAATTTTATGCACAATATGTTGTAATTTGAAATTATATGCTATATTGCTTGGAATTCATTGCATTAAATATCTTTTAAACTATCATTGTGATAGTGTTAAAAAATGTCATTTACATAGAATTATTAGATTTAAAATCTTGCAGTTTATGATTTTGACGTTTTAAATGACGTTTAACTGATAGGCCTTCTATCCTTGTTGTTTATCAAAATCATTAATTTCAATTATTTAAAGTGGCTGTATGAAAATCTTTTTCAAAACTTGTACTATTTAAAAACTAATTTCAGATATTGTACTGTTGTATTCTTCATTGGAGTAGCACTAAGGGCGTCGCTCTTTATTTTCTTTGTTTCTCACTTCCGACCGACCCTATTTTGGGCTCCAGAAAAAAAATACACCTTTTATTACAATACTGCCAACCCTGTCTGGAACCCCATTCACACAAAAAAAATTAATAAACGGAAAAAAATGAATATTAAATTCGCGCAATCCGGCTCCGTTATATTTGAAAAGCTATTGAAAATTAATACCAGATTTTTACGTGAAGTATGGCGTATAGCAACCGGTGGGATCCCAAAAGATGAGAGGATGGTGCCCCTTATTATATTAGGTGTGTATGTCATGGCTGCCATTACAGCCAAAACGTTAGTGAGCTGCTTGATGCAGATATAATGTATACATGTCCACTACATCTTGCCAAATAGGGCTTTATTTATTTGTTCAGTGATATCAACTAATGATAACCTCCTTGCAGACAATACATACTTGACATCATTATATTTAGCCATGTATACAAGTGTAACTGCAATTTACTTCTTCAGATTATATATTTTTTGACCGACCGACCCTACTTCAGAGGCAAAAAAAAGGAGATAACCATAGAAATAATAAAGAAAGCCTTAAATTTTACAAAAAGGTAACAATGCTTCACCTTACTTCATCTTAGCAAGCAAAGCAGAGAGGAGAAGTTAGACTAAGCAAAATTTAACAAATCCATCTGACTGTGCTTTGTTCTAACCATAAGTACATTTTGGTTTTATAATATAACTTGAAATTTGTTAGCAGTTTAAAACAAAAATCTCTTTTGAGGCACAAAAAACTTGAAACTCTTGCCAGTAGAACAGGGTACAACCCACTGCACAATACATACATGTACATAACTTGTTAAAGCCCATTGAATCAATTGTTTATCATTTTTTTTATTTTATTAAATCCAGCATTTCATTTGTACAAAAATGAAACCCTTAATTCACTGATAACACATGTACAATTTATTGACCTTTAATAAAGTATTCTTATGTCTTCAATCTATTAATTAATGATAATTGCACTTACAAGATATGCATTAGTACATATACAAATCTGTATAGGAATATGTGTATTGCTGCTTTGTCTAATCATTGCACGCCAATAAAATTGGTCACCAGATTTTTCCAGCATTCCTTGTTGTTGGTGCATGGTTAGTTCTAAAGAAATATATCTTATCCGTCCTTTGTTTGTCCATCTACTCCATTCCCCACTTTGATACTCACCCAAATTGGTCTGTCCCCTATTAATCCCTCTTTTGTGTTTTTCCTCCCATCCCAGCTTGTGGGTCCCTTACATGTTTGTTTCTTGTACCACTGTCATTTTGCCTCTGATAAGATCTTAAGATCGGAACGTCAGGCCTGTGATCTGTTTGCTTTAAACAAATATTAAATAAATACCTTACATCAGAGTAAATGGACCCATTTCATGTGTGGGATCTTCTTTGGTGTCATGAACATTGAACATATTTTTTTTAATTGAAAAAAAGTGAATTTTGCAATCTTGTTTAATTTTCTTCGTGCAGCAAAATTGATTAATTTTACAATGTTTATAATTCTAACATTTGCGGCCGTCATGATTGAGTGAGTTTTTGTTTTCATTCACCAGTACTTTTGCATTAATATGCGTGAGTGATGGTGGACTGACATACTGCGCCCCCTCCCCCACCCCAGGTACCCCGTCTCCACCCACCCCCGTCTCCACCCACTCCCGTCCCCCTCCCAGCATCCTGCCGGCCCCCTGCCGGCCTCATCCATGCTGCTCTTAAACAACACAATCTCCTATTTCTATTACTTCAGTCTTATCGTACATATGGGGTAACTCTTTGAAGGATAAAGAGGGGGCGTGGCGACAGGTGTGTGAAGAAAAATGCAAGTGTCCATTGATTTAGGTCGCCTCTGGGGGGCGCTGTTCCGTTTGCGAAGCATTTGCCGATCTGATCTGAATGACGGATGATGATGTAAATCTTCAGGTCCCTTCCCTAGAAAGATGATGTTGCACGGCTAAATTCAACGCCTCACATCGGTTTCTTCACAAAGATCTCATTACAAAAATATACTGTCATAACAGACATGGAGCAGGTGAGAAATAGGGCTGGGTATGTGCTTGTTTTTGTACCAACAATGATCAGATGTCATGGATGTGCCCGATCACCGTCACCGCGCAGTGGTGCACTAATAAAAAGTAAACTTGGTGTCGTATACGCCTGTACGCACACACTTACACTCCACCGCACTGCCACTGCCAGTGCCACAGGCATTGACAGGCACAGGCATACATATACATGCACTGTCGCTTGTCGTGGTGTTTAACACGGAATTCATTGCCAAACGCTGCACCACTGACTGTGCTAGCTTCGCATATTGCAACAAAGGGAAAGAATGTAGGGAAAAAGTGTTGCATCCTTGTGCCACTTCACTTCAGTATTTCCTAGCTTGGAAATGTTTGTCGGTCCCAGATTCATGTTATATCATCATTTTTGCAATGACTGACCTTCATTGAGATGATAATTATTGATATATGAAGAAAAAAATGGCGTCAGGCTGCAATTGCAACAGTCTTTCCCAACAAAGATTTGAAAGAATGTTCAGGTGCCACTTCTTTGGTTGTGTACATGTACAGCTAGTCAATGGATACATGTAGTTGAGTGCATTTTCAAAGTATTTTTAAAACATTAAAAACTGGAAGTGTTTCTCGGTCCCAGATTTATGTCTCTTCAGCATTTTTGCAATGACTCGACTGACTTTAATCATGTTCATTGAGATAATATATGAACAAAGAGGCGTCAGGATGCAACATTCTTTCCCAAATGTTATAGACCCAGTCACTGAGGTTCTAGAACGTTGACAAATTTTGACTTTGGTCGTAGTACTCACTATTGCCCCAGCAAATTGAAGACATAAAATCTGTAAACCATTTTTTTCAGAAACATCCAGCTTAAAAGTTGCCAAAATCCCGGCAAAGACTTGACAAAAATACCTTATAAAGCACCTACTGGCTTCCCAACGTGTCAAAGACGAACTACTGGGGCTTCAATGGTTCTCACAATAATTGTTGACTGTATATTTTTTCTTTCGTGTTGTTCCTCCTTTTCTCTTAAGGAACCAGTTTTGGCTGTGCAGAATGTGGAGAATGATGCTGTCATGGTTGCTGCAACGGATGCTCTCGAAGAAATCCTGGACAGAATTGACTGCCAGAATGCATTACTGGTATCTTCATCAGCTGTTAGCAACGTACATCTCCTTGAGGCAAATCAAAAACCTCCAGAGTCACAGTGCACATCAGAGGAACCTAATGTGGAAGCCGAACCGCAAAAGAGTAATAACCAAAAACTGGCTAGCAACGCTGATGATTCCAACACTGATGAAGCGTTGTTGTCAGTGCCGCTGCCTCACGAGGGCAGCAGATGGTCTCGACTCCGGAAGCAGATGATGGGATTGCCAGATTTTAAGGAGTACCTGAGATGGACTGAAGACGATTCAACCTGGAGTATTGACGAGGCTTTTGCCAGCTTCTGTCTTGATCGGTAGCTTCTTGTGATTATTTGAACTTGACCAAGATTTTGCTTTGTATGACTAGCCAAATGTTATAATATTTCTCTTTTTGTGATATCTAGAATCAGTTTATTTTTCTTAAATTTATATCCTTAAAACTACAATATATTAGCATACATGTATCTACAATAAAATTGCATATCCACCTTTCAATTTTTAATGTAAAAAAAATTCATTCCCGTGTGAGCCTGTATTGACATCTTGTTTAATGCACATTTTTTGTATTCCATACATAACATAACTGAACACACTTTTTAACCAAACTTCTGTTTTTCTGTGGTTTTTTTTCAGTGTGGAGGAAACTCTGTCCATCGCCAAGCAAACTGATGCCTCAACACGGGGCAAGAAAGGCACACGTCGGAAGGGACAACCCAAAAAATATGAACGGTATTTCAAACTACTGCACCCTCTTAGTTCTCTTATGCCAAGCAAAAAAATGAACAGTTTTTTGTCTGGGCACTTTTTCTTTTTTCGCCCCCAAGATGGTGAATTTCCAAGATGGTGAATGGATTCTTACATTTGCTAATACAAAATTGTATCCAAAGGAGCCGTAACCCATTCTGCATAACGGGTACAATTGTGTTGGAAACAAATAAAAAGGCAATCTATTGACATTATATTTGCAAAATATGTTGAAAATTTAATTTAAAAAAAGAAGGGCGGGCGTCGAAGAAGAAGAAGCAGGTTCTGTTACGCACAGCTTAAACAGCTTGAAATCCAAACACATGATTTCATGAAAAATGCATTGTGTAGTCCAATTGAGCACTTTCCAGGATGTAGTGTCCCTTGAAACTCTTCTTCCCTTCAATTTTTTGCCCCTTCTCCCATTTTTTGTCCGCATTTTTATGCCAGAAATTTTATTGAATGTTTAATGCAGGAAGCAGGCAGTACCCTTAGAAGACAACTCAAAGAGACCAGCAAGGAAGAGGAGAGGCCAGGAGAATGGCTTAAAGCTGACGGAAGACGACGCTGGTCTCGATGAAGACGAAGAAGATGAGGATTTACTGGCCATGGATGACAATCCCAAAGATCTGGATTATCAGCCACTGCCCATGATACGATATGTAAGCACTGACTCAGTTTTTCTGTGTTAAGTCCGTGAAATAAATTGTTACTTCAGAAGTTTTCCCAAAAAAACTGAACTCTTCATACTTGTTCCTAGTGTTCTCTCTAATTGACGCTACTTGAGCCGTACTCGACCTAAGACGTTGTGACCGGTGGTTTTTCCAATGCTTGAAATTCGTCTCTGCCATTCAGCCCAAATCCTGGGCAGCAGGAATAGTCCAATCGTGTTTAAGGCCATTAGCGTTAAGTAATGAAAGGTTTGCGGAAACACCATGTGCGAATAATTTCTCAACTAAGAGAATGGTTCTGAAAAGAAAAATTCACAAGCTTACTTGGGTGAGACTTGAACCCCTGACCTCCTACATTTAAGTGCAGACGTTTGACCGCTCAACCGCTAAGCTTGCCGGGGCCGGCTGGTCAATCCAAATCGCATGTAACAGCAGGTGCTGCAATCAATTACTATTCTGCATGATGGAATTTTTGCATCAACATGAAAATTCAGGGAGATGCGAAGGACAAAACCCATTGTTGAATTTACATTTCACTGGGTGCAAAAATTTCATCCCACAAAATAGTCATTGCTTAAAGTCTTACTTAAAAGGTCTTGCAGTCTTACTAAAAACTTCTTCTATTTCGTTTTAGCCAAAAAGGAGAAGGAAAAGCCTACCCCGTGCCATCAACAACTATCAAGCCCAGCCAAAGACACCCAGCAGACCGAAACCACCTGCCAAACCCACCAAGTCACCAAAGAAGACACCTGCCTCAAAGAAAGCAGCCAAAACCCCAGCAAAGACCACCAAACTTGAAACGTACGGCCCTCCGCGCAAGAGAGGTCGACCAAGGAAACCAGCGACCGAAAGCCAGAAGAAGTTCCCTAAGCTAAAGGTCAAAGCGGAGAAGCCTGCCAAGTGAGTCACGATTCATATTTTGAGGGTTCAATCTCTCTGTCTTTCACCATGTCATACTGTCAATGCAGTTAAGATTGGCCGGACACTATGGGCAGTGGTAATAAAGTAGTGCCTTAAATATCAGAATTGGCGCTCAGTGCACATTATCACTTAAATCAAAAGGGGATGTTCACTACAGTGTACCCAAAAAATAAATACAAAACCACAAAGTAAATTTTGAAATTTCTTAATTGGGCAGATACTCCTAATCCTTGGCCTAAACTCGATGAGTGTTATTTAAGTTCCCTCACACCTCACTGCACAATGGTCAATTGATCACAGAAACATTTTTGGACACTGTGACCAAGTTCCTTGTCTTAATCAAATTCAGTGTTAGGAAATATTTCTGTGTAAGCTGAAAATGTAAGCTGTGTACAATCCTTCATGTTACGAAAAAGGGCTGCGGTTGGGATTGGAAGCATTTGCCTGGCTGTCAGTCATCAGCTCTTTAAACCGAAGTCTTGCTATATGTCCTTGCAAGCTATCCAGTTCAAGGAAGGTCACAACAAAACGTTGACAAAAACAATCCTTTGTTATTGTTCATCCTGTGCTACTTGTGAGTGGACTTGTGTAATCACTTAAGATTTACCTGTGACCAAACTTGTATGAAAAATGTTGTGAACTTGACTACCAAACTGATTCTATGGACATGATATTTTGCCCAGAAGTCTGTAGTTTGTCATGAAAATTAAAGGTGGTTAGAATAAATTGTTGGTGAAAAGAACTCATAACTGCTGCTAAACCTGCATACAGTGTTCAAGCTTATTATTTGTTTATTAATTAAAATGATTAAATCAGAGTTTGTTTTGTTTTTGCAGAACATACATCCGTATGGAGGTAAGACTCCAGAGGTTACCCAAGATGTACGAGTGTAAGACTTGCTTTGAACAGTTCCCAGATGTTGAGGAAATAAAGAAACATTTCCTCAGCGTGCACCAGAGAGATAGACTCCTGATTCCACCTCAGAACAATGCTAATGAGAACATCGAAGGAGAAAATCCCAATCCTGAAAGATCAGATATGGACAGGTTACTGCTACCGGATATCACCAGCCTGGCCAGTGTGTTAAGACAGTGTCCCAAATGCAAGAAGTATGTGGAGAACATGACTGTCCACAAGCGAGAGCACCGGGAACGCAACTTTATCTGCGAGGAATGTGGCAAGGGGTTCACGGAGAACCAGATCCTGCAGAAGCACAGGAAGGTTCACGAGATGGATCGAACTGGGGATCGCTATAAGTGCCAGCTGTGCGATAAATCCTACCGCTTCTCTCAGAACCTGCGCAGCCACATGCTTTACCATGGCGGGGAGAAGACTTTCATCTGTGATCACTGTGGCAAGTCGTTCTACACCAACAACCGGCTGATCATCCATTCGGCGATCCACATGAAGGAGAAGCCGTACAAGTGCAGTGAGTGCGGACGAGGCTTCTCCCAGAAGAGCAACATGCAGAAGCACGAGCGGGTCCACACGGGCGTCAAGCCGTATCAGTGTGACCTCTGCAAGGAGTCCTTCAACCACAAGGTTAGCCTCAAGAACCACAAGAAGAAGCATCACGGCATCGACTGGTGGGAGGAGGTGGGTAGGCCTAAGCCTGCCACTACCAGAAAGTCTAAGGAGTCTTCTCAAACTGTCGTTGTGAATACAGATGAACCGATGCCAATCCAACAGGAAGCAAACGCAGTGCCCCAGGAGGACCAACTGGTTACGGAAAACCAATGGAAGGGCAATGATATGACCATCCAAAGAGACAATAATGTTGGGAACCAGTGGAGAGAGGACCAGCAACCGGTGAGGGAAGCCGAGCCTGCTGCGAGTCCCTGGCACCAACCAGAAAACAACCTGAACCTGGAGCAGCAGAATCATGCAGCAGCGGAGGAAGCCGTCAGGCTGCAAACCCTCCACCAGGCAGGGAACCAGTGGAAGGGCAACAATATGCCATTGGATAGGCAAGGGCAAACAGGGGAACAGGGAATGACTGCCTTTTTCTATCCGTCTACGTACCTTCAAGGATATCCGTCAGGATATCCCGGAATGCCCATCGTTCCGATAAACTCTGATGGAACCGTTCATCCTGCCACAAGACCGAGCTACCAGTGATACGCCACAGAAACATTTCTTATACTTTTTCTAAAAAATATTTTGCAAAAAAGAAGCTGTTGAAAGGTGTCAACCGAAACACTACAACTTCAAAATGTACTTGTGCTGTGAGCTTCAAATGCCTACTGTGTATGTCTTACCAATTTTTGTTCTTGGAGGAATTTGTTGTAATCAAAGAACAGTGTATATCAAAAATAGTTAGCAGTTTTTCCTTTCTTTGCAAGTCATATTTTATGCAGTAGATTTCAGTGCTGGACATTTTATTACATTTTTATAGAAGTAAAAATTGCTTTTTATTGAGTAGATGTGCATGAACATTGTGCTTTGAGTTTTGTTGTTGAGAAATTAGAAATTTGTTTGCCAACAATATTTACTCATAGGAGAGATTTATTTGTAAGATAGTTCTCAAGTATTTAAAAATATAATTTCAAAATAATGATCAATATACAGTTCAATGAATTCCAAGTTACAAATTTAGAGATGATTATTTTTACAAAAAGTATGAAGTTTTGTATTTAAATGTGGACCCTTTTACACAACCTTTCTCTTCCATAATTGAATCTGAATATCATAGTTTGGTTGACCTTGATCTCTTGGCTTGCATAGTTTTATTTTCTGATAAATGACACAACCTGAATCAGGCCTTGTACCGTACTGTATTCATCAGTTTTGTAGAGAGTCCCTTTGTCTCAAAATATACTACTCTGTCTAGATTTTCAGGTGAAATTGTTACTGCCCTAGCTTTTATTTTAATATACTTTTCAGACTCAGAAAAGTAATGAACTACAGCACTGGTATACATAGATTTTTTTGACCTTTGTGTATACATGTAATATGACATCCGTATCAAAAAGGTCCATTAGATAAAAGGGGGGGGGGAGTCCAAATCTATCCAACGTTTATGAATTTTGTACGATATATGTCTAGAGTTATTTCCAAGATCCGATATATATTTGGGAAAAAAGGGGAAAAGTTGCATGGTCATGAAAATGTTAATATCATACATTTGTACACATAGTCAAACAGTTGGTTCTAAATTGTTTACTTTGTTTTCTTAAATTGTGTTTTACTTTACAACGGCCATCAAAACTGACTTTGAGCAGCCAAAAGAGGGCGGGATTCTAAAGGTCATAAAATGGTATTTATCGCGTTTTGCCGGGAAACAAAGCGTTATTTTTCTTGTGATTTCAGATCATCCAAAGCTTGCAAACAAAATTGTGTCAAACCAAGCGCAAATACCTCTTCCATTTGTTGTAAACATTGTATTTATTGTGGATTCATGTATATTTAAGGAAATGCTGAAATAATGAAAATTGCTAAAATTGGCAATAGAAACTTACAACCTTCTCTTGTAAGGTTTTTGTTCATCTTTTTATGAAAGCATTATCTGTACATAATTAAATATGCCAACATTTCAAATTTTTCCCTGTGGAATATTAAAAACTTGTCTTATGCTCTTATGTGTGCATTTTTTTCTTCAAATACAACTAGTTCACTTCTACAGCAAAGATCATATCTTAAGATTTGTTATGTACATGTACATGCAATTGATTTTTTTTTAATGTATATCCTTTTCGTTTTCGCTAAATAGTAAATATTAAAGTTGTTTTATTTCATTTATTCCCTTTTTGGTGGGAATTTGAATAAGCCTGCTGTAATAAGTGTTAACCTGCTGTTGCATTCTGAATAAAAATGCCTTATTCCATCTCAAACAATTCTGCCCTTTGTGACAGTCTTCCGTTTTTTAATTACCCAAATTTTAATTCCAACAAACTGGATGAAAACAAGTTGAGTGAAATAATTAATTCTGTAATACTAATTTTTTAATTAACTATTTGACGCCGTTATGTATGAAGTCACAAATGCATAATGGATGAAGTTACACGTATTAAATCACAATACAACTTTGTGGCATTTTTTTTTCTTGGAAGAAATTTACTTAGAACTCTTGGTGGCGCCATTTGACTAAAACTCTTGGTGGCGCTAGTCACGATCAGATCCAGATCTGCAATCAATTTGGTGCATGTCGCGTCGTGTGTTGGTCATCACTGCACTGGTATTTATAAATATAATATTAATAACTGATAATGACAATCTTCGATGCATTTGCGAGTGTTTTATTGTTCTTTTAACGTTAAGGGAAAAATTACTTGCACTAAATTGACACTAAAATAACAAGGCAGTTGCCACTGGCACTGACTGACTGGTGCCAGTGGCAGGGCGATCGTGAAGTGTAGGGCCCCTGTTTTGTTTTGATCAAATTAGAGTCAAAAATGTTTTTTATTGCTCAAAAATCACCTTTACAATCAAAAGCAGACTTTTCTCAATTCTAATGACACCCTTTTTGCAATTTTGAACAGATTCTTGGTGTAGAAATCACAATTTTCCTGCGCGGTTTGTGCCTTGCGATTCAGCGCGCCATGCGTGCTCACGGTACATCGCACGGTGATTGCCATCTTTATTTTCGGGTCGCGCGTTGTCGCCGCAGGCCGCACTGTCATCGTCATTTTACCGGTTTTTTTTATCGTCATCTCAATGAAGGTCAGTCATTGCAAAAATAATGATAAGACATGAATCTTGGACTGAGAAATATTTTCAATTTTGTTAAGAAATACTTTTAAAAAAATTCTTGACTCTCCATAGACTTTGTACATGTACACAGCCGCTGAAGTAGCGTCAGGTTGCAACATTCTTTCCCAACATTTTTGCAATGAGTGACCTTCATTGAGATGATGTGTGACAAAAAAACCTGTGCTGGCCAAATATCAACTACCTAAAAACAATGATGTCTCACGTACAGTCAAGGGATCTTTGTGAGGAAACCCTGGCTTGGGAAACTCTAGAACCGTAAATAGAGTCTTGGATATTCCTTATCAAGTCCTGAATTTGACAAAGGCACATTGCAAGAGCCCTGCTTAGAACAAGTGAAGGATAAACTGTTTTGACTTTGAATCGACACTTTGAATCGACGGATCTAGGGAAATTCTAGACCCAGTAACGGGGGCGCTAGAACTCATTTTTTTCTCTTCGAATTATGACTTTGATCGGCTAGTACGAACGACCAAAGTCAAAATTAAAAAAAAAGGAGTTAAAGCGCCTCAGTTACTGGGTCTAGGGAAATCCCAGCTCTAATGGTCATTTCAAATTTGCCAGTTGTAACTGTTACCTGTAATACTGGTCAATTACCAATTAGTCAGTTTACTACTTAGTAGACATTAGTGTTTTGTATATCTGCGAATGTTTACATGTACATGTGTACTTTGCAAAGTGTAAAACTTGCAAGAGCCTGACGTATCAATTCTAGCAGACTCTCAAAACGTTTTTCATTTCTATGCAGAAATCAACAGTGATGCTTTGTCATGGATGATACAGCGGTGTTCACAGAGAACATCTCGACCAGCGAAGCTGTACCATTCCAACCTGTGCCACAAAGTGAATCATCTTTTCTTTCAATAAATCTCCAACATGAAGGGATGAGATGGCAAAAGCTTCGAGACAAAATATTGACGTCGGCTGATTTGAGGGAAGATGACACAAGATGGACATCTCTGAAAGACGACAGGAAATGGAGTGCAGATGAAATCTTTATGAACTTCCTGCTAGATAGGTGTGTATTCTAATAAATGGCTACAGGCACAGCCCTAGACCTAAAGTACTTTGGGGGTAAATAAATTATTGTGTTCTCATATTTTAAAATATTTTCAAACTTTTCAATCATTTGAGAATTTTTGATATGCAATGTATTAACCCTCC
Organism: Patiria pectinifera; assembly: GCA_029964075.1. Lineage (NCBI taxonomy): Eukaryota > Metazoa > Echinodermata > Asteroidea > Valvatida > Asterinidae > Patiria > Patiria pectinifera. The sequence continues at coordinate 8,022,814 of CM057130.1, read as the reverse complement.
TGGTGTGAAGTCAATATGTAGAGCAAAATGTAAACCTTTTTAAAGCCTGCAGGTCAGTTTCAGGTGAAGGGATATGAAGTGTTAAAGTAACTGTGTCACATAAAATCACTGCACAAAAAACAGCACTGCGGAGAGCAAAGAGGCATGATCAAATTTGCCAGCTTGTCTTGAGCTTAGCGTTAACCACTCAAAAGAATAATGTGCAAGGATTTGGAGTGTCCATGCTCCACAGAAGATTACCTCTAAAGGAATCTGAAGCAAGGGTGCTAACTCTGGTGGGAAAAAGTGGTTTTGCTAAACTTGAAGGGTTGTGAAGTGCAAAAGACTAGGAGGGTTAAAGAAAACAGCAATGAAAAGAAATGTTTTTGACATCTACATAAAGTTTTATGCATGTATGCTCTGTCGATTTTGCCTAGGCTGGAAAAAGATCTGGAAGTAGAAAAGGAAAGAAACATTGAATCAGGCCCTTTGAAACAAATTCACAGACGTACGATAACTAAAAGAAGAACCGTGAACAAGAAAGCAACTGACAAAGTTCAATCAACTGAAACATCTCGCTGTAAAAATGATGGTCTGAATGATGTGCAGGATAAACCACAAGATGCATTGTCTAACTCTCCAGTTGAGAACGTCAGAAATGACAATGGAAATACGACATGCACATCTGGTTGTCAAGGACAACAGTTGTCTTCAAGTCATCAAGATAAATGTGATTGTTCAGAACTGTCCCGATCTGATGATGCAACAGAGAAACGGAGGACAGAGAATGCAGATGAAACTGTTCTTCCAGAAACAAATTCTAATGAACTAGCCTCCAGATCTGAGAGACAAATACCAAGCTTGAGAACCAAGACTTCACAAGAAGAATCTGGAGAGACAGCAACAGTGGGCGGAGACAAAGTGCAGACAAAAAAGAGGAGGGGAAGGCCGAGGATAGAATTGGACGATGCAGAAAAGTAAGTCACAAGGAGATGGATATGAGAAGTAGCAACTGCATGAGATAAAAACCAATAATTTAGGAAGTTCATTTACAAAGAGTTAAAGGTAGAGTAGATCATTTGCAGCTATCCAAAAAGTAACTGACAAAATTATTGTTGAAAAGCTTACTTGGTTTAAAGATAGTAATGGCACTAAACTACCTTTGAAACTACTTTTTGAAGGAAACAATAAAAGAAGGCCATTTCCAAAGATGCATTTTTGGAAATGTCCGTTAGTAGTTGGTTTCTTATTCGGGGAATGGGTATGCACAAGCGTTGACACGATGCACACACGCGTGCGGTTGCTATTATTTATCGGTTCAGTGCGTGACATCGCGTAGCTGCATTTGGCTGAATGAGAACGTGTCTTGTACACTGATTTCTGGTGCAATTCAAAACATGACTCAGCAACTTTTCAATCGAAACCAAGATCCTAGATTATTGTTTTCTCGGAATAAACAGCACTCACAGAGCTCAAAATTCATCAGGTTAGTTGTTAAGCACCCATCTTTAGCGTTTGAGCACTTTTGTTGCTTCAAACGAAAAAATGCACAAAAGACAAATGATCTACCCTACCTTTAAGCACTACGGTAATCATTTTTTTAGTTGAGTTTTCAGTTGAATATGTAGAATTTACAAATGTGGGAAGTTTACCTGCAACCTCCAGAATATACTGGTACTGCTACCAACTGAGTCATTTGTGAGGCCCCTGGTATAGTATGGGCTCCGTGAGCGAACAAGAGAGGGCTCTTTTGGACCACTTTTGAGCCCGTGGACAGGACATAATGCGTACGTGAATTGGTTTGTGAGCATAAAGCACGAAGTACGCACGACTTAATGTGCACAAATCTTGATGTCTTTGGGGCGAACGTAAGGCATCATCAGCAATGCGTTCAAATGTCTCTCCAATCCCCCAGTAGTCTCCCCCAACTCTCCCTTTCTTACCGTTGAGGGCACACATGTGCACAGAGCCCATTCTAAGTTACCCTGGTTCGAATCCTTCAGTCAAATTTCTTTGTATTTAAAAAAGAAAACTTATTAACAAAATAAACCTATCCAACTACTCCTTGCCTTTTGTTATCAAAGCATGTGTACCATGTTCAACAAATTCTGGCTATAATGGCAGATGTATGCATTGTTTATTTTAGAGAGGCACTGACATTCAACAAACGGTTGAAGGAGATCCAGAAACAGGACCTGCCAAGAATGTTCTCCTGTCGGAGTTGCAGCCAAAGGTTTCAGGAAGCAGATGACCTTAGGATGCATACCATCACCGCCCACCTACCTATCAGCATACCGGACAGCGGTGACAACGCTGCAGAGGAGAACGGTGAGATATTCACTCATATCGAGATTGACCTTGGCCTGTATCAGCGAGTCAACGAGGTGGACATCCGGGAACTAGCCATTGAGCTCAGACGCTGCCCGGAATGCAACGAGTACGTCCCGGACATGAAAGCACACCTGGAATTGCACAAGGTGAAGAACTACATCTGTGAGGCGTGCGGGAAGGGATTTGCAAGCGGCAAGCAGCTAAAAATGCACAGCGAGTACCACGCGATCAGGCAGACGGGAGAAATGCCCTACTCGTGCCAATTCTGCAATAAGAAGTTCAAAAGTGCCCAGTCGCTGTCCATCCACAGGCCGCTGCACAACAAGGCCAGGAATTACATCTGCCAGCACTGCGGGAAAGCCTTCAAGGCAAATACGCGATTGCAGAGACACCTGGCGACACACGCCCAGCACAAACGTTACTCCTGCTCTATCTGCGGACGTGGGTTTGCGCAAAAATGCAACATGACGAGGCATCAGCGAACTCATACCGGGGAGAAGCCCTACACGTGCAGTCACTGTGACCAATCATTCAACCATAATATCAGTTTGAAAAAACACTTGAAGAAGGAGCACTTAATCGAACTGGAAGACACAGCATCCACTGTAGTGGAAGCCATAGATAACTTCCCTAGTGGACGTCTGCCCGCAAGGAAGCTTAAAAAGAACCTAAAATGAAAACTTGTCACCTCTACTGCTTGAGATGCTTTCAATGACCCTTTTAGGTTATATGGGGCTCAATACATGTATGCAATTTCAAGAAACACTGGGTTTAGTCATGGAGCAAGGAACAGGAGTCAGAACTCCCCTACTTCAAAGTTATTATGATCATCACTGCCCTCGAAAGCAACAAAAGAAAGCACCTGGTGGCCAGCTTATTCAATTGCTCACTAGCCTATTGAGATCTGTGCTCACTAAAGCTAGAAGAAAGAGTTTGCATTGATTTGTGGATAGCACTATGGCGCACTTGTCATACATCGCCCAAAATGATTGATTTGAAAGCGTTTGTTGGGAGTTGGCTAACACTGGCCCACAATGTGGTCAAATCACTGAAACAATCATTTCATGACGAACGAAATATGTTCTACCCCTTCCATTGGAAACCCTAGGAAATGTCCCAAAATGTCATGTTTCAAAAATGATGTATTACCAATAAAAAAAATCGAAAATCCATGATAACTTATCGGAAAACAATTTAATCCACCTTCAAATGACAGGAACAGATAGCGCTTTCAAGGACCAACAACTGCACATCGATAACTTGATTTCATAACTCCTATCTAACAACTGCGCAGTTGTTAAAACCTAAAATATTTTTTTTCAAAAAAGAGCAACGACGTGACATGACTATAGGGAGATTCTTGGTTACTAACCTAAAAGGCGGTGACAATCATCGTGTTCAAAGGCCGCTTGCAGTCACGCAATGAATGGTCCGGGCTTGCGGTCACAGTGCTGTAGCTGTGGACATTCCCGGGGCATTGGAATGTTAATGGTCAAAAATGTAAATCGCCCAAGAGTTCTGACTTCTTCTGTTCCTTGTATGCTCCATGGTTTAGTCGATCAAAGAATGCGAAATTTATTCAATTACAAAGAAAACCAATTTTTTTGGGGGGGGGGAATTTATGACTAGTTTTAAGATATACATGTAGTTTACGCAAGACGTACTGACCCTCCAGTAGTCTCGTAAGTTTTCTGCTTTTTCCCAAAAGAGCATTGAAATTGCCTGACCAGCCATGGATCAGATTCTGACCACCATCGGAATTCTGATTCCAACCCTAACGTACACGTACATTTGCTGTCAATCATTCCTCAATCCCCATTAGCAGGTCAGATTGCCTTTCAGTCCCATAGCTTGATTCAGTGTGAATCCAGCATCACTTGATAGATACGTACCATGTAGTCATCATAATACCCTTAAACCACAGAGAATTGTTGGCAGTTATCCAGGGAAAGAAACAGACCTGAATGATTTGAATTCATAAAAAGGTTTGGTAGATAAAACAAACCTGCCTTTTTAGCGCATTAGATATACATATGTACTTTGAGAAAACTTTGAAAATGCATCTTCATTTTTCTCAACCCAAAGCATGGGTTCCAGTTGAACCTAACCAAGGAAACAATTGTAATTCCTTTTTTTCCAATGATTTCACAGGATACATGATTCTGGTATCTGTTTACAACCAAGTAGGATATTTCATGATATTTTGACAGTTTCATTTTTATCCCCCTATAGATACATGTACAATGTACATCTCTTCTGTGTGACCGTGTGTTCCCTTTGGTTAGGTTAACCTAACCTTTGGTTAGGTTAACTAGTGCTGTCATATGAAAAGTCAGACTTCAATCTTAACCAAACTTGGTGACAATAATCAAATGAGGTCATTGTTGCTTTTGGTTTGGTAAACTGAAAAGTGTTGTAATACGAAAAGTCAGACTTCGCTCTCAACCAAACTTGGTGACAATAATCTTTGGGTAGGGGACGTAAGATGACTTGAGACGTTTTAGGTCAAAAGTTATTTAGGGGTCAAATGAGGCCATTGTTGTTCTTTGTTAGGTAAACTGAAAAATTAATGTAATGAAAAGTCAGACTTCACTCTCAACCAAACTTGGTGACAATAATCTTTGGGTAGGGGACGTGAGATGACTTGAGACATTGTAGGTCAAAGATTATTTAGGGGTCAAATGAGGTCATCGTTGTTCTTGGCTAGGTAAACTGAAAAGTAATGTCATGAAAAGTCAGACTTCACTTTCAACCAAACTTGGTGACAATAATGTATAAATACTGCCAGCATGCCAGGGGCAAATGCAAATGGTGTCCATAAAACACCCAGACACAAGGCATACATACAGTCATGTTTTACTATAATCTCGAGGACAGTGCTTTGTGTTTCACTTTGTCCCTGTAATATAACACTCTCCCATAGACTAAGCACACAAACCTACTTTGTACAGTGGACTGTTTCCAACAAGACACAACTCTCGAGGACTGAAAGAATCTATTGTTCTCCCTTTGTGTGTCGGTCCTTGGTGGTTATGTGTAGAACATGTACATGTATACAAATTGTAAGTGGTACTCTGATCAATTAAGTGTTGAAATTCAGGCCGAGATATTCTGTTGTCAATAAAAATGCATTTTTGTGATAGACATGAATGTTTTCATGTTGTTTTCTATTTGAACTTAACTTCTCATTAAAGGGAATATACATCATTTGCTTTTGCTGTAATTTTCAGAAATGGATGGAATTGGGGGGTTGGAAATATATAGCAAATATAGTTACACTGACTTTTTTGAGGTTTTTGGTTCGAAAATGCTATAAAAACCAAGAAAAACAATCATTTTCCTGTATTCTGGTTCCCTGACTCCATATAAGAAGAAACAGAGCAGTTTACATACATTGGGGAATTGTAAGGTCAGGGAAATGATATGGTAGTTTTATTTTTTGATGTTTGCAAATGTTGTATTTTCCCTTTAAATGTTTCACCTGATACTGGAAATAAGGGGGGGGGGGGATAAAATGCAAAGGCTGTCATATTTGTCTTGTAACAAAATGTGAACAGTAAAATAAACACTTTCTGATTAAGGTACATGTTATTTATTGCAATATTTCTAAAACTTTGTATGTACTCAAATGCATATCAATATAATGTTTCTATCCACTTCTAGTGAAACTTTGTAATAGAACCAGGTTCCCTACTTCTATCACCCCCATAAGTCAACTGTTAGAATGTGGTCAAAACGACTAATAAAACCCACACAGACCATAGCAAGCTGCTGTAGTTGACACAGATGGACCATAAATGTATTACTTATTAATCAAAAAAAAAAAAAAACAGGACAAATTTCATGGAGCTGCTGAAGAGAAAACATTACTTCGCAAGTTTCCCTGCTCCACAAAGATCAGCTGCAAAGCAGTCACAACTTAACACATGGAGTCTGCATGACATTCAGTAACGGATCTAAAGGGGGTTTTAGGGGGCTGAACCATTGGGGGAGGCAGACATGCCCCTGGACCCCCATAAAAACTACCCACCCCCTTCATATCACACCCCCCCCTCACTTATTCTGAAAGTGAGGGGGGAATTGAAAGTGAGGTAAAGTCTTAATTTTTGGGAGAAACAAAAAATGAAAGCAAGTAACTTACTAAATGATTCAAGTCTGTTTCAATATAAAATGTAAAATTTGTAAAGAAACATTTCCTAATGTTTTAAGCCAGATTTAGACACAAAATGTACCCCTTTAAAATAGCCAACTTTGTCAAATAATCATTGGAGTCGGACCAAAGTTAATCCTAGTTAAGCACATACATTTGCTCTGCGCCATTTTGATACAAGTACATGTTTTCTAAAAAGCAATATTAATGCTGATAAGACTGGATCAAGTCTATTACCAGATTACATTAGCCAAAATCTAAAGACATTTAAAATTGAAGTTACATCTACATGTATTTAAAAAAAAAATCAAAATAAATCAATATGATTTTTTAAATAAAAAACAAACAATGAGTTGGTCTACAAATGGGCATGAATAGAAAAAAAACATCCCTGTACAGTACCTACATGAAGATGTAAGTCTAGCTAACAATAAAATATGAAAAATCTTCACTATTCTTATTTTATCACTTAAAGCACCAATAAAGCATTGGTTAAATTATATAAACATGAACACTAAAAAATCCACATAGGTCCATTTTAATGGCAAGACATGACAACGAACACGTTATTGAACCTCCAAGCATTGCTATTTTAAGAGACCACTATTTTTAATGCATATACTGGAATTTGGTTAGTTCACATGAAGGACAGTTGCCAACCCCAGAATGGGATTATCTGGTTTAATCCCTAAGCCTGAGCAGAGTCAGTGGTGTAAATGCGTCATTCGCATGCGCTATTCATTCCAAGAAGCGGACAAATATGACAGCCGACAGCGGATAAGCTCAAGTGGACCCAAAAATCAACTTTATGTGAAGTCTAAACATAAAATAGTTATTGAGCTCTTTGCGAATTTAGGGGCTATATTCCTGCCCAACATTGTTACTTTTTGCGATTGACAGAAAAGCAGTTAATCTCAAAGTAAAACTCAGTCCGAAAAGGGTACTTCAGAGGCTATAATTCCAGCCCGGCATTGTTGCTTTTTGCAGGCGACGAAAAAGCAGTAATCTGAGAGTAAGACTCAGTCCAGAAAGGGTGTTTTGTCAATGGCTCATGATGGGTCATGATGGCTTGCATTTGAGCGTTTGATTTGTATAGCCAGGCTCCCGTGGCTAACCTGTCTGCCTTTACCCGAGTCGATCTGGGTGAGCTACTCCAACGTACGAAATATAAATGTTCAGAGTGACACTGCCCATCATGTAGGAACAAAGACATACCCTCATATTCCATGGAGCTGGTAAGCACAGAAATCAACTAAGCGGGGAAAATATCTGCTTAGCACGAACGGGTTACCAGCCAAAATGCCATGCAAATGATACTGCATGTGACTGGTTCCCAGCTGATTTGTGCTTAGTGTGAAAATTTGCTAAGTAATATTGTATGCTTAGCAGCTCTTCGTAAATTACAATTAAGAAAAATTGTACAGAGCTGGGTACATTTTCATGGCTCTGCTAAACACATAATTCCGCGCTTACGTTTACCATTCTGTGCTAACCGCGCCAGTAGAATAATTATGTGCTAACACTGTAAGCACAGAATCCTTAATGGGATATATATACGCATTCGCAGAAGCCCAAATTCCTCGCTAACCCGTGAAATACGCTTACCGTAAGCACAGAATTTTCTGCTACACTGAAGCAGGTTTTTTTCGCTAACAGTAAGCGGAGCCATGAAATTGTGCCCTGGAGGTTGCAAAGAGAATACATACACGTACAATGTACATGTACAAAACTAAAGAATAAGAGATAATTTTGTCCGTATTACAACAAATAGCACACAGGGTTTTCTGAATTTCAGATAAATCTCTAACATGGTACAGGAATTAAACTGTATTCATTTGCATATTAAAAACTTGGCATGCATATATAGAATTAAGGCTCATACTAACGCAACCGACTAAAGGTACACATGACTGTACTGAGGATCACTCAGTATAAATAGAGAGGGTTTTGGTTACTGGGCTATTATTAAAAAAATATTACCATGTGGGAGTGTTGTAGACCATCACAAGTCTTCTCGTCACAAGTCAAATCACAAGCTATTCAAATGAACTGTGGTTTAAGCCCGGTTCATACTTCATGCGAAAGCGAATGCGAAACGAATTTGACGTCATACATGTAAAACATTCGCGGCGAAATTCGCCCGAGTTCAAATATGTTCAACTTTTACAAATGGGCAATTCCACACCAAAGTGGACATGACACCAAAAAATTCAAATACATGTGACTTAAACAAATTTGGCATCAAATGAAAGCTAAAAGTCTATATTTTCAAGATTTGAAGTCGGAATTTAATTTTTTATACATTTCGGTACCAAAAACTAGGATTATGTAATAATCCTGTTTTAATCCTAAAAATGTGATTAATAGTGATATGAAAGTATTCTACCAATAGACACACAAAAATATGTACTAATGCCATCAGTTTCTGTCATGAGAAAGTATTGGTCTTGAAAAACTGACTAAAACTTGTTTTTAACATTTTGCATAATTTGTTTCGCTTCAGTGACTTCTAATATTTCAGCCTTCGAAAATGTCCTTCCGTTACCGAAAAAATACATATTTTTAATTTATTTTTAAAACTTGCAGTATGAATGCATTGAAAGTTATTGTGCAAAGCAAGTTTAGGTAGGCCTTCAATATGACATTATAACTGACACTGCTGTACTTCTCGTTTTTTAATTACAATTAATTAAATCACGTCCTTCCGTTACCAAATTGGTAACGGAAGGACGGTAACGGAAGGACAAATCGTATTTTTATCAAATGTTACGACATTTGCGCTCATGTTTGAAAAATGAAAATCACTGCAAATACATGCATGTATAATGAGCATTGAAAGGACATTCATGTGACCCACCTTCACAAAAGCGGGATAAGCAGGGCAAGGTGTTTATTACAATTTGAAGGCACAGGCATGTACAACATGTACACATACGTGTACATATATGCCGATGTACCAGTACTTGTACATGTATGGAGTTGTTGCAGAAAATCAAATCATAAAGTTGCTGCCATCAGCATTCATGGACAATCATGACAATAGAGAAAGATACGAATTCTGTGAAGCCATTCCAGAAGCAAATTCAGTCAAAAATGAGATGGCAGAAAGTACCGGTACTTTGGGACACTTTCATTCAATTTACATGTGTAAGACATGTGAGGTGCAGTCTTTGACAAATTATGCACAAGTTAACAACTTCAGTTTGGATGTTTATAAATTAATTGTTACTACTCTAAATCATTGTAATTTGATTTCAAACATTGACTTTAGAGTTCAATTGAAAGCAACACCTAACTGAAGCCATCAGTTCTACCGGTAGATGTTTTGACCTTAAATGTACATGTAGGCTGGTCCCCCCCCCCACCCTTTAGGTAAACCTTTGAACCTGCCGGTATTATTATTAAAAGTTGTTGGTGAACATGTAACCAATATACTCAAGAGTTCAAATACTGTGTATTTAAACTTTTAAGGATTGAGGTGATGGGTTTCAAGTCTATTTCTGAAGTATTCCTGTGTTCGTGAATTATGTGTTTTGGGTTGTTTTCGTTTTTCTTTTGTTATCATTAATTAGCAGGCTTCTATCTTTATCTCAATAGTTTCTTGGGTATAATTATTTATGCCAGGTCTGCATATTGTTGATTTCACATTCAGTTACACATTTAAGCAATTTGTTTCACTTGTATAATTAGTGTAAATTCACATTTTGTTCATGCTATAATTGAGTAAACCATTTGTCCTTCCGTTACCGTCCTTCCGTTACCAAATTGTAATCTGCTTAAAACGTTGTAATTATATAACCGAAACACTTAAAGTCAAATGAAAGGCGGTATAGTATAGATAAAGCTTCAGGGATTCCATTTCCTACCTTTAAAATATAATTGCCCCATAAAATTCACAGAGTTTTTGCAAAACGCATGTTAGTTGGAAAACCCTTGTCCGTTTTACTGTCCTTCCGTTACCGACCTCATTAATATTCATAATTCATAAACGGGAGGCATTCATGCCCCCCAAAAGTGTGGGAAATGAAAGTAGCATTATAGCAATACAATTGTGACATTTGTTTGCTGTAACTATGAACAGTGTGTGTGATACACACATTTGAAATTTTGTTTAATGAGTGAAAACGTCCTTCCGTTACCGTGGAATTGCCCAAATTCGCAGCGCGAATACTTGCCACGACGTCACAAATTCGCATTTTCTTTCACTTTCGCGCAGAGTATGAACCGGGCTTCAGGCATTCCTATTCATTGTTCATGCCATTCTTGTGACTGGACTTATGAATCGACTGTAATTTACTTGTGACCGCACTTTTGATAGACTTGTGATGGACTTGACTAGGGCACTGCTAAGTGCCTTAACGTCAGATATTGATGTACTTGGCACTATATAATAAACAAAATGTGTGACCTGTCATCACAAAAAGTCGATTTTTTTAAGAATTGAGATATTTATTTATCTGGATTCTGCAGAACAAGAGCTTTCCAATGGTATATAACATTTACAATGTAGGGGTACTGAGTTCAGAAATCGACTGACTTGAAGTTGTAATTTAACTGATTCTTGGAAAAATGGCATTTAAAATCCTGCAATTGTGGTAACATCAACATATAAAACAGGATAAAATAGGTTTTAAAGATGTTTGACAGAACAAAATAATTGGAGAAGGGTAAAATGGGACTTTCAGATCGAGGTTCACCTGAAAAAAAAAAATCGACCACCCCTTCAAATTTAGGCTTTGCCCCACTGTACTGCAAAATGGCAATTATCGACTTTACATTGCGTGGTGACACTGACAGGTCACAAATTTTATTATGGTGACAATTAAATGAACACATATGGGAATAAGAAAATTTCTATGTACATTTGTAAAATAATATGCTTAAATACAAAGGGCGAAATTTCTTTTATAATTTCAATTTGGTATTCAGCAGATAGCTTGCTGAATCCAGCAACAAGTTAGGGCTGAGTTGAGTTACGCTAGTTCAAGGCATTTCTGTACTAATCCAGAATTTTTTGAGAATTACATGTATCTGTTAGCGATTCTGCTCATATAAATATCCATATTTAATAAACAATGTCTCAGTAAAATCTGATTTTTAAGTTATGGCGGGAATATATTTTATTTGCATCAAACATTTTATTGAGTAACAAGTCAAATCAACAAACGCAATAATTGAAGGACTGATTTTAAATGAGCAATTTGTTTTAAATTTCTAAAATACTATGGTTGTTATATATATATTAATTTAAAAGTTTGTTAAATATGCATGGAAGTTGAGGCGCTGGTGCTAAAATCTCCATATCATAAATGTGCTGAAATGTATTACAAGTTTCCCTTTATATATAAATATTATTTCAATTTTTAAAAAGCTGGCATTCTTACAATGTAGGTTTTATATTCTGTACAAATGTATCTGAAATGTTACTGACTATATTTTTTAACCACTATAAATCTGAATCATGAAGATACAGATATGTTTAATTCTCCACATGACATGAGAATTTTTCAGTTTATGTTTCTGACAAGAAGTTGGCTAATAGAGTAAGTGACAGAATTTTTAATGAGGTGAAATTGTGCATTGTTTAAAGGGTCCATGAAGTGATATTTTCTTAGGAACAAGTTTGGTTCAATCAACTTTCTACTCCTCTTATATGAAAAATATCTGACATCCCTTTTGGTTAATTTTATTGAAAAGGGCACTTCTTTCAACATTTAACAATTTCCATGCTTTTCTGGACAACTGAGGGCACTGTTGCTGTGATGTCATTTCAGAAAGACACTGTTCGGTTTAGGGGTTTTCACCAAAGAGAAGAAAATTTACGCCAGCAAAATATCAAATATTCTGGCAAATTTTGGTGTTGAAAAAGCTGTAACATTGAGGTTTCTGCCTGAAATGACATCACACTTTTGCTCATGAATACGGAAATTTGCATAAGCATTAAACCAATAAGGCACCAAAATACCCTTAAAATGGCAACATGAAAATTAAAAATGAGCTCAAAATGGGACACAAAGGTGCATTTCCAAGGATTGCATTAAAAAAATTACATTGCATGGGCCCTTTAAATATAAAAGTCTGTGTGTTTAAAGTATTGTGGAAAAGTTGAGTACTTTTGCCAATTTTAAATTGTTTAGAGATTTTCATTGAAGAATTGTGTCCAAATGTTGTCAAATTATATGTAGAATTGATGTTTTGTATTTCGTTTTTGTGCATTGTCTATTGTCAAGCTTGAGCATATATGTAAAGTGCATGTTCCTATACATGCATGTTATATATATGAAATGCCGTAGCAAAGGGTAATTCTCACATAGAAAAAAGTTTTAAAACATTTGTCATATTTTTGGAAGATGTTTATTAAGCATGCATAAATATTCTATTGGTAAATGGTCCCTCAGGATCAACCCATTCTGGAGGCAATTACTCAAGACTCACTGTTTCGGACTTTCCATTGAATTTTCCTCACTGCTCCTCTGGATGTAAGCTGGTGCCCCTTGGTATTGCTGTGATCCCCAGTACATGTACGGCATGGAGCTGGCTACCAGCGCATTCAGGTCTAGGCCTGGCATGGTGTTCATCATACCCTGCCGATACTGAGGGTGCCCCTGCCTGTCCGGCGAGGTCACAGTCTCAAAACTTGGCAACGGCGGCCTCTGATTGCTTTGGTGGGGTTGCGGGGGAAGCTGACGCATGCCAGGTATCTGGATATGCGGCAGGGGTTGCGTCTGGGTGTGTGACGGGAGCTGTTGCTGTTGTTGTTGTTGTGGTCCGAGCTGGAGTGCTTGGGAGTGAGGGAGTTGCAGTGGCAATGGTTGGGAAGGGAGGTTGTTGTTTTCGGGGAGTTGTAAACGTTGTGCATGGCGTAGCTGGTTGGTGATGAGTTCGGCTTGCAACATTCTTGGGTTTTCTTCTTCCTCCTCTGGCGAGCATGGGTCGCTGTCGACGTCGTCATCCATGTGTTGCTGGCTGGACTCTGCGGGGTGGGAGTGGGGGTGGGGGTAAGGCCTGTTATGCTGGATGGATAACTGTAGGTGCTGGGGATGAATGTGCTGGACAGGATGCACCTCTGGTGGGGGTTGCTGTTGGATTTGAGGCTGGATAGGAACAGGCTGGTGCTGCTGCTGCTGCTGCTGCTGCTGCTGATATGCCGCATGTTGCAGCGGTACCTGCATCTTGGATTCTATAAAGTGTTGCGGTGGGACTTGAGCTGGAGCTGAAGCTGTAGTCGGCGTCTGTGAGGTCTGTGAAGCCTGGGATGTCTCACTGTCCTCTCTCTCCACCCGGTTGTTTAGATCCAACTGCTTCTCCTGGTTGGCCTCTCTGACAAACTGTGCCACTTGATCAGCTTTAGTGACATCCTCTGCTGATGCCGATGGCTCCTTCTTCTTCTTCTTGGTCTTGCCAGACGCGTTGGCGCTAGGACGACGTGACCGTCTGGCAATACTGTATTCAGTCTCTTTACCCTCATCGTCAAATTCAATGACTGGCTGTGTGATGTATCCCAGCTGCCACATGTCAATTCCATGCTCTTTCTTCTTGTGCGTCTTCAGGCTGACCTTGTGGGAGTAGGCCTTCTTGCAGACATCACAGATGTACGGCTTTTCTCCTGTATGGACGCGGGTGTGAACCTTCATGTTGGAGAGTTCGGTGAAGCGTCGTCCGCAGTGCGGACAGACAAACGGCTTGACCTCCTCGTGCATGATGACGTGCCGCTTGAGATGTGCCTGGACTTTAAAGCTCTTGCCACAGGTCTGGCAGATATACTGACGGTGCTGGGAGTGCAGGGTGCGGTGCTTACGCAAGCTAGCTTCCCAACGGAATGCCCGACCACAGCGGGTGCAGACAAACGGCAACTGGCCCGTCTCGCCAAGCTCGTGGACGGCGCGGTGGTGGAGCTTGAGGGAGCGGCGCTGGCGAAACAACATCCCGCACTCCTCGCACAGGTAGTTGGAGTGGCAAGCAGTGTGGGCCAGGATATTTGAGAAGAGTTTCTGGCATAAGGGGCAGCGAGTCATGACTCGGGCAATGTTTTTGAGATCGGCTGGGACTTCCTGATCACCATCTCCTTCATCCTCCACCTCCTCTCCTCCTCTCTCCATCTCCTGACTATCTCCGTCTTTGCTCCTTGATGTGGCATCCTCCTCCTTACCTCCGGATCCTTCATTGCTGCCATCATCCTCAGCAAGATGCGTTTGCCAGTGAACCTTCATGACATCTGGAGAGTCCAGTTGGCTTGAGCACTTACGGCAACAGTACACCTTCTTAAGAACAGCATCTGGTCCAAACAGTTCTTCAATGGTTTTCCTGTTGAATTTCGCACACACAAAAAAAAGGGAAAAAACAAAGAAAATCAATACATTCGTGTAATTACAATTCCTTATCCAATTTAAGTTTGAAGTCCAAAATTGGTACAAGTGGCCACACCAAGAGACCGTTTTGAAAGCATGGCCCAGGCCATAATATATTTAAGAACAATAATCCATTTACCACAAAAAAAATACAACACTATGCCGTGAACCAACTGGAGACCAAGCCCCATGTTACATAAATCTGTGTCCAAAATAGGTGACAACTTAGTTAAAATTGTTGAAGCCCTACACAATTGCAATAAACAAAAGATTTGTATGCAACATAATAGCAGCTGAGCTAAACAGTCTTAAACTCATCAATGCCACACTGTAGTAACGTTCATCACAAGTCCACATAGGTCCAAGTCACAAGTCAATTACAATTCATTGGGTTACAAGTCAAGTCACAAGCTATTCAAATGAACTGTGACCATAGAGCTATATTAAATTACTAGAGTGGTAACTCATATATAAAGTGATGCCTGCTGGGCGCATCCATGTTTGTACAAAAACCTATGGAAAACTAGAAATTTTGTCTCCTTGCATATCTGTGTTTGTATTCCATACCGGTGCGTCATCAAAGCCAATATGCTAAAAACTAAAACGCACGATCAGCAAAAGAAGGTGTCATTTTGCTCTAAGCAAACAGTGCAACATGTGCGCGTCCCACCGCTGCAGATGCTTTTCGCGATGAAGTTTTTGAACCGTCATGACGCACTTAAGTTGTTTGCGTATCATCTACTTACGCATTGCATTTGAAGTAGACTTTTAAAATTCGATCCATCTACATGTATTTGATTGTGTTCTACAAACACGGACATAAATTCAAAATGTCTGCACCCAGAGCGGCTTCAAAGCGTCTCCGCGCGCAAGAATGAAGAGTTAGCGCTCTAGTAATTTAATACAGTCAACTCTCGTTAGTACAAACTCTGTTAATACAAAATTCTGGTTATAACAAACATAAAGCCTTGGTCCCGACTGTGCATTTATATGCACAATGAATGGGACTGATGTTCCTCTTAATACAAAATTCTGATATAACAAACAATTTGGCTAGGTCCGAACGAGTTTGTTATAACGAGACTCGTTATAACAAAGACTAGTCCTGGTAACTGTTCATCCTCTGTTACTTGTGACTGTATTTGTGAGTGGACTTGTGATTTACTTTGTGACGGACTTGTGTGATTGATTCTAGTACAACACTGGAATGGTTGACTTTAATGAATGACTCGAAAGCTTACGTGGCAGCTTTGGCCTTCTCTTTCTTCTCCTGCCTCAGCTTCTTAATCAACAGCTTCTTCCGAGCTTTGTGTCTCATCTTTCTCTTTGCAGGTGTCTCAATGTTTCCCGCCTTCTTAGCTTCCTCTGGCTCCGCCTCTTCTTCAGCTGCAACGTCTTCAACATCTTCTTCATCATCATCAGCATCATCAATGTCATAGTCTTCTTCATTGTACGTCTTGGGGACTTGCCTCTTTCTTTGTTGCCTTGTCTTGTGCTTGCCTTTGAGGTGACGTCCTAACCATGCCTAAATGAAAGTTTGTAAAATGTGTGCATTGGTTAGATTTTTCCAGTGAAAAGTTACGCAGACTTATTGGCTTGGTTGGGTTTTTTTTAGCTGACTATTGTTATGATTCTACAACAGAAATATTATTACAAGTGTGTACTCCGATGCAGCAAGTGTTAAATAACAGGTTCATTATTCAGTGTTTATGTTGTTAAATTTGTCCATTTGTGTGTCCTTGAGCAAACCATGTGCCTCAAGTGCATCTTTTATTGTGCTTATTGAGCTGGAAAACAGAACATATTGTATCAAAAATTGCTATGCTGAGCAAAATTCAGAGTAGAACTCGCCACAAGCATTTTACATCATCACATTTTGGCTGGTAACTTGTTTTTATTCCGCGAAACATTTCTGCACTCAGACATGAGTGTGCCCAGCAGCTCTTTGAAATTGGCCTATATAGCCAAGTTAGAAGCACTGCATAAAAATTAGTATTGTTGATGATTCCATGCACTGGTATCCCTTCAACAGTTGCAAAGAGAAATTTGGGAGGGACTACTGGGAGGTACCACTGGGCAGGACTCCTGGGAGAGGCCACTGGGAGGGGCCACTTGGAGGGGCAACTGGGAGGGGCCACTGCGAGAGGCCACTGGGAGGAACCACTTGGAGGGACCACTGGGAGGGACCACTGCGAGAGGCCACTGGGAGGGGCAACTGGGAGGAGGCACTTGGAGAGACACTGGGAGGGGCCACTGCGAGAGGCCACTGGGAGGCACCTCTGGGAGGAGCCACTTGGAGGGACCACTGGGAGGGACCACTGCGAGAGGCCACTGGGAGGAACCTCTGGGAGGAGCCACTTGGAGGGACCACTGGGAGGGGCCACTGCGAGAGGCCACTAGGAGAAACCACTGGGAGGAGCCACTTGGAGAGACCACTGGGAGGAGCCACTGGGAGGGACCACTGAGAGGGGCCACTGGCAAGAGCCACTGCCAGAGACCAGTGGGAGGGACCAGTGAGGGGAACCACTGGGAGGGGCCACTGGGAAAATGTGGTCCCTCCCAGTGGCTCTTCCCAATGGCCCCTCCCAGTGGCTCCTCCCAGTTGCCCCTCCCAGTGGCCTCTCACAGTGGGAGGATCCACAGGGTGGGGCCACTGGAAGGGGCCACTGAGAGGGCACAGGGAGGGACTCTCAAACATTGTCACGGCGCCTGATGCTTACATGAGGAGGCTGCAGGTTTGTGCACATTCAGATTGAACATTTTTGCACAGCTTCAGGCCAATTTATAGGCGTACGTGCCAACCAGTGAAAGTAGTGCAAGTGGTGTCCCTCCCACTGGTGCTCTCAAAAGTGGTAACAAAACGCTATCTAACGTTTATGTACAGAGTCCATAAAGTAACATCCTTTCATACTTTTTTCAAACCATGTCGGCTGGGTTCATGAGGTGAATAGTCGGAGTCTCTGGCAATATCTTCCATCCCCACATCCCGGTCATCATCATCACTTGCTTCATCTTCATCTTCGTCTGCCTCCTCATCCTCGTGGCCGTTCTGATCGTGGCCCTTGCGACCTTTGACCTCCTTCTTGAGAGTGATCTTCAGCTTCACCGGCGACTTTTTTCGGCCAGTGCTGAGCTTGGAGACCGAGGCTGATCTTGTAGGCCTGTAAGCAAAGGAATTCAGTGAAACATTTTGTTGGTTGCAAAAACTGAATATAATCCAAATCTACTGGGGAAGGGACAGTGGAGCCTACAGGTCTGGTTTAACATGGAGCTTTGATCCCCAAATGTAAAGAAGCAAATAAACTTAGTCCGGTCTGCTGAAATATTTGTTTTGGTTGCAGACTACTGATGAGACGTATGCTTAATGTTAATTTGATTACACTCTGGAATTAGCTATTTTTAGTGATAAAGTACCAGGGAAGTGGACTTGTGTCAAGCCATTAAATGAAAAGAAATATTTTCAAGACATATTAGAAAATCGGTACATGTCCCAGAAATGAAGAAACTTCACTGTTAGATGTACTTAATTTACCTTTCATTCCTTTTCCAAAAGTTTAACAACCGTTGTTAATTTTAAGGATCTTGAAAATTACATTGAATTTGAAAACAAAATTACGAAAAACAACACAAAATTATTTTTCTCTCATACCTTGGAATCACAAGAGCCGGGATTCCTTTTCGTTTGAAGAAGCTGGCTAGTTTGTTCTTGAGAGTAGGATTGCTGCACTGAGTGCCCCACACCACATCTCCGTCCACTATAGCTTCCATGCTATGTCAAAATAACACAATAAAAATGTTATTGCAAACAAAATCCAAATAACTGATGGAAAGAAACAAAAATCAAAACAACACAAAAAGCTGACAAAATATAAGGTGATGACAACAAAACTGCTAACTACGAGTACGAGCTGTGATTATTTTATTGCAACCAGATAATGCCTATTGTTAATGTTGTCACTAGAGAAAGAGTTCCATACCTGGACATCACTTGACACCCTGTGCACAAACCCGAGACAGGTCTGAAAAATTCTTGGGAAGTTGGGTTATGGACATGAATTGAAAGATTATTCTAAAAACTGCAAGAAATGGAGCTCTAGGTCTGTGCATGCCTTAGCCCCACTTGTCATGCTTGTGTGGCCTCGGTATTGCTGCGCTGTACATTAGGCCACACGTCTGGTTTCCCAACTTACTGAGGAGTTTAGTCCCAAACTGGTGCATATGGACTCCAGAAAGATGTCTAAATTTCTCGAAAACATTTGAAGAAAGATTACCTAATCTACCCGGAGGGCAAAAGATGAGAAATCATAGAATACAACCATATAAACTGGTATGTAAAAAAAATGCCAAAAAAGGGTGCGGCAGTGTTTGGACTAAACTCCTCAGTAGTTTGGAAAACCAGACGTGTGGCCTAACGTACAGCGCAGCAATACGGAGGCCACACAAGTGGGGCTATGCATGCCTATGCTTTAATGTGGATGTAAATTGATCAACGAAGTGTGCAAAAAGGTAGACTACACTATGTGGAGCCTCGTAGTTCTAGGAGTATGAAAGCCCTACATAATGTAAGCCCCATGCTGATTGGCTGCTAAAAAAATAAATAAGATGTTTATTTTTTATCAATATCACTCAGCCAATCAGCATTGAGCTTTCACGTTTGCCATCTTGGTTTGTGAGTCTGTTTTCTGGTTGTCATCGTCGTCTTTTACCCGTTAATTTCCCTCATAAATCAAAGCCCTGCCCTCTTTCCACAAAATTAAACCTGCTGATATTCAAGAAGGTGTCATTAGTATTACCAAATAACCAATTGTTCAGATGTGTCAAGAAATATCAGAATGTCAATTTGAGTGTTATTTAGTCAACTGTTTTGGTGAGTCTTTCCCTTCCTATATAGGAATGGGGTCCTAAAAGTAAGGAGTACCCTACACATAGTACATTTTGATACATTTTACTTAGACTTTTACTTCTAGTTTAGAGAATATCAACATGGTCAATCATGATGATGTGTCAATGCCTTACCCATCCAACAGTACTTCAGCAAGCTGCGCGTGCGAGTCCACACCGAGCCGAGTTTTCATCGCATCCCACCGATCCAGTTGAGGTCCGATGGACACTTGCCTCAACCGGCTGCTTGGAGGTCTCCTCGACATCGTAAAGTCTGCACTGCCGGACGATCTCCGCCTCCGAATCGGCTCAGAAATCCCTGTCAACGGGGAAATCGGTGTGATCACCACTTCGGTCCCGTCCTCCATATTGGACTGGCGCGAAATCAGCGCGTGGTGGCGCGCCATCTTACCGAGATATGCATGCTGCGCTGAGCATGCATGAGACGTCGAGTGCTATGCTGCTGATTGTCTTTTTGGGGGCGGGATTTCTCTCCAGCTTCAGTCGACTCTCACTCAGAATTAGGCCTATGCCAAAAATTGACTCACCTTTTTTGACCGAATTCACAAAACTGGCATTCTTCAGCAACTCAGAAGTTATCACACTTAGAGACAAGTTCGCAGCACTTGCGTAACTTGTGCCTAGTTGAAAGGCCTGCAAAATGTTATATATACCATGTAAAAATTGGATTCAGCCTCAAACCTCCAGAAACCATCCGATATTTCTTGAATTTGTTCAGTAGAGGGGTGAACGTTGCTTCAATCCTTCAAAACCTCCACCAATCACTGTTAGTGTTAATGGGTTGAGGCACATTCTCATAAGCAGTGCGAATGATATCGAGTACGTGTCCCGTTTTCCTTGCTCCATGGTGTAATGCAGGGCTAAATAATATTATTATGCATGACTGAACATGAACAATGCAGGGTACAGCTTACGAACTCGACACAATTCTTCCTCCAAAATCAACCAAGACTTTCTTGCCACTCAGCCTCCATACTCCAAAATACTCCAAAACCGCCTGGAGGATTGAGGAGGATCGAGGAGGCTTAGGATAATGGGATCATTTGCACGGGCACAAGACAGTGGACTTTTTATTTAATTTGGGGGCACCGCAGGGGAAAGATTTCCATATACGAAGTTCACTCAACACCCTGTGTACAAACCATATGAGATTGGACTGAAACATTCTAAGTGTATTTTCTCACTGCTCAAATTGACTTTGATGACATGAAATTGCTATCTGGGGGCTTGTTAGTCAATACAGAGGAAAATTAGTGAACTTCGTATATGGAAATCTTTCCCACTGCAGGTGCCACAGGTCTCGAACGGCGTACGCCCCGCCCATACCAGTGGCGGATCTACGGGGGCCGGGCTGGGGAGGGGGTGGGGATGGGATGGGATGTAAAATCATGCAGAAAAACGCCCCTTAATTGTGTTAGTCCATCACGAACATTTTAAACGAATTTAAGATCCGTTCCCCCTGCTATTGTTGAGTTTCACAACGAAAAACATCTCCCTTATTTTCAATTGCTATTTTCCTAGCAATAATTCGGCTCAGGGTGGGTTCATTTCGTCATCGGCACCACGAACTGACACTGTTGCGCGTGAGTGCGCTGCACGCGCGCGTCACAGAACCGTGATATTTTGGGTTTCACGAACTGACATCCTCCACAGTACAGTAAGCGAACCCCATACATTTTCGGTTTTATGCCTGACACTTACCTTATTTCACCAATTAAAACGTGTTTTTAATTAATTTGTTTTGTGTAAGCTCAGAAGTATACGGATGGATTAAATTCGTGCAATACCTGTCAAACCGCTTTTTTTTTTCGATCTGTACGGCGCGCCGCGTCATACTTGGGTCGGTGTCACATGAAAATCCGACTCCTATGAAGATCGGACCCCTTTTCCCTATTATTGGTTAATAATCCCTCTCACGTGACCGGTCACTTTCCTAATTATCATACTTACGCATGCGCGGTATTACCAATGAGTCCGAATTTCATAGAAACCTAAATTCACGCTACACCTGTCGTCAGTTCGCGAAAACGAAAATCTTCCTATTTTACGTCATGTCGATGTGCGCGCGCACTACCGGTACGGGTGTCAGTTCGTGAAACCGAAATTGTTGATTACGTGGTTTTCACCCACTTGCGCGTCAGTTCGTGGTGCCGATCAGCCGAAGACAATTTTGTGCGCAAAATGAAAGCCCCTTTTCAGACGGTAGCAGACACCGTAAATCGCAAAAAAAAAAATTTTCCCCGTTAATACGGAAACATACAAAGTTATGAACTGAAAATTCGTTAAGAGAATTTTATTTTTTATTTTTGATGAGCAGCGCACGTGCGGGGCCAATATCTCGTGTAGTCGCCGAGATTCAAAGCAGATTTACACTGTTCACACTCGATCATGGGTAACTGCAATCACGGTCGAACTAAAAAGTCCAAAATACGGAAAACAAATTCCCGCGGAAATACAATACAAAAAAGAGGGCGCTTTTGAATATCCCAGTATTAACCCTTGACCGTGCGGAAATAGGTTGGGTGTTGTGTTTTCCATGCTTCACGGAAATCGGTCTGCTTGTGCACTGAGCGCACGCGTGTCACGCGATCTGTATTGGGTGTGCTTTGTGGTACGTGTTTCCGTGTTATCGAGATCGAGGCGCCATTTTGCATGCGGAATTGCCCATAGTCATTTGTCGTCCACTCTCGATCTCACATTCACAAATGTTCCGTGATTTCATTCCGGCCCTTTGCCGTTATAATTTGCAGACCAGACAAGTTTGAAATCTTTGGTTTCAGCCCTGGGCGCTCTTTGGTAAGTCTTTCTCATTATGTGGCCATCGATCGTGTGTTTTTTCGTGCCTAAAATATAGTGACTTCAGTTTAGTCGTTCCTGAATCAATCATAGGCCTATAGCTACTTCGCACGAGGGGCCAATCCTTATCACGCAGTTTTTCTATACAAAAAAATTATATCCATTGGATTACGCTTCTTTCGACAGAATTACTCGGATAAAATTAACAGAGCATTCATGTAGGTTTTTGACATCATGTTTTCGAGATCTGATGTAGGCCCTATGATTAATTCTCTTCGGCTCGTACCGTGCATGGTCATGACTCGTTTTCCGAATCTTCAACTTTGCTTCGACTCCCATGTTTGAAAGTTGCTGGTGTTGGAGCACAGTGTGCATGCATGCATGGACATAAAACAAGGCCCTATAGGGCCTTCTGTGGTTTTTCCCCGTGGAACGTTCACTGCGACATTATTACATAATGATTATGAGACCGTTACGTAACTTGCAGCTGCCTGAGAAGAAGTTATTTCTTATTTTAGTTTACTAACAATTAATGCAAAAAAAGAAAGAAAAATTTAAAAAAAAAACATACAATTTAAAATTCGTCAAATTAATTGAAAAATGGAATACCGGCCCGGAGACCCGTATATCGGGGTGACATACGCCGGGTGTGTTATACCCATAAAAAAAATGTTTTTGAAGCATTCTTTTCACGGTAACTAAGTTACATACTACCTTCACAACTTCCTATACCCAAAGTTCTTAACCACAACACACAAATTACAGGTTAAACTTTAAACGTAGAAATATATTGTGGAAACAAAGTAAACATGTAAAATTAGTGTTATTTAGTACATTGAAAGTTTATTATTTAGCGTGCTCTATGTAGGCCTACACGAATAATTATAAACGAATGCACACGAATGAAATGCTGGTGCTTTTGTTCTCAGATTTCCTCGTCACGAAATTCCCGTTGTGGAATACCCACGCTTTTAAGCTGTCCTGTCAGCTCATCTAGAATCATTAATGGGCGAGGAGTTTACGAGCAAAGGTCTGAAAGACGTCATCATGAGTCTGGAGGAGGAACTAGCCGAGATCAAGGAGGAGCCCGCGCCCGGGGAAGAGGCGATGGTAGACTACTTTGGGAGGTGCGAAGAAGATGACGAAGACGATGATGACGACGATAATGATGCGGACTTGGATTACGAACCCAGGAAAAAGTCAAAGCGTAGGAAGCTCGTGAGAAAACAAGGGAGGGGCTTGAGGAACATGACGTACTCTCACGAGCAGCGAATGCAGATGGGGTATTATGGTGCGAAGTGGGGGATTAAAGCCTTAAAGAAGAAATTCGCAGGGGTGAAGGACAGTACCGCTCGGGATATGTGTAACTGTGTGATGGCCCTTGTGGTGGACGGGATCCTGACCCTTGACCTACCGCTCGAGCAGCAGGTCATCCCGCCAAAAATGAGGAATGGCATGCCTGTCCAAACGGGCAAACACACGAAGGAGAAGTCGAACGTTGCCGAGCCCGGACCAAGTCGGGAGGCGGCGCAGAATAAGACAGAGGAGGCTCCGTCCCCTGCTACAGGAATTAGCGGGAAACCTAAGTCACCCGCTGATGTCACCATGGAAACGGGTGATTGTGCGTTCCTGCCAAAATCGACGAAACATGCCGGCAAATCTCCATCTCCGGCCTTGTCTTTTCAGGACAAAGTGAAGATCGGTTTCATCGCGGCCAAGGAGGGATCCTGTGTGGCGGTGAAAAAGTTCGACGTGTCGGACACCACCGTGAGAGAATGCCGCAACGTTGTCATAAGATTATTCGAGTCCGGGAAACTCTCCGAGATTGTTCCGCTTGATCAGCAAGAGATACCGGCCCAAGAGTCCGGCACAGCCCATCCCGTCAGACGAGGTCGACCACCCGCCTTCGCGGGGAGATTCATTTCGCCAATAGCAGCCAAAGCTCCTTTGGGCAGCTCTCGAATGATCACTGAGAACAGTCCACCACAAACAGACCACACACCACCGACAATAAACGATCATCTCAGTGAGAGAAGTGCGCCCTGGAATCCGTCCGAAGTCCCGCCCAGCCCCATTCCCATCCCCATCAGGCTCAGTCCAAGCCCCATCCCTGGCCCCAGCCCCCGGATTGACAACGCCCAACTACACCGCGGCACAAGAGACATTTTCCTGGGCAGCGATTTGGCGTTTCTGCGGTGGAGGAACATACGCGTGTCACTGGGCTTCCAGAACGACGAAGCATTCGCTATGCATCTCATGGACGTACACGATGCTTTCTGTTCTACGTCTTGTAGGGGTGGAGGAAGGAATGAACACCCACACGGAGCCGAGGTAATTCGTTCACTTATATTATTTACAATAAAAAGCACACCAAACAGCAAATCATTTTTTTTATACGTTCTTGGGGGTGTGGAATGAGTGCAGAGCTTTACATCCCCCCCCCAAACAAAAAATGAAAAAAGAGATCAAGAGACAATATCAAACGAGTTTAAGCAATCATTTTGCTCTTTAGTTTATGATTCATTTGAATAATGACCTTCTTAAAATAAAAATGTTATAGCATAATTTCCGAAAATCTCTTTACGAGCACTGATGTTCCCAAATTTTTAACGCCTACCCCCCAAAGTGAGTTGCGTAACTTGCGAGACAACTTTCAGCTTTTTTTCCGGCCGAAAAATAAAAGATAGGCCCTAATAGCTCGTAATTCAATTATGTTCTTCTAGAATAACAAAATTTCTGTACATTTTGCGTCATCAGTTATACCTTAGGGAGACACTGGACTATGTCTCAACTCCCATTTAGAGGCAAAATATTACTTTAAAAAAAACACAGCCCACATCGATTGCTCGTGGTCCAAAACATAAGTATACCAAAATTCGTGGGGTAGTAGGCTATTAGGTAAAATTTGGGTTAAGCCCGGTTCATACTTCATGCGAAAGCGAATGCGAAGCGAATTTGGCGTCATGAAACATTCGCTGCGAAATTTGCCCGAGTTGAAATATGTTAAACTTTCACGAATTCTTACTTTATGCACATGTTTTTTGTTACAGGTCAATAATCACTGCTGAATACTACCATGGAGGAAGTTCCTCCATGATACATGTACTACTAAGAATCACTGCGCCGTTTGTATCTGGTTAGATACAGCAACGAGACAGTCAGACAGACATCCCGACAATCTGACAAACAGTAGCCACATCAGCTCTGACTCAGACAGTTGATGAGGGGATGAGGCGTTATTATTACCCATCAAGCTATTTTGCACGGATTTTTTTTCTCTCTCTATATATAATTATGATATCCGGGACGTCGATGAAATGGGGCAGTTCTGGGTAAACTCAGTGTTTATTCAGTCAGTATACGTGCACCAAGCTGAAAGATTTAAACACAGTTTTGATTATCTTTGTTCATGACACGGAGTTAGCCATTACAGGCTTTTACTCGTTCTACTATGTTTATAACTTATGTAACAAAATGACTTTGGTAATAAATTGGCGCATCTGTATTAATAATCAACTAATATGCAATGAGGGTTTTTGTGGCGAAACTCTTGATCTAGAATTCACGTTATTTTTGATGCACATTCTTGATTCGGTTTTGCTTGGTGTAGGCTTGAGCTCGAGAGTGATTTCCATTAACAGCACAAGAGCAATTATTCATTTCGCACAATGAGTACACAAAAAGAGGCTACTTTCGTACAAGTTTCGAATCAAAATTGCATAAATCTTTGTTATTACTCCATCCTGTGTTTTAAATGCTATCTTTCCGGCGTCTCTCGTTCGACAATTATTTTATGATCGCTGAACCTCTGTAGTTTCCTCTAGTTTCTAAATCCTTTTCGTAAAATTTGGATACAGTTGCAAAGAATGAGCATGCATGCTTGTATAATGTAATGATAATTGTGTGATAAGAACAAAAATTATCAAGAATGCATGGCAAAACTAACTTTAATGTACTTGAGCTTAACTAAGGTACACGTTTCTTCACAGAGTGAAATGTTTTATATCAGGTTTTATTTCACGATGGAATTTTCACATTGCGCCTTCATTGGTAACGAAAGAGTCAAAGCTCAGGCGAATATTTCATCGACCTAATAATGATCCAAGCAGGCCTATACAAAAAAAAGTAAATTTCCAGTTCTTTTTGAATTTCATATATTAGTTTGCGTGGATGAACCAAAACAACTGATCAATTCGGGTAATGGGTGTTACAATTACTGTAGTTTGAGTCAGGTCCTGTTGACCGGGAGTTTGAGTAGTTTCACAGTATTGGTCCCGGCTCGGGCTGGTACAGGAAGGAAATTTGGTACACCGCGTAAATTACGATTCAGATCATGTTTCGATGTTCAAAACACTTGGGCAAACTTTTCATTCAATAAATCCACGAGTAAAACACACTGATTTGATCACATCCAACACAGTGGAATCCGCCCAAAATCAAAGACAATTTTGGAGAAGTCGTGATTTTTGTGGTGCATTCGATTCCACTTTTTTGTCTGAATAAAAAAAAGAAGAAGGTTGTTCGCTGTGAGTTCGTTCATGTGTTTTATACATTTAACATAATGTCTAATTTAAGTAATGAAAAAATATTATACTTAAGCCACCAGGATGTTTTTGTCTGTAATTGATTGTTTTTGTCTGTAATTGATTTTGTTTTCTGGCTTTTATGATTAATAAAAACAATAACGTGCTCATCGAATTTGCTTTTTTTTTTTTGCCGTTTGGATTTTCAATTGGTAACAATTAGATGTAGCAGAGAACGTAATCATCATTGTCTTAAATTTTGATTACTGTTTCAAATTGTCGTTTTATTGGTTATATTTATTTCGTTGAATTAATTTGCAAAGTAAAAGCGTTATTCAGAACCCAGTATTGCTGAGGAGTACAGATATGTCGTCAAATAACATTTCACGATCTACATCTGTAGGAAATTTAGTTGAACAACTTTAAAATAATAATGTGACATTTTCATGAACAGATTACATTGTACAAAATAAGTTATTTCAAAATATACAAATTCGTGTAGAAATAATTTTTTTACGTATTTTTAGGACAGGAAATGCAGGACTACATTGAATAAAACGAAGGCAAAATGACTTCTAAACTGTTATTTTCTACTCTAAAATCTTAGAAAATAATTTTGAAAATCGAAAAACTAACGAGTTCATAACAAGTAAAAAAAATTTTTTTACATTTTTTTAAAGATTTATTTCAGCATTTTATCATCAATTTTTGCTTGAATTTAGTTCCATTTGTTGGGTGCGACATGCATAGAAATCAGTATACATGTACATGTATATAGACTCTTTAATAAACAGGGACATCCCGCATAACAAAATGTTCTGATATTCTGGAATTAACCCATGTAAAATGAACCATAGTAATCATTTTATCATTTTATTCAAGCCATATGAGCTTCCGCAGTATGCATACATGTATGTTTTTTTCAGGACTTTTTCTGTCCATGCAATGAAGCAAGAAATAAATCTACCATCAAAACTGATCCTACAGATTTGACAAAACATACACGTATTGTGTGATATACACAGTGCACCAACAGAAAAAGGTCATCATGTGCAGAAAAGATACATTTTATTGTTCAATACAATGTTAATGTCACTTAATATGCAAATAAACATACTCCACTTTTTACCTACACTTTGTAATATGATATAATTTGAATACATCATAATTAATCATAAAAATCACAGCTGCAACATATTTAATGGAATAACATATACCCAATGAACCTAAAAGAAAATGTGCATATAAATTGGATTATGATTATTCAAGGACTGACAAAAACTATGTACATAAAAACTCAAATGCTACATGTACATCTCAAACTGGTTCTTAATTCGTCCCATATGCACTCTGTTGATAATACAACACGCGGCATTAGTTTTT
Source organism: Patiria pectinifera (assembly GCA_029964075.1). Classification (NCBI taxonomy): domain Eukaryota; kingdom Metazoa; phylum Echinodermata; class Asteroidea; order Valvatida; family Asterinidae; genus Patiria; species Patiria pectinifera. The sequence goes on along the minus strand of CM057130.1, from coordinate 7,994,402 downwards.
GTATCAGTAAGGTTACTTTGTCTTTCAAAAATATATGAATATTTTATCAAGTTATAGTTGTTAGGATTTTAAAATATTTAAAATTTAGTACTCCATCTTTAAAAATGTTGCATGATATATACACAGAAAACCGCCATTAAACCATATGTAAATTATTGTACAATTTTGATTACACAATTTTATATCTTTAAATATGAAACACATAAATGATTACAAAAATAAGTCCTTCACTTGAATAAAATTTGATACATTTGGTGGAAAGAATGGGTGGTGAGTTGTGTTAAGGCACCGTGATGGAAATAGGACACAAAATACCAAGCGGATATAAAAAGATAGAAAAGTGAATCAATTTGTGCTTGGAATTTATAAGATCCACAATTTCAACTTGCAAAGTGAAACGGATCAATTTAAGAAAATGGCCCCACATCAAACATGCACATCTTAATTGGCTCCTATTCCAAATCCAATACTCTTGAAACAGTTATAAGAGTATTAGAATTCAGACTACATAAGCAAGAGTATTCATTGGTGTGGGTGGGTGGGACGAACTGCTATCCCATGAATAAGCCATATTTAACTATATAACTGTAGTTACTTAACATAATTATGTGGGATCCGGCCATAAGGTCTTGAATATAATGTACAAAAATACATCACATGTACATGTACATTGGAATACAGTCAAAAGAATAGAACAGTAAAATGGTGGGAGCAAAATGGCAAAATAGTCGCCGAACTTCTTGACAACGAATCATCCTGAGGGTTCTTGCACCATAACACACATTTATCTCATATTACACAATTGAGACATTCTTCAAACACAACTACCCTTACTGACAGAACCCAGTGTTTGAGGTTTTTAAGGAAGAAAACGACTGATTTAAAGGGGCAATGCAATGAATTTTAGTAAGGAACATATTCTGTGCAACTTCCTCCTCCTCTTAAATGTATGAAAACTGTATGACATCCCTTTTTGGTGAATTTTATTGAAAAGTGCACTTCTTTAAACATTCAAAATGTTACATGCTTTTCCGGACAACTGAGGGCGCTGTTGCTGTGATGTCATTTCAGGGAGACACTGTTCAGTTTAGGGGTTTTCTGTTCAAATTGTGAACCCTGAAAATAGCTTATTGAAAACATTTGTAAGAAAGGTTTCCTCATTGGCTTATTGCCATGTACTGACACAACAACGAATCGCCAAAGAAAAGAAAATTTGCAACAGCAAAATCTCCAAAATTCTGGCAACTTGTGGTGCCGAAATAACTCTAACATTGAGGTTTCTGCCTGAAATGACGTCACACTTTTGCTCATGAATTTGGAAATTATCGAATAAGCAAAAAACCAAAAAGACACCAAAATACCCTTGAAAATGGCAAAACAAAAATTGAAAATAAGGCTAAATGGGACACAAGTGCAATTTCAAAGACGGCATTAAACCTTTTCATTGCATGGGCTCTTTAAGGACATGAGTCTTTCATGAAGGAAGGTTTACCTGAAATAATCAGTCATCGCTACTGTACTTTATTGGATTGCTCTGTCATAAAAAGACAACTCTACAACCAGAAATTAAGGTTGAACAGATCACCTAAACTAAACAGGATAAATTGCGTACCCACTGCAATGACTACTACCCGATAGATGTCAAAGTCGTCCATATTTTGGTGGTTCAGTTGACGTTTCACATTTTCATTTGACCTTTGTGTTTCTGGAACATGTTGCTGGTGGCGTTCTTCATCTTGTAGAAGAGATTGGCCTGCTTGTCTGTGATCTTTTGCCTTCTCTTCTTGGCCTGAATAACCACAGAGGAATTAAAGTAAATGATTAAAAGGCACATAGGCAATATTAGCCTTGGTCAAAATAAAAGCTGGTCAGGTTTTCCTTTTGAAATAGTTACTTAAACCAGGAATTGATACAAACTTTGGCAAATTACATGAAAACATATAAGCATACTCTTTACTTTTTGTGTCTATTTAAACTTTTTGTTGGAGTGTTTGTTTAATGTTGTTTTGCATTGTTTCTTTCCTTTTGTTTGTTTGTTTACTTTAAAGGGAAATCCCACCTTCTTCGTCATGCCTCTTTTGACAGATTTCTGGTTGCCAACAAAGACGGTGTACACTGCTGCTTCATCGTCATCATCCTCAAGGTCCTCGCTTGGTCTGGCCCCGGGTTGACGGCGAGCAGACTACAAAAAAAAAAGAGAAGAATAATAGTTAAAAAACCTTATCCAGCGATGTCTGAAATTGATGTTTTTGTTTGCACTGTACCATGTCAATGTAAAAACCACAAATAAAACCCCAAAATAACGTCTTCTGACATACTCTTATTTTATTTCGACCAAATGGATAGAATGAAACAGCAGAAAAAGAAAACCCACATTTCTAAAGAACAATCCTGCATTGAATCCTGCAAACTGACTCTGTAGAGTAACCACTGTGGAATATTTTTTTTAAAAAGGAAAAAAAAAGGAAAAAACAATAATATATATATTAACGAACAAACAAACAAACAAACAAACAAAGTGAGGTAAAAATAACCCAAACCAAACCCCCCCCCAAAAAAAACAGGCTTGTGCACATTAAGAATTGTGCACAAACAGAATCTGAAAGTATTTGGCAATCTTGACGAATCTAAAAAATTCTGACAAGTAACTCATGACAAGAATAAGTTACAGATGTAACCTGCTCCAAAAAACCCGGACACTGTTGACAAATTTTTTTTTTTTTTTTGGGTTTAGGCATTTTCAAATTCCTGAGGTTTTCAGCTTCATAAAGATATGTGCTTTACAAAGGTACTGCGACTCTATCAACCCTGGGAGAAGGATTAAGTGATAAAAACCTGACAACCCTATTAAGTAATAAACACGCTTATTGAGATGCTTTCTGTATAAATTTCTATACACATTTTTTTCACTAATTCAATCCCCAAAACACTCGTCTCTTCATGGATTATACTCACATTTTGGGAGGTTGTAAATGTATAGTTATTGATTCAGAAAATCTCAAAACCTCATAATGGTAAGTTTCACCCTGAATTGACTTCACATGCCCTTTGTGCGAAAACAATTTCTGCATCTTCGTCTGGGTTTTGTGGGAGCAGTTCTCGCATAGTGTAACAACTGTGTTACTTCAGTTACCAAGCGTAGTTCTTACCGTGTGGGCTCTGTACAGCTCTGATTGGATGGGAGCCAAGGTGGCTACGAACGTCTGATAGACGTCCTCTCCCTCATCACCTTGCTGTAGTCTGGAAGACAATAGAAAGCAGTATTATTAACTAGACTGCTACAGAAATGAAATGCATTAGTTACATTACTTTGTACAATGCACCTGGTCAGTTTCCCTTTGTGGTTTGAACATTTGTAATAAAAAGCTGTATCCTCTCTGAGTGATCCCCGTTTGCTATTTCCCAGGTTTGCAACATTGCTACTGTTGCAATAGCATATCGACTTCTGGCGTGATCCCTGGCTACATGACAGTTACGGGATTATGGCTTCTGACTAGCACCCCTTGAACAAAGACATTGACAAAATGGGGAACTGCCAACATAGGGCTGGATAGCTGAGTTGGTAGAGCACCGGATCGGCAATCCGGAGGTCGCAGGTTCAAACCCCACTCCAGTCAATTTGTGTTTAAGTACTCACGCATGTCTCTCCACAAGTTTCTGTGTGACCAGCGCGTTGATGCGTGCTTCTCCATACAGGCCCTCCACGGCAAGCTTAGCCGCCGATTGGGCTGCATGGGCTCCCAAAACCGCTACATTAGCATCTAGTGGAGCAAATTTGGAAAAAAAGGGAAAACCAACATTGTGTTAGTCAGATACATTCTCCGAGTGCTGAAATGTAACAATCTACCAGTGTTGTACTCGAGTCCATCACAAGACCTTTCACGAGTCTTTTGGCAAATCCAGTCACAAGTCCTTTCACAAGTGACGGGCTGAACAATGACAAAGGAATGCTTTTTGTAACAGTTCATTTGAGTAGCTAGTGACTTGGCTTGAGACTGAAGGACTTGTGATGGACTTGCAATGAACTCAACTACAACACTGAACACAAGTCCGTCACAAGTCCAGTTACTAGTAAATGACAAGTCAGTTCACAAGTCCAGACACAAGTATGAGTAACAATAATCAAGGAATGCCTTTGTCGCAGTTCATTTGATTAGCTTGTGACTTGACTTAAAGGGAATATACAACATTTGCAAACATCGAAAAATAAAACTACCTGTTTTTTACGAAATACCTTACTAGGATGTTGGTAAATGACAGTCTAAGGCATCCTGTAAAATTAGGGCACCTGGTATGAAGTCATTTTCAAGAAAATGGTATTATTGTAAAAATTTCCAATGGTGGTCGGCCGACCACCGTTGGAAAAACCTAACTATTTTTCAACTACTGCTCCAAATTGGTTACACATTCATGTTCATGCAGACCGCCAGGACTGACTCCATCCATTTACAAGTTTTCCGGCATGTAAATAGATCCATTTTTTATTTAGTGAGGAGGGGAACAACCACTACTACTGAATTTGTGTTTTTTTTTTTTTGGTTTTCCATTTTTGAAACACAAACCTTCAATGTCAGTCTAACAATATTTGATCTATTATACTAACCCCTCAAATAATTCATTTCTGAAAATTACAGCAAAAGCCAATCATGTATATTCTCTTTAAGACTGGATGACTTGTGACAGACTTGTGAACACTGCCGTTACTTCCCTGACACGTTGGAACATCTACCAATGAAAGAAGTGCATTTGCTTCATAAATATGTACGATGAGTAACAAGACTGAGCAACTTACTCAGCTCAGCAAAGTGCCTGTCTTTGGTGATCGGTCGATCCATGGTGATGACGCGTAGATTCTGCGCGCCGTTCCGGCCCATGAACCAGATCTGTAGCTGGAATGGAAGTCTCTCCATGCCTTCTATCATACTCTTGGGATTCACCGAGTCGTAAACTGGCTCCACTTTGACTGTGAGCAGAATTGATAAATATAAATTCATTGTTACACCCTGTTTTGGCTATGGACTACGTGTACACAAGTACCCCCCTCAATGGTTACAAAGAGAGAGTTGGGGGAGACCACTGGGAAGGACTCCAATGCACAGCCGATGGCACCTGGCTCAAGCAAAGATGCCATGGATTTGTGTATATTCAGAATAAACTGTAAAGTAAAGGGGACGAACCTGTGTTCACAGGAACGGAGTGCCCATCTCTCTTTCATTAGCGATTGGGCCAGACTCATTATGCTGCTGTGGGGAGATTGCCACATCTCCTCCACAGCGAGTCTGTTACCTTCCCAACATTGAATAATGCCGGTACCCATTAAACACCTGGGTTGAGAGGAGTAATTGAGGTAAAGGGCCTTACTCAAGGGCACAACACGCATGTCCACGATGGGGCTCGAACCCTCAATCTCACGATCATGAGGCCTGTGCTCCATCGCTAGACCACACATCGTGCCCACAAGGTACTTCTGCGACGATGAGAACGTGGATGGTGAGCATGCAAGCCACGCGACCCGAAAATCTCGCCTTACTTAAAAGGTGCGTCCTCAAATGTATAGAATAAAACGAGTCATGCGTACTTCACGCCATACACGTGCGAACCACTGCGTACATTTGGTATGTCCGTTCCACAAAAGGGGAAATACAAGAGAAAAAAGTATCTCACCCTCATCATCTTTGTGCGTTATGGTCATGCCACCAAAGTTGTCATAGATAACTGCAGAAAAATATTAAGAACAAAATTATGCATGAACAGTTACAGAAGAATGGTCCTATTACCACACAGCCATAGACTATTAATTCAAAATCTAAATTAAGGCTAAAAGATGGTTAAATATCATCTCCAGCACTACCAAAATGAGAAATGTCCATGAAAACTGTAAAATTGCTCTAAAATCTTACTTTTATAACAGCTCCTGCCCAATTACATTCCAAGGCTTTAACACAAGATAATGAACATAACCCAGTTTTTCTTCATTCTTATTGTCAAGCCACGTCCAAATTCCTTGGCTATGGCTGGCAATAACACATGATTCTATGATAGGTTGATTCAGCCACTTCCGTACCCACGTGTGTAATTTTATGATGCGGCTGTACATTAAAACCCTGCCCTTCTTACAAAAACAATTCTCATATGTGCATCGATGAACAGCATCCTTGAAGCAGCTAGCAGCTGCTGCTAAGGTTATATACTGCCCTCTTAAGTTCATGCACCTGGTCAATTAAGGACTGATTGGCTTACCCTCTCGTAGTGGCTTAGTGCGGACACCAAACTCAAATGTGGTCTCGGAATCTTTGTTCACAATGCCCATGTTCCGGGTCGCATGGCTTGCGTGCTCGCCATCCACGTTCTCATCGTCGCGGAAGTACCTTGTTTGGAATACACAGAACGATGATCAATTTGTCAATATGGCAGTTACATTAGAAAAAAAGTGAGAAAATTTGTGTAATTAAAATATATTTTGAGGAAAGAAAGATGTCATGAAAAAGTATTCTTCAAATGTATACATTTGGTGTGTATGCATTAAATTTTGATTGGTGCCCAAACATGTTCAGGACCATTTGTCTAATTTTAAAACCCTGTTATAACTTGACACACATACGGTTATTTTCCCCAAACGAGAACTGATGGTACAAACTACATGGCACCTACACAGGACAGTTTCAAATCAAAAATTACAAATAAATCAATATTGATTTTCTCCAACTTGACAGAGTGCCTTTAATATGTTTCAAATTCAAGAAATTGAAATGGATTAATTTCCAAACCATCAGAATAAACACTTCAGACGTTGGCAAAACTCACAATCCTTTATGGAGCACCAGTTTGGCTGAGACGTTGGTCGCCAGGATAGGGTCGTCTAGGATGTTAGCAAACTCCTCATTCAATTTCATGGGATCAACCACACTCACCTGTAAGGAACAACCCAAAAGATGAAACAAATTGCTCAAATCTTGACTGGTTCGGGAAAAACAAAGATGAACTGAAATTTGTGATTTCACAACAATTCTTTGCGCTTTGAATTTACAAAAGTCAACACATTTTGACTCTGGCAATTTCTTCATAAAAATTTTGTGCCTAACAGTACGCACTCGCCTGAAGTTTGAACTTTGGCCTTCAATACGAGAATACAAGGACGCCATCACAAAAATACAAACAGAACAAGAAAAAATAGAGGGATTGATTAGCTGCGGATAGGCGGCTTAATGACTGTATCTGATTGGTTTTTACAACAGCACAAATCAAAATAAAGAACCTAAACATTTACGGTGGAATAGTCCTCTTGGGAACATAGCACATACTCCATTTTCTCCTCAGCTAAAGACAAGCTTCAAAACTAATTTTAAAAATCTTCCAAGAAATATTTAATGCAAAGCAGCTCTGGGCAACTGTGCTGTGGTACACAAAACGGGCCAGGCAATGTTATTTAAAAAATGGTTTGTTCCTAAACCCAAATCAAGGCAAACGTATAAAGGACTCTTCACTAAATTTAGCGGACGTATGATATCCTGTTTAAATGTTTTAAATTTCTTTTATTCACAAACCCTACCTGCCCGCCAGTCTTATCAGTAACATTTCCCAGCTCAATCACACGACAATCCTCCCCTTCCATTGTTAACACAGAGACACAGGTCCTGAGGGATAAAAAAAAAGAGGGAATTGTAAATTCACCATCAAAAACAGGTCAAATTGTTATTAGTTAAGTGTATTCAATAGCACCATGTGAAAATCTCTCTCTCTTTTTGTTTGGAGAAGTGTGGCCCTTCGAAGAGCCGGTTCTTGACGTTTCGATTAGGCTCTAGTTGTTGTCGAAAATTGTCATTAATTTGTTGCCAAGGGAAAACTGAACCCCATACAATGGGTTGCAGACAGAACAAACAAGTTAGCATGAGTGACTTCACAAAATAATTCAGTATTTAGACATTTTGTCCCCAACAACAAATTTATTTTAAGCTGGGCTTACTTTCACAAAAATTAAAGGGACTTGATTTTTGATTGTATAACCAAGTAGTCCATTATCGCTCCTTGTTTAAACACATTTAACAGTAAATACCGGTTTCCACTTAAAAAGATGAAAGCCCCTTTTATGAATGAAACTATTTAATAGAATTCCAATTTTTACATGTTCAAAATATTTCCCGTGACTGTTTGATCTTTTAGATCACCTGGGTCTAAAATGTAACCTTAATAAGACAAGTACTATGGTAACATTTCCACTTAATTTCGGTAATGAAGGGCTTGTTACCCAAAATTTACGTTTTCTAAAAAAAAGTGTGGGAAAAAAACAACAAATGTCTTACCCACTGTCCCTGGCATAATGTCCGACATACTCGTAGAATTCAGAGGCTTTATCGTAGTGTTCATCATCTGTGACGTCTAACTTTCCAAGCCCAACGTTGGCCAAGCCATCTGTGCACACTATGACTTTTGACCCTGGCTTCTGTGACGCCATGGCAACGGATAAAATGAGGGCTGGTCCAAGAGCCGTTTGTCCTCCCTCCGTCAGGCTGTCAAATACAAATTTATACCTCATTTAATAAAAAATAAAAAAAACGTAAAAGAAAACTTTACAAAATGTGATTGTTAATTTTAAGATAACCTCAACCATACCAGATCAGCTAAAATATGAAGCCTGCTTTTTTAATGATTGGATGATTTTAACGGTTCCCAGAAAATAAATCTCAGGGGATCAGAAAGGCTGAAGAGAGAGACGGTAGTCTTTTATGCCTTTGAGATGAGACAACCAACCACGGCTAGTTTGGTGGTCAAGTGATAAGACCTCTGCACTAGTAAGCAATAGGTCGTAGGCTAGAGTCCAATCCGAGGAAGCTTGTGGTTTTTTTTTCTTGCAAGCTTTCGGACAACACTGAGTATACAGTGTTTAAAAAGATATGTTGGCGAAGTTCAAAACCGAATCATTGATGCAAATTCCGCCTTATAAAAAAGTTTGGTTGCGGTATCCGCTGCTACATCAAATTCAAACTGGCAAGCCAACCCCGGCAAGCTCGGTCATTGACTGGTTAGACGTCTGCACTAGTAAGCAGTAGGTCGTGGGTTCGAGTCCCACTCGAGTAAGATCGTGATTTTTTTTGTCTCACAGGCCCCCAGACAACAAACATTGAGTATACACTTTAGGAAATAATGGCGGTGATGGGCAAAACCTAATTCACATACCTGAAGACCTTATCTGAGAGACATCTTCTGACTTCGCTGATAGGGGCCGGTAGGGGGAATATCTTGCCCAGGCTAATGATGCTCTGCTCATCCGTCAAACCGGCGCCCTCTAGAGGCACTGGTTCCTGGCTTCCGTCCCCGATCACAGTTACCTAATGATGAAAAGGAAATGGTAACCATGTCATGCAATTTTTTTACTGCAAATGCATTAAGCCACTCCATTAATTGTACATTAAAATCAAGGAAGAACTGGAGGTTTTGTTGTTACAATCACAAAAAGTAGTGTTGTAGTACTTATACTCGGTACTTGTACCAAAATACAACTCAAGTACTTTTTTGAGAATATTGTACTTGCACACGTACTCAAATATCTAAACATTCGGACTTGAATTCACGGTACTCCTGCTTGAGAAGCAAAGTACTTGGATTTGACTATTCGATATCGTACTCCATCTTGAAGTATTCGTACTCAATTATATGGACTTGGGGAAATATTGAGTAGTTTGGTTTTGGATAAAATAAATCTCCTCACTTGGAGAAACACATGCTCTATTTATCGATACTTACTGAATAGAACCGTGCTCAAGGGTCCAAGTACTAGTGCTGTACTCAGTGTTCAAAGTACTCAACTGGGATTCACAAAACTTGTACTTGAAGGTCCCAATGGACTCGGGGACCTGTGATCATTCTCAATGGTTAAAGTACTTTGATGCGAATGGAACTCGATATCTTGGTATTCAGTAGTGCTTCGTACTTAAACAAAAGTACTCAACTACACGCTGACAAAAGTAGCTGACAAAACTACAACAGGTCTGGAAGAAGTCATTTTTGTCTTCCTCTTTTTTCTTAGGCGGAAGAAAATGGACTTATACTCGGTTCTGTTCTGAAAACTTTGTATTACAAAATAAGAATACTCAAAACAGTAGTAAACAAAACTAAATCAAACATCCTACTTACATTGTCGTTGAAGGCCACCAGTCCAACTCGCTTGTTTCCAAGGGATTTCTCCATTTTCCAAAGTTGTTGATCAATGGCTGACTGCATGGCCTGTGGAGACAAAATAAAATAATGATTATGTCTGGGTCATTCCATAAATTTAGTGGGACTTGTTTGTGTCCCTAAAGGATGTTGTGTAGCTCACAAAAACCAAGAGCAAGTTTACTGGGAGTTTCAAACTAAGAAAATCCAAGCTTAATGTATGCCTCTTTTGTTCCCTGACAACGCTCCCATTCCTAGGCTCCTACCTGTAGTCTTGAGACGTAAGTGCATTCCGTCTTGGGTCCCGTAGTGTATCTATCCTCCTGCTCAGCTAGTTCCTCTTTATAGGCGGAGAGAGCCGCCCCCGCATCATTAAGTCTCTGGTCCTTAAGAGAAGTTCCTGGAACCTACAGATGCAAAAAAATAGAACAAGTCTAGCTCCACATACTAAATCTTAAAATTTACAAAAATGAACAAACTTAAACCGATTTTTTTCAAGTAACATTTGGGATCCTGACTGATGCTACTCACCGCTGTGGTTACAGACATACTGCCAGAGATATCCACCATGAAGATAACAGCTGTGTCATCCCCTCCCCCTGACCCAGGCTGAATGGTGAAGGTCAAGTCATCCTCCTTGGGAATACTCTGCATCGCGGCAGTCACCGGGTTCTCCTTGTCACAAAATTCACATTTCCAGATCTGACCAAAAAGAAACCACATAACGGTCATTGATTTTCTTTCAAACATTTCAGTCAATGCTGACTAGTGGCTAGGGTTAAGCCCGATTCATACTTCATGCAAAAGCGAATGCGAAGCGAAGTTGACGTCATGAAACATTCGCTGCGAAATTCGTCCGAGTTGAAATGTGTTCAACTTTTGCGAATTCGCAGCGCAAATACTTGCCATGTCGTCACAAATTCGCGTTCGCTCTTGCTTTTGCACCAAGTATGAACCGGGCTTTAGTGACTCTTGATCAGCGGGTCAGGGTTCGAATCCAGCTGTTGGTCGTACATTGTGTCCTTAGACAATCCAATTCAACTTCACTTGCCTCTCTCCACCTGGGGGTATAAATGGGTACCAGGCATTAGCTGGGGAGTAACCTGCGATAGACTGGCATCCCATCAGCGGGAATAAAAATATTCTCAGTCGTTTCATGCCAAGGAAACTGGAGATAAACGCCAGCCTGATGGGCTATATTGGCTCGTGACAGATTTTACTTTCTTTTTACACTGCGAAGTACCTCAGTGTTCAACCTCAAGTTATCGCTTGTTTAATTTTGCGATTTGTGACCGGCTCCACAAAAAAGGGTATTAACTCACGCTGAGCATTATTGTGTAATGGCCTGCTCAACATTGAGAGGGTGAAAATTTCATCAAAATGTGATTTTCATTTTTTGTCATGAATGACATCTTTAATACCTACAGTTTCAGGTTTCATTCACAGAAAAGTTGATTTTGATGAATAAAGTGGAGCTATAAATAAAGCCAGCTATTTCAAAGCCTGTTTTCTGAGTAATTTGAACTCAGAGGAAGTAATTAATATGCAAATACGTCATATCTCCAGAACGGGAGGGGCTGTGGAGCTCTATTATATATCAAATGAAAGCTTACATTGTGGGCTTTCCAAACATGTATATAACTCATTTTTTTGCGAAATAATACCCTTTTCTGTGGAGCAGGTCGCATTTTCCCTTAAGGGTAAAACACCCTGAATACGGAATTGAACAATTTCTAAGCTCCAATATCTTGTCGCAAATAACCTTCCTGTATCCACCCATTTGTCCCTACCTGTGCTCCATCTCCACTGGGGGTAATTCTACTGACAGCGGAGAATGCTGCTTCACATTTACTGCAGAAGACTGGGCTGCCTGCATGCAGGTGGCTGGGGTTGACCAACATGTCAAACTTGACGGCGATCACGTTGGTATCTGCCCGACGGTGTTTCTTACTCGGCTCTAGGTTTAAAAGAAAAAGAAGGAAGAAATGATAATCATTACAAATGGTATAGTACCAAAGTAGAAATGTTTTGTATCAATCACAATTTTTGCATGACGGAATTTATTTCTTGTGAACAACATTTTCTTTTTTTCAGGAAACATCTTTTCAGGACCCGGCACGCAAAACAAATCAATTCTTTGGAATACAAAATATATAATTCAAAACCCTTTTGAAATAATATTTTATATTAATTTCTTGTATTTTTATGAGACCGTAACAGCATCTGCAACATGCAAGCCATCTCACTGCTGTAGGTAATGTTATTGAAAAGACGACACTTTCAAGTGTTTGTTAAAATCATCAGCACTTTTACGGATATAGTTTGTTTGCAACAAGTTTTTAAAAACATTTGCATTTTTAAAAAAGCAAAATGTAAAGAAGAATTCATTTACTGTTCTTCACCTTAGTTAAAACTAAAATAAACAGTTAACAATGATCTTCTCCTGGGAAGTAGGCAAATATATGCGAACAATTTCTGCAAACAGAAATAAAAAATAAAAAAATTAAGCTAAAATTGTTCTGATGGATTCTTTACCTTTCTTCACTGGCTTCCTCATCGGAGGTAAGGGCGGTGGCTGCTGAGGAGCTCCCCCTAGAGGCAAAAACAACCAGTCATTTATCGTCAATAATACGAGCAATTTGATAAACGCAGTTACAAAACAGAGGGCATTATTATTTTTTTCAGTGCATCATAGGATACAGTCGTAGAGGTTGCTGAGCTGTTTTGGTTTTGTGTACAAAGGAAAAGAAGTCAGCAGCTTCTAACGAGGAAAATACTGTTAATATACTCACCCCCCTGGATATAGTAGTAGGGATCTCCTGGCCTGGGCATGTCATAGGCCGAGGCATATTCACCGGTGTCTTTGTTCCTCTTGGGCTTGGGTTTGATCCTAGGGGGTGGGGGCTCTGGAGCTTTTAAGTTGTCATAGATTGCTTCTGTAGTGCATGAAAAAGAAAAAAATGTAAAAAAGGGGGTCGACTGAGTAACTGAAGCAATAAGACGGGGTAAAGCACTGAGGGAATTAGAAAATGAAAGACCACTTTTTTAGGGATCTAGAAAGATGGCAACATGTGAGGCGTTCTGGCAAAATGAGACAGAACTGAGCAGAGGTCCAAAGGAGGGTTTGTGGGTATTAGGAAAAAGACTAAATTTCTCCTTACATTACTGTTTGTTGCACTTCAATTAGACACTCCGTGGACAAATTATGGCTGTTTAATTGTTTTGTTTGAAAATACTTTGAAAATTAACTCAACTCTCCTTAGACTTTGTACACAACCAAAGAAAATGCGTCGTTGGGATACTACATTCTTTCAGATTGTTTTAATGATGCTTACCTTGACGTTGGTTCTGCATAGGACGGCAGCCAGCATTGTCATAAATCACTGCCAAAAAACAAACCACAGCTTCATTATACAATGTTTATATCACAATGCTAGTAAAACTGTTTTCCACAAAAAATCATTGCACAAAATGCCCCTATCAGCCACACAGACTTGTTAGCTTCATTTACAGGCCAAGTCACAACAGCCATTTGCCAAATGTTACCCAAACATTTGCTGCCACCGAATAACGAGTTATCTTTCAACATTATCAGTACATGAACACTGTGAAGTTTGGTGAGTTGGCGAGGATTGAATTATCATAGTCAGCAGGTCAGAAAGAAGGCCAAATAAAAAGAAACTGAAAAATGCAAACATAACATATAATTTTAAAAAACCTAAATATTAAAAAAGAAGATATGGCTGGGTCTTTTGTTTTGTTAGCATGTTCTCATACAGTTGTCATTTTCGAAGACCCAAGTACAGTAGCTAGACACGAGAGATTGAGACACCGCAAATTTTCAATTTGAATTATCTGGCAGAGTAAGTAATGAATCCAGCAAAATAAAGCAACACCAAGGCTTTGATAGGAGCAAGTCGATGACATAGGAGCTTTAATTAATTATAAGGTAAAAAATAAAATAAATTATAAGGCAATAAATGAAAAATAAAGCAAATAACGCAATTAAGGATTTATTATAAGGCACATTAAAAAGAATGAATTAAAAAACATCTACAAGAATTGTGGTTGAGTACAGTAGTTGGGCAATTCCACGGTTACTCACGTTACATTTTCGTAACGTGAGTAACCAATTTTGTTCGTCTTGTTTATCATACATAACACACTTTTCTGGATGTCATCTTTGGTGCTTAGGTAGGTCTAGGTCTACTCTATCTACCATGGGGATAACAGTTATTAAACCTTTTCAGTAAGGTAATTACAGCCCAAGGAAACTCAAAAGTACATCAAAAATGTAACGTGAGTAACCGTGGAATTGCCCAATTACCTTTCCTCATCTACACGCTTAAATAAATCTGTTACAAGCACGCAAATTATGGGCTCCATGCACAAACAGTAGGCCTACATGTAGATGGTGCTTCATGACAATGCATGACCAAACCAGTGACAGCCCAATATGGCACACGTGCAAAAATGGCACGAGGTACGCGAGATAAATTTGACCCTGAATGTGCGCAAAGCCGTAGCGTCTTCACATGAGCGTCAAGTGCACAGCAGCAATGCGCTTACGAGTCCCACCTCTATAGATGTAACCATTGAGGGAATTCTTATGCATAGATACCGTCACTCTCAAAGGAATAAAAACTGAACAATTTCAACGACAATGTTAAGGCAGAGGCCAATAGCATGCCCATTACAACACTAAAGCTACTTTTTAAAATGAATTCACAATTTCTTGCACCGTGCACTACAACAATGCCACCTGCTGGAAGTTGTGTAAACTTGTTACCTTTAAGTGCATTTTCATGTGAAATCTATATTTCAAACAAAACAGATTTGAGCTAGAAGTCATATACCTACATTCCCTGCAGGAGACGTGACTTAAGCCAAACCAGAACACTTATCATAATGTATTGATTCTGTTATTGAAGCAGATGGCACATGCATAATGCACAAAGTTTGCAGTCCTCATGCTGGTGTTAATCATTAAACAAAATTATTTAAGCTTCACTGGGAAAAACACATTATGCTTTCAACTGATCAATTGCGAACAATATCAAAACATGCATTTTGTATACCATCTGTTGAAGGCTTGGCAAATATGGTGCTGTCGTATGTCTCTACAGGATTAAAACACATTCACATTGGTTAGGTCCCAGATTTTGCAAATATTATTTATTTGTGACCGGATCGAGGGACCCAAATCACATGAAGCATAAAGAAATTACAATGCATTAGCACCTGTTACCAGTACATGTACTTTCACTACATTGTATTACAATGTATTTATTCAATATTAGATTTTGCCCTTTGTCAACATATTCTATTTTATTCTATAAACACTGCATACTCAGTGTTGTCTCGACTGATTCACAAACACTCACAAAACACTGAGTGTACAGTGTTTATACAAAATATACATCAGAGAAGAAAGGGCAAAGCCCAGTATTGTTTTATATCACCCGGCGCAAATTCGGAAGGCAGTTTGGGGCAGAACAGGGAACAACAGGCCAAGCGATTTGGGGCGGTATTGGTCGATGTATCATTACTTGTATTTTGTTTAGGTCTCTTTTTTTTGTTTTGCTGTTACTTTTAGGCTTTTTTTTTTATTAACCCTCCTTGTCTTTTGCACTTTACATTCCTTCGAGTTTCGCAAAGCCACTTTTGCCCATTGAGTGAGCACCCACACTTCAAATTCCTGTGTGTGAAGTATGGATAACACTTCAAATCCCTGCACAATTCTTGTGTGTGGTTAAGCTCAGGGCTAGCAGGCCGACTCGGTCACACTTCACAACTCTCCATAATGTGTTTTTTTTTGGTGCAGTGACTCTAGTGACAGAGTTACTTTAACACTTCATATCCCTTCAGTTTAAACTGAACTGCAGTGTTTTGAAGTATTTCACATATTGACTTCCCACTAGGAGGGTTAAATAATGTAAACGCCTCAAAATGAAAAAAATCAGGATATGACAGGAGAACAAGTAACACGTACCTTCTGACTGAGCAACTCCAGCCCGATTTGCCTGTAAACCCAACGGCATATATTCAGAGCTTTCTTGTGCACTGTATGGAGAGAAAAGATCAGTGTAAAGTACATGTATGGTAAATGTACAGTCGAGTCTCATTATAACAAACTCGTTCGGACCTAGCCAAATTGTTTGTTATATCAGAATTTTGTATTAAGAGGAACATCAGTCCCATTCATTGTGCACATAAATACACAGTCGGGACCAAGGCTTTATGTTCGTTATAACCAGAATTTTGTATTAACCCTAACTCCCTAGGCCTTTTTGCTAGGATGTAGCCTCAATCCTGCAAAGTCCTCCAATTGGCCCCATGGAAAAATAGCATATAGCCTCAATCCTGCAAATTCCTCCGCTAGTTCTTGAATATGGTCCATGGAGGGGTGACCACTGCCTGAATCCTGCAAAATCCTCCGCTATGACTGTCAATAGGCTGAGGCAGAGGCAGTGACATCCTGGAGCAGTACGGAGGTTGTCAAGTATAATCAAGGACTAAATTTATGCACGGCTGAGCATAAACAACACAAGGTCCGGCCCAAGACCTTGACACAGTGTGTACTCCGAAATTAGCAACGCACTTTTGCCATGTAACCTCAATCCTTCAAATTCCTCCAATTTGCAAAAAGGATTTTGGAGGATTCAGGGCGGTTAGGGTTAACAGAGTTTGTACTAACGAAAGTCGACTGTATACAAAAAATAAGGAAACAAAATCACTGCGTTCAAGAAATTTAGAACTTATTCCTCTGATAAAGAAACTAAGACTTTATTTTGTTTTGATTTCTGAAATAAATGCACTAGGCTGCATGCTGGAATGAGTGGAATGAAAAAGACTGAAATAATACTTTCTAGGAGTGAAGTTCGCCTTTTACAAAGAAGGAAAGAAGTTTCGTGTTCTGTATTAAGGCAAATATTTAGGCGAAGTATTCTCAAGTGGTTTATAACTGCTCTTTGGCTTATGAATGTGTCAGATACTGCAAATCCTAAAATTAAAATTTAAAACAAGATGAAAATAAACGATGAAGACAAACTTTTCTTTCACATGTGATATGTCTTGGACCTCCACACGACAATGGATTGGGACTACAGATGATTGATACTGAATCTGCAAATTCTAACAATGTGTGCATTTAATATTTCCAGGAAAAACAAGCTCTGTGAATAGTAACAGAGGATGTGCTTCATTTTTTTCAATCCTGCAAAATCTTACAAACCCTTTTGGTGGATTTTGAAAGGTTTTGAGAGCCTTTAGTCCGAGCATTTGGGTAACTTGCAAGGAAAAATGACGAAATTTCTGACTTCTTTGTTTAAAATAAAGTTAGATCGGTGCAAAATTAAAAAAACAATGTTTAACAACAACACCATGCAAAATGCTACCAAAATAAAACAAATCGTCATTGATATTTGTGCTGGTACATGTAGCATTACTGAAAATTGTGCAATGTGCATGAAATCAGCCTAAACTTGCATGTTTAATTACACAAAAGTCAAAAAATGTGCATGTATATGAATAACACCACACAAAGAACATGAAATGTACATGTACATGAGTATGCCACATAATGATGCTACAATATAAACATGCTAGCAGAAACAGAAACATGTGTCATGCATTAGATTACAAAAAATAAATTGATTGTGGCCTTGTTCCTGAACAAAACAAAATGCGCTAACAACAATGTGCACTGAAAATCAGGATGAATGGTGTAATAATATTGCATGCCAAAAATATGGAACAAGTTTTTTTATAAGACATTGGTGATGCATGTATGCACTGGTAATCATGAAATACAAAACTATGATATTGAAGAGTGATATGTCCACTATGTATAACCATGAACACATAGCCACGAGTCATTAGAAAACACATCTTACCAGCGTAACGGTTGGTAGTGTGAACTTGAAAGAAAATCCAAGACAACGCCATTGCAAAAAATAAAAGTCAATAACTTTTTAACCTGTTAATGCACATGCATAAAAATGCAATTAGACATACATTTAACTCAATATGCACATTAACAAATTATGCAAATTGTGTTAGCAGTGTATAACATCTGACCCACCTAAACGTTTTGATGGGAGTTTTCCAGACTGGAACCTTGATTGAGTGCAGAAAAATATGCAAAAAAACCAAAAACAAACTGGCCAACTTTACTCACTCCTTAGTCAACAAAATTCTCCAAAATTTGCATGAGGCAAAGACAAGGTTCTCAGTGTTTCACCAGCCATACACAAAATTGACGGACTCGGCATTTACCATTACATCCTGCCTGGAATTTGGCCAACCAGTTGTACAAAAATAATAATAATCTGATGTAAAATGAAATATGTTTGAATAGGAATTCATTGTTTAGACTTACAATCTTAGAAGTAGAAGTGTACATAGCTTAGCCCCATAAATGTGGCCAATTTACTGGACTACCTCCGTAAATAAAGGCCACACTTCCACCATGTATAAAAACAGATAGAACTTTGTCAAATTTTGTTTTTAACATTTAGGCTTAAGCCGTGTTCCCATTGGACTTTTTTTGGTTAAAGTACCGCGACTTTTCTGTAGAATGACAAAATTAAATCCAATGGGGACATACGGTAAACTGACGTCCCTGTCAACTTACCGCGACCGTGATGTAAAACTAACAGGCCGAAAGAGGACGCGGAAGACTTCCGCGCAGCCACGGTAACTTAACAGGGCCGCTAAAAAGTCCAATGGGAACGCTCCGCGCTGTAAACCTACCGTGTCCACGCTGTAAAACACTATGCAAACAACAACACTTCCTGTATAAACAGAATTCGCGCGAAAATGGTAGTATGGTTCCCTGTCTCGTTTGCACTGATGGCGGTGTGATATTATCATCGTACCGTACACAGCGTGTGTAGCATGCACTACGCTCAGCTGCAGCGCTTTTTTCAATCTCGTCCAGCTGCTGCAGTTTCGCTACTTTACTAGTTAGAAACATGGCAGATTTGATCGATTTTGTGAGGAGTTTAATTGGGCTAGATGAACGTGAAAATGCTGATGAAGGCACAGGAGAAATGACGTGGCCGAATTCAGCGCGCGAAAAATACGTCACAGGCACGTCATATCCCGCATAGGTCAAAGGTGACTGTGCACAGCGCCTGCAATGTGTGACATTCTGCCAGTCTCGAACAGCGGATGAACCGTTCCGTCGCGGAATATAAGTCCAGGTGGGAACGCACGGTAGAATTACACCAAAGCCAGTCACGGTAACTTTCCGCGTGGCCGCTGAAGAAAAAGTCCAATGGGAACACGGCTTTAGTTTGTAGTTTATTTTTGCTTTAGAAGCATACTCACCCTCTTTATAGGCTAATCAGAAAGTGCTGCCTTTTTCAGATGTCTATTTTTTCGTGAAATTTCCAGCTATTCGTTTGCGCACGTTTGCGTATCAAAATTTCAACATGAAATTTCACGAAAAATAGACATCTGAAAAAGGCAGCACTTTCTTATTAACCTATAATTGTGTGAGTATGTTTCTAAAGCAAAAATAAACTACAATTAAGCCTAAATGTGAAAATCAAAATTTGACAAAGTTCTACATATTTTCGTACATGGTGGAAGTGTGGCCTTTATTTACGGAGCTAGTCCAGTAAATTGGCCACATTTTTGGGGCTACACATAGCTTATAATGTTCAGTTTTAAAAATTATATTTGATGTGATGTACTTAAATATATGTGTGCTGATTTTTAGCTGTCATCATGGTCATGGCTGTTAGATGCTTACCTGAGGTCCAAATCTTTTTCTGTTATTTCCTCTTCATCAGATTCATCGTAGTTGTACACGTGAGTCGAAGCAAACTCCATGTTGCAAATATCTCGTTCAGATTTCAAATGACTGAAAATGTGAATTTCAACAAATAAAAAGTATAACCAGTTACTGGTTAGGCCAAAGTCTAGTTAAATTTTAATAAAGTTTATACAAGGTGTTATTTTTTTTGTACATCTACAAGAAATTGGAAATTAGGCTTACTAAAAAAAGTCAATGACTGGACTGAGGAATGACAATAATGCTGCTCGTTCAGTAATCTCATAACAAATAATATTTTTCCAAAATCTACTTACAACAGAAAATAGCAGAAACCATATGCGGAAGTGACTCGCAACCTACGTCAACGTGACTCGAATAAACTAAAATTAGCCTTTTGTAAACCCATGAACCTAATCCAACGTTAACACGCAATATTCAATGGGTGTGCTCACAAAAATGCATTCATTTTTGCTGCACCTGAGTTAGCCGAAGTGCAAATCGAGTAAATAGATTGTCCTGCTGCAATAAACAAAATAGGTCTCGCATATAAATTACTCATTAAATACAAATCATGTCAAATAAGCTACTGTATTCAAGACATTGTTGAACAATATAATTAAATGTAATATAAATCGAATCTGCGCAGGCTACAGTATAAAAACAAAAGTTTTCATGGTAAAAAATCCATACGCAAAGTTAAACGATTCCTATAGCTTTTGAAGACATGTACCTTGAAGTATGCTGCGGCAACCTTATGTGTTATCAACCGTTCTCATCGGAACCAGCTTTGGTGACGTCATCAAATTAGTGCCATATAAGGAACATGTTAATGAATATGTAAGAGCCTTATGAATAAAACATGATAAAGTTGTCAATGGCAACGTGTACAAGCAGCTGGAGTGGCGCTTCCGCATGTGGTCAGTTTTCGGGCGATCGCTTCGAAGTTCGAGCAAAGTATTGCATATTTTACGTTTTTTTATTCACTTAACATTTTTTATTCAATGAATTTATGACATCTTTGCAATATTGACCAGGCCTGGAAGAAGCAAGGTTCATCAAGAGGTGAGAAAAACGAGAAAACGTACTTAGTACATTCGCTTGCATGTCCGATTGTGGAATGTGCATTGTCAACAAAGACTGAATCAAAGTTAAAATGTTATCATGTTTATGCAGACTTTATAATACATTTTGTGAAAAGTACCTAATACATTGTATTATTAAAGCCTACATGTTTTTCTTGTGCATACAGGCCAAAGGCTTAGGTTATTGTGCCTCGGTTTTTTTACTTACAATTTCTTAAAATGATGCCTTGATGGGCATTTGTTTATGGGCCTAGGCCTAATTTATTTATTTTTTTTTCAAGTAAAATTGATCATCAGCACTGCATCATATCGTGCAACAGGTAAAATGAAATGAAATATTAAGAGCAATTTATGTGCGTAGATTTGATAAATGTGGACCAAAATTGTTTATGAAAGTGTTTATTCAGCATTCGTCAAGTTTGGGACCCGATCTATTTTCGTTTAATTTGGATTAGTCTTTTTTAATTAACCCTTGGCTTAATACTAATACTAGTCTAACATGGCGCTTACTGATAAAAAAAGCTAGTAACAGGCATGACAGGCCTAAGCAGTCTTTGTTCTTTTTGTTTTTTTAATAGGCCTATGCCTACTTTGGAAGAAACTTGTGACGTTCTTACCCAACTCAAAAATTAAGTGGAGTTTCACTTTCTTTGATTGCCATTATTTGCTCGTATTTTATTATCAATGAGCAACATTATTTTAAGAAAGATCCATTTTTTTCAACAGACAAACACGTGCACGGTACCGGGCAGGGTAAGGAGTCATGGGGCGGCTGCCACACGGCCAGAAGACGGCGCACGTCGATGCCAGCAATGGGCCCGACGCAGACATCATGAAGTTCTTCTCGACTTCTTACTCCTCGTCATACGGCAAAGATGGTTACAGTCCTAGAACGGGGAAGCACGTCGGGACAGGGTACCAGTCCAACTTTCGTCCAGGAGTGTACTACAGCCAGCGGATTGATGTTCTGGACAACCCAGCTATGGAGTAAGTGAACCTCCCCCGATGCCCACCCCTACCCCCAACCCCCAAAAAAAAATTCACAAAAAATAAAGATAGAAGGGTATCTATAGCCTGCATGTCTCTCTGTTTTCCTTCTTTTTCCTCAAGGTTTTACAGTCCAGCCCTTTCTTTAAAAAAACACCTTTCATTTTATTAATAAAACTTTTTCTTTTGGTTCTTGTAAATGTATATCAATTCAGAATGCTTAAAAATCAGAATTAGTCACTACCTCACACAATTACTATTGAATTATTTATTTCATTTGACTATGATGCGAATCAAATGTCTTGCAAACTTGCAAATTTCTAAACGGAAAAATATTTGAATTTCTTCTTTTTCAAAAAGGAAACTTCTACGCAACAATTACACCTCCATAACGAAGATGCACTTCAACCCAGCCCAGGATTCCAACGGTCGCGACCCCTTGCCCTCCAACTTGACCCAGGTTGGCAGTGGCTTTACACGGCAGGACCCCATCACCACACCTACGGTCAACAACGTAAGCCCCACATAAACTTGTTCTCAGCTCATCCAATTTCATGTAGCATTTTAATTAAATTTGCTCTGTACTAGTTATCAACATTTCCCAAACTCCTTTTAATTGTTAACATAAAGGTTACAGATTTTAGATACAGTCAGCCACAACTTCTACATTAAATTAAATTAACCAAATCTCTAGATTTAAGTAAATTCAGTGACATATTCATCGGAGGGGAGGGGTAGTAATATTTTCCATTTGGCCACCAAAAACCATGGCCACCAGAAAATATGGACATATCGGGTATCAGTTGCCGTTTTGAAAGTACTAATCCAATCCAGGAAAATATAGATTTCAGACTTTTCTTGGGGAAACACCCCCACCCCCCCAATCAGACAATCAGACCCCCACACAATACCTTCTTCTTCCAGCCCCGGACACCCCTTCCCCTAGCAGGGCACGGCTGTAGAATCCTTCGAAAGCCTTACCCTCCCCTTCCCCTTTTCCCAAACCTGGATCCTTCCGTGAAATTTGATTAATATCTTCCAAAAATGACCCTCGCTTCTTCCCTTCATTACTGTTAAAAATGTGAATTTTAAAATGTTCCAATATTAGGTTCGGCATGTTTGTGTTGACACCCGTTACCATGGTATCGGCCCAACCATTAGCGGCGTTCTGCCCAGGCATAGGCCACTCCTTCACAAGCTTCGATCCAAGGACCCAGTCTCTGCCGAACATGCCGCCCATGTGAGTAGCAAGGGAAGACTGTTTGATTGGGAATATTTTTGATCAATGATGATGTTCCCACATAGGAACAGTTGAATTCATTTTGCTTGTAATTGTATGCACACTGAAATGGTCTGTTTAAAGGGAATCTACAACAATTGCTTTTACTTTAATTTTCAGAAATGGATGGATTTTTTTGGGAGGGGGGATGTTAGTATTTTATAGCAAAGATTGATACACTGACCTGTTAAAATGTTGTGGTCGTAGATGCTGCAAACAAAAAACGTGAAATAAAAAATCATGTTCTTGTAGTCATGAAAAAATGGAGCAAAGGGAACCAGACTAGCTGGCTTGTACTCATTCACAGATATGTAATCGACTAACTAAATTTGGTACATTGGGGGCAGTATTTGAAAAAAGTCAGTTTTTTCCAACAATGGTCGGCCACAGTTGGAAATTGATACAAAAATTCCACCTTTCTAAAAAACGCCAGCACACCAGGTGCCATGATTTTACAAGATGCTTTACTATCATTGGGTCCTACACTACTAAAGCGCGTCAACAAGCGTCAACAAACCTCAACGGTCGTCAACGAGCATCAACAAATTTTTTATAGGCTTTTGAATATTAAAAACAGCTTTATATGGTAGAAAAAGCAATAAAGAACATCTTCTGCATATCAATTAAAGTTAGAATTATTCTAAAACTTGGTTTTTTGAACGCGAAATGTACGACGAATTTGTCGATAAAAGTTTGCCGCCATCTTGTTTATGTGTAGCTAGCCGTACTACGCATGCGTGAAGTGTACAGAGCCATACTACGCATGCGCGAAGTCTACAGCGCCATCCAAACAAGATGGCGGCCAACTTTTATCGACAAATTCGTCGTACATTTCGCGTTCAAAAACCAAGTTTTAAAATAATTTTAACTTTAATTGATATGCAGAAGATGTTCTTTATTGCCTTTTCTACCATATAAAGCTGTTTTTAATGTTCAAAAGCCTATACAAAATTTGTTGACGCTCGTTGACGACCGTTGAGGCTTGTTGACGCTTGTTGACGCTTGTTGACGCTTGTTGACGCGCTTTAGTAGGACCGCTATCATTCACTAACAGCCCAGTTAGGTATTTCATGATAATTTGGTTGTTTTGTTTTTTGATGTTTGTAAATGTTGTATATTGCCTTTAAAAAGGGAACTATCAGAAAGAGCTTTAAAATACAATAGAAATATTCTGAAATGATAAACACCCTTTTAAATTGCTCTTTCTTTGTTGTTTTTTTAAGTTTCAGCCAGACAAATATTTGAATTGCTATTTTTCTAGCAGTACAAATGTAATTCACTTTTTAGAAAGCGATGTCAAACGAAAACGTCTACCCACATCTATTATTTAAGTAATGAAAACAATTTGAATTAATTTCAGCCAGACATTAATTCACGCAGATTTTTTGTTCATAACAGGTGCAAAAAGCAAACAAAAATTAAACACTTTTATAAAAGGTTTGTGGAAGCCCAAAAATAGCAATAGGTTTCTTTTTTATTAAAAGAAATTACAACTTCAACGTTTGCAAAGAGTAAAGAATTGCATTTGTTGAAGAGGGAGCCTTTTTAAGTAACATTTTATTCAAAATCCTATCTGGCCTTGGGTAGCAAATAATAAACATTGTAGATTAAAAAAAAAAAATAGGTAAATTAATAGCTCAGTTCAAGTGAGCAGTTTTAACAGAAATGAGCCACAAACAGCTGGTTTCATTGATTGTTGGAACCAAGAATTAATATATTGAGCAAACAATCATTGATTTTCTTTTGTCTTCTCAAGGGGCCTGGCTTTATGTCAACTGAGTCCAAAGTCCGTTACCAAGGTAGACCAAGCGAGCGTCGTAAGTATTGTCAATAGTAATTGTAGACTTTAAAATGAACGAATAGACCAGTTAATGTCAGAATTTCAAGAAATTTGTTTAAATTTAAAACAGAGGCCCATTTGGGTCCTAATTGTACTTTCAAAAAAAATGTACATAGGTTCAACATATAAAACACTAGTTAAATTTCTGGCACTTTTTTCTTTGTTTTCCTATGCGTAGCAAAGCATTCATACTATTTTGCGTGTAACAATTGCCTCATTTTATTATAGTTGATGTGTCAACCAAGACCGTTGGTAGGAAGGAGGGGTCAGGCTACACACACGCCTACAATGTTGAACCAATCCAATTCCATCCTGGCTCTTCATTCTCCAATGAGCTTCCAGTAAGTACTTTTTTGGTATGAATATTCAGAATCAGTGCAAATGAGTGGCCAATCGGATTTAATCTCATCTTTCTCAAGTGAGCTCCTAGAAAATTTTCATCAAATGAATATTAATAATTAGGTGAACGCTCAGCGAATCACATTGACTTTCTTTACAGATTGTCTTGTACAAGAACTTCCAATCAGAGTTAACAATCCACTAAGTTCTAAACTTATTTAATATACTTTTTTCAGTATGTTCAGAGTTTCAGACATTTGAATTCACCGTGCATTAATATTAGAAAACTCATCACACCAATTCAGATTTTATAAAAATCTTGAAACTTTCTTTATTTGTAATGAAATTTTCACATTTCTTTGACAGGGTTTCTACACTGACCGACCAACTGGTGTGAGCGTTATGAAGACGGCATTTTTGCCCTCACAATATTCAAAGGTAAGTATTAAGCAATAAACACTAATAGATATCTTGTCTGCAGTGTACTTCAATATGCAGTATTTAATTTTCTGCCATAAGAAACTTGTTTGCCTTCGGTAAAGATTCTGCTAGGAATAAAACATAAGGCCGTCTGATTTTGTTTGTTTTGTGCATTTGAGGTCAATCTAGAAGTTTTTTTTTTCATTTTCAGAAGATAATTTAACCCTCCCTCTGTAAATGGAAAATTCAACAAGGCCAACCCAGCTGCCAAAATAAATCAAGTGACTGTTTTACTCAGTTGAGTGTTCCCTTCTCACATAAAGCAGGATTGACTGGCTGTGATTGTGATGCACCCTGATACAGCTATACTTTGGCTGTAAAAGAAAGCCAGCTGTGACTACCAGTCACCTGCTTTTGTCTGTTGATGGAATATAACTAGTCACTGCCTATAGAAATATGATCTGACTGTTGGTGACTAACAAGTAGAAAATGAGCCATTCAATGTTAAACCCCCCCAAAAATTCTTAACACTTTATTGGAATATTTTTGTTTATTTATTTTGTATATTTATTTATTTTTTCCTTCAGGGAGATGAAAAGCTGCCAGTTGTTGCCAACCGATCAGACCGAGAGACCGGCTTCACTCATGAGAAGGCCAAACCACTCTATGTCAATAGGGTCATGAGAGATGTAAGATATCTGACTAGTACCATATGAATATTCAAATCATATCTCACAAGTATAATAGGACAGAAGACATCTGACTGGTATCGTAAGATTATCAGACTGATAGTCAGGAGACAGAGAACATATCTCAGAAGTATCATAAGAATTTCCAAATGATAGTCAAATGATGAAACTAACTCAGAGTATCTTAAGAATGCCAAATGACATTTATATGATGGTAATAATATAAGGATGGTCATGATGAAAGAAAGATTTAAGATATCTGATGAGTATCACAAGAATATCAAATGATGGTTTTGAGAAATATGAAATAACTTACTTATATCAAAAGAGTATCAACACAAGAACAAATTCATATTGAAATTCATATATATGGCAGGAAAAAAAATGAAAAAAAAATGTTCTTTTTTTGTGATGTCACACTTTTTGCGGTAAAGCTATCATGGGCTTAAAAGCAAAACTCCTGCTTTGAATACTTTATGAAACCATACAAAAGTAGGCATAAACATGTGTGAATTTCAGTGATATTTAGTACAATTTCCTTAAAATGAAATTTATAAAATGATTTGCTTAAAACTAAAAATACACAAGCATAGCTTGTGGCTTCCTGAAGTGATGATTTGTGGCATTCTTTGCTTTTTTTTCTCAGCAAGATGGCCGTCACCAATTCATTTTATGTCTACAAACCACCTTTACTCTCATTTTCCCAACTCTATGTAGGCTTACACCACCAATGAGCAAGTGCCAGGCGCTGTCGAGAACCGGACGAAGAAAGCCGACCCTGCAGAGTATCTGAACATGACCAACCCCGACAATCACTCCTCCATCACCTCCAAGAGCTTCCTGGGAAAACAGAGACCAGAACCGAGTGAGCACGAACGACTCGGAAGATACTTCGTAGGGAATAAGGTGAGAAAACATACATCCTTGGGGTAGTAGAGGTATAGTTACAACATCTGTGCTGATCACCCTGTCCATGAAATACTGGTTCTTCATTGAACATGATCTGTTATGAGTCCTTTGTGGATGCTTTCAGATTAGTTCATGTTTAGCACACACCTCAACCGCACTGCTCAGGTGTACTTTTTGTCCCTATTTTGTTGCTCTTTATCCTTGAGTAACTTAAAACCTTGCAATAGGCGACTTCCTTAAAAAAAGTAAAGGCTTAATCAAAGATCAACAAATGTGAGAAATGAATTAATAGGGTTAATTGGCACAAAGAATCAACTGTCTGGTAAGCCATACAGCTAATGCAAACAACTTCATTCTACGTACATGTACTTTTAGTAAATAATAGGCAAGTGTTGGGGAAAGTTGCCTTTTTTGTGCTCATTTTTATAGCGGGCCAAATAGGTGAAATATTTGGGAAATTTGTGCTTTTGATGATTCAAACATGGGATTTGGCGCACAGTCAGAACACGTCATGAGAAAGACATTTGGCTATAGGGTCATCACAGATTTGTCCTTTGAACAAATACAGGTAGAATAACAAGCAGTTTTCTGGATAGCTCAGTTGGTAGAGCACGGGAACGGCAATCCGGAGGTTGAAGGTTCAAACCCAGCTCCAGTCAATTTCTTTGTTCAACTTTCTAATTGTTTTTCTGGGAGCTAAGATTTGAAGTTCCCTGCGTTTTGTAGAATCAATAATCGTTGAAGCTGTCTGACTAACTTTTTTACTGGAAGAAAAAGACTTAACCTTTTACTAACTTTTATCCTTGCAGGAACTATCTGGCTATAGCGACAACAATGACAAGCCACAAGTCCAGATTCCAATTGAGCCAATGCGGTGGATTACCCACTATGACACAAAGTAAGCAGAGAAATTTATTCCCAAGTATTTTTTTTCAAACAATACAATAATCCATTGGAAATTTGTTACAGACAGACGCATCTTCTTGTAAAATTAAAAAGTAGAAGGAAAATCCTAGGTAGATTAAGCAATATTTTCTGCATTAACAGCTCTGAAATTGGGCCGTGTTCAAAAATATTGTGAAGTATTGTTCATCTTGTTCTATTTTTTTCTTCAGATTCTACAACATGAACCCTAAGGGTAAAGCCCGAGCTGGCCGTACGTTTGGCAACGTCATGGATCAGCTCCCTGATGGGTTCACTAAGAGCACGGCCGTACATTCCTTTGGTCCGGAGTTGGACTCTACAGCTCAGCTCAGGCAGCTCCATCCGTACGTAGCAAGGTGAGGTCAATATTTCATGTACAGTACAGCGCGTCCCAAAATACCCGCAACTTTTTTGGGCGAGGCTCTAGCGTCCGCGCGGAAAACACGTACCGCCATTTTTTTTTACCACTTTGAAGCTTGGAATCTTAACTTCATCCCTGGCGAGTATTGGTCTGATATTTAAAAGAGTTTTAAAATCATTTTTTTGTCAGAGGAGCTCAAATAACCACTAAAAATGTTGATTTTACCCTTTTCCCCCACTTATTTTCCACTACTTATTTTCCACTCAGGAGCATCAAGGCACGAGACACGTACTACGATGACCACACCCATGATGCCAAGAGACACATCAGCTTCAATAACAACATCCCTCAAGTCCTAGCCAGCGTCTAAGCTAGTCAGTCCTGCCTTAGTAGACCGATCCATTTAGCTCCACCCACTGCGCATGTGTTGGATATTAATCTAGGCTGTGATTGGTCAAAGCGTCATGGGGGCGGGGCTTAATGGATCGGTCCATTCACTCCCTGGTGGGTGTAGATTTTTTAGTTTTCCCGCCCTAACCCGTTAGCACCTGTACTACATTGTACTACATTGTATCACATTGTATTAATTCCCTGATGAATGCATAAAACCACAGAGTGCTTGGGCAGTTTGGGCAGTACAGTGACTTACGGGTTAGAGAGATTATTTGTAAATTTAGTGATGTTTATGGTTAAGGTATATTTGTAAGACAGGTTCAGCCTCACTTGTACAGTGCTCATTTTTACAGTTCTGGTCCAAATTGCATCCATTTCATTTAGTAAAGGAAATATACAGCATTTGCAAACATCGGAAAACAAAACTACCAAATTTTTACGAAATGCCTTACTAGGATGTTGGTAAATGAAAGTCTAAAGTATCCTGTAAAATTATGGCACCTGGTGTGAAGTCATTTTCAAGAAAAGTGGTATATTAGATACATTTCCAACGGTGGTCGGCTGACCACCGTTGAAAAACCTAACTATTTTTCAACTACTGCTCAAAATTTACCATTTTTTTTCAGTCCAAATTTTGTTTGCTATTGGTTACATGTTCATGAACGGGTGCAAGCCAGCTATATTGGTTTCCTTACCTTACAATTATACGGCATCTATAAATTGATTCTTTTCATTTAAGTGGAGTCAGGGAACCAGACTACTTGAACATTTTTTGTTTTTCTTGGTTTTCCAGCATTTTCGAACACAAACCTTCAAACTTGTTGGTGCAACAATATTTATCTATATATCTATTATACTTACCCCTCAAATAGTTCATTTCTGAAATTTACAAATTTGGCAAAAGCAAATGATGTACATTCCCTTTAAGGCAGTGAGATATTTGCTTGCTCTCTCCATAAAAACGTAAGTGGTTTTTTTTCTTCCAAATTGGGAATCAAAGTTGACTTGGTATTTCTATCTTTCTGGAAACTGCCAGTAGTGCGCAAAAACCAACATGATCATTGTTGGTTCATCCTGAGAACTAGTCTTGGTAACAACCCCTTTGTCATTGATAACCAGTGGAGCAAGGTGTTTTAAGTGAATGCTGATCTATATGCATGTGGGTCATTCTATAAATTTAGGGTCCAAAGGCAAGACATTTTTCCTGTCCCCGTTACCTTGGAACTTTGTAATTTGCCATTCAAGCATCATTAAGAACAATTGTTTTATGTGTTGGGTAGGTAGTTTTCTATTCATATTCACTCTTGGAGTAGGACTGCATTAAGGAGTGCATCAGCATTATAAAAATCATTGATGACAGATGTGACAGGGACAGCAAAAAAGTGGACCCAAATTTTAAGAACGACCCATATGGTTTCAAACTGTTTAAATTTCATTGTATTTGTAATTGGCAGTGCCGTATTCATCAAGCATATCAAACAGAACGGATACCTTTCAATTCTAGAGATGCTTCTTAAGAATTCACTGTACCTATAATCGTCAAATTGAATTTTTTTGTTCCAAATTCTTAAGAATTTGCTGTACCTGTGATCATCAAATGGATTTTCTTATTTCAAAAATCTTGACTGTAGTTAAACTTATGCAAGTATTCTGCAGCGACAAAATGTTGTTTTTTTTACTTTTGATGTATGCAATTGATGCCAAACGTTTTTTTTTTTGTAAGCCTGAGTGTTTACTAAATGCATTTAACGCCTTTCCTTTCAAGCTGTGCTCGTTTTTCTTTGCATTGCATTGTTTCTACTGCTTCCAGTTTTTTATTTTACTTTAATTTTGATACTGCGTCTTATTAATTTTTTTGAACTGCTTTTGCACCGAGTCTGCGATTCTTAAGAACAAATTATTTTTGTATTTGCTTCAAAGGCTGCTGAACGTAAATCACTGCTTTCATTGATTGATGTCTATTTTTCTTCAAGTGTGATTTTCTTTTATATAAAGTGATATGTATTTATCCTTTGCAGTTGACATGAGATAATAAGACATAATTGTAAATGATTTTGCATGGTTAAACAAAGATTTTTGGATTTTATGATATCACTGTATGTATATTTTGCCGTAATAATTTGTAAGCACAAGAACGAGTTTAAATTTGAAACGTAGATTACATATAGTGTAGTCATATACATGTAAGTTGATCATGGTTTTAAGAAAAAGTGGGATCTTTAAATGTTATTAAGTAACACCTGTGCATAAAAATAAATCTGTATGTTTTGATCAAAATATTTCAGTGTTTTTTTTCATAGAGTTACACCTTTTGAAGTCCTTTTTGTTTTTCATTAAAAAAATACTATAACCAATTTGGCCTTTTTTTCAACAGTAAAACATGAATAGAGCTGATAAGCACATATAAATGACACAAATCTAAAAGCTCAAATTCACAATAGAGAACAATTTATTACGTCTCAATCTGGAAAACTGATCAATTATTTTTCAGTTTAAAACCAAAGAAGACCTTAAAATGAGATACTTATTTAATGCATTGTAAGTACATTGAAAAACGTGGAATTTATGGAATAAATTAAGGTATAAACCCAATAGACAACACTTCTACATATATGTTAATGAAGGGGTTAGTAGCTTGTTCCTTTAGACCCTCCTGCTGTCTGAACAGTCAAAGACAGTCAAAAAATCAATCCTCTTCCCCTGCCGTACCTTTATACACAGGCTAGTCACCAACAGTCAGATCATATATATTTCAAACAGGCACTGTGACTAGTCAAATTCAGTCAACAGACAAAAGCAAGTACACTGTCAAGGCAAAGATGTATCAAGTTACATAAACAGTCAAAGCCAGTCAGTCCTATTTTATGTAGGCTCAGAGCTCTCAACTGTTAAAACAGTCACTTGATTGATTTTGACTGCTGGGATAGCTGTGTTGAATCTGACGGCCAGACAGGGAGGGTAAATCTATGCACGCAAAGGTTAATTTTATAAACATAGTATATCAGATACATTTACAGGGTAAATTTCGACGGAGCTGTTATGCACAAAATAATGCTTAGCAAATTTGCATACTGAGCAACCATCAAGTGAAGAACTGGGCTCAATTTCATAGCTCTGCTTACATTTTATGGTTCTGCTTAGTGTGAAATTGAAAGCACTCATTCAGTGCAGGAGCAGTAATGATAAAAAAAATACAATTGTACGTGCTCATAGAATGGGTTTGTCTTTGCCAATTATTTTTTTTTAGCTGTTCCGGGATTTAAATTATTTTTGCAAGATCATTAGTTTCCCTTCTTTTCTTGCCATCTTGAATTTTTGCCCAGTTGCTCTCCACATACATTTGGGCGTTTGTAATCGGCAACCTAAGCACACCGTTCGCGAGTCACTGGAGAACAGGGTTTTGAATACGCCCAAAGATTTGGTACAAGTACCGGTACAGAATTAGTGCAGTCTTTGTTTTCACAATAAGCAACGGATGGTTGTCCTGCCTGTCAATGCAGACATGCTGTGGTTACCAGTGTCAAGAATCGCCAGGCCAATTGTCAAAAGCAGTGAGAAGAAAAAAATGACTGGCTTTTTTGCAGAGTCTCAGTAAAATTCAGGACATGTTTGTGCTTGACAACTCCGTGAAAGTAAACCCTGGAATTTCCGGGAAACTACTGAATTTGGTTCATATTGAACAGGAACAAGTTGCAACGCAATAATTCTTAATTCTAGTCCTACATTATAACCCTAACCTTCCCAAATCCTCCAAAATCCTCTTTGCAAAATGGAAGATTTTGCAGGATTGAGACTTATGGCAAAAATGTGTGGCTGATTTTGGAGGATGCACTGTGCCAAGGTCTTGGGGCTAGACCTTGTGTCGTTTATGCTCAGCAATGCATAAATGTAGGCCAAGATTATGTTTAAAATCCTCCGCACTGCTCCAGGATGTCACTGGCTCTGCCTCAACATATTGACAGTGATTGCTGGAGGATTTTGCAGGATTAAGGCAGTGGTAACCCCTCCAAGGACCACATTTCAAAAAAAAAATTATGGAGGATTTTGCAGGATTGAGACTATATGCAATTTTTACATAGATGGCAGTTGGAGGATTTTGCAGGATTGAGGTTACATCCTAGCAAAAATGCCTAGGGAGTTAGGATTAAACTATCACATCGGTCTACACATGTAATTTGGGGTTCAAAGATGGATTCTGAAATTAAAAACAGATTTGTTCATGGGGACTGTTCTTAAACGTCTTATGAAAGTTGACACCATTAAGCATTTAATAACCAAAGCAAATGCTGCAAATGTTTTCATTTTAAAGTTTAAGAAGAAATTTAGACAATAACCAAAACATATTATGAAGATCAATTTTGAAGCAACAGCATAAAAAATAAATTAATTACAAAAAGAAACAATTTTTCTTTGGCAAATTTTACAAAACAAGCTTGAGATGAATTTAAATATACATGTCCACACATACGGAATATCTCCTGTTAACCAATGTAACATCCAAATGACATAACCTCCTTGAAAACTAAGACCAATCTTGTTTGGCAGAGTAAAAAAACGAAGAATTATACTACCATAATCTTGAAATACAAGTAGGTACATGTCATCCACATGTACATGTACATTGTACATTTGTACATGTTCAACCAGACAAAACTAACTACCATCAATGAGAAGCATCTCTGTGCATGTTTTATTGTATGAATTAAAAAACTTCCAATTTTGACAATTGTAAGGTAACTTCTGACTTCATATTCCATGCATATTTCGCTACATTTATTGGAAAATTTGTCATCTTCAACTTTTTGCCGACTACAGAACATTTGGAGCATTTTGTACTGAAATACTAAAGTATAAATTGTCTTGATTGGAAAGATAATTATTGGAATGGATGGTCCATTTTTAGTTCTTTTGTTTTCATTGGTTATTAAATAAGGCACATTTGATTTCATAAAATTGATTTTTGATTTTCATAAAATTTGTTTGAATATTTTCAAAAAATCTTAAAATATTGGCAGTCATTGGCAAAGGATTCATTTGCTGCATAAGAAGGGGGACATGATGTGTTTTTTTTTTGGGGGGGGGTTATATTACAGTTTTTCTTAAAATTTATGAAAAGTTTTGGAAAATGTATTCCAAAAATGTTTTCCAATACAATTGTGAAAAATAGAGGTAGAAATGATTTTTTGATGCTATGGCAGTTACATTGTACCTTGGACCAAGAGTCTTTTATCAGATATCTAGAAAAAGGATGATTATGCAAACAAACTTTGGCTCAAACTCACTCAGCCACTTTAGGTACGTACAAGATATGTGTTGTAGTCGAGTACCTTGCCACACGTCCGAGTACATTTTGTCCTTGAGTAAAGGGTAAAAGGGACGAACATGTGTTCAAAGGAACGGAGTGCCCATCTCTCTTTCGAAGCGGTTGGGCAAGACTCAAGTCCATGAAATGCTGCTGTGGGGGATCGCCACACCTCTTCCACAGTGAGTCTGTTACCTTCCCAGCATTGAATGATGCCGGTACCCATTTAACACCTGGGTTGAGAGGAGTAACTGATGTAAAGTGCCTTACTCAAGGGAACAACACGCATGGCCACAGCGGGGCTCGAACCCACAATCTCACGATCATGAATCCTGTGCTCCACCGCTAGACCACACGTGCCCAAGGAGCACATTTTGTCCTAGAGTACGAGTACATTTCCATGAGTGTGAGTGCAAGTACATGTATTTTACTAAGAGTATCAGCACACTTTGATGGGTATACAAGTTTCCAACAATGTTTGGCTTTAAGATAAGGCATTACACATATCCAGTGGCCTAACTAACAATAGGAAAAAAGGCTTCTTCTTTTTGGCAAAAAATTACAAAATTAAGAATTCCAGGGGTAGAATATTTTCATGAGTAAGAGTACTTTGCTATGAATACGAGTACTTTGCCATGAGTACGAGGTATTTTCTTGTGAGTGTTCGAGTATAAGAACGAGTACACTACAAGATTTTTCCGGATAAATTCTAGCATGCAATAAGTGGAAAGGTTTTTTTATGAGATGAGTTTTGAAGCCTGAGTTGCAGTTGTCTATCCTGAGGTTTAATTTCCAATTTAGTCCAGTACTTTTACATGGTTTTGAAGATGTGAACATTTAAAAATTGCGTCAATAAGGAAAGACAAAATTATCAGTTATGCATAAAATCCAAACCCAAATAAATAAATTGTTCAGAAATGTACATTTAGAAAAAGAAATTGTAAGTACCGTACATAAAATCTATGTACACAATTTTTTTAAAACTTCTATTTAATCAACAAAAGTTATTTAATATAATGCAACAGTGTCCTGATTACAATTGGCAATGTACTTTTATGAAGTAAAACTTTATAAAAAAAAAACCTAATGAAATAATTTTGTTTCTTTGTAAAGTGTCTACGAGATGTAACTTACTTCCAGGAGTGGAAGATGACAGTATTTGTAAATGATAAATCAAAAAGACAAACGGTCAACAACTCAGGAGGGATACATAATATCTAAGGACCTGTCACCACAACATGAAGCCAAAATCAGATTTTCAATGAATTTAGATTAATTTTTATTTTTTTTTATTTCAAAAAGAAGGAAACCCATTTTTTGACAGGAATTTTAACCTACTTACTTAACTTATTTGAACTGTTTTTTTTTTTTAAATGTAGTGAAGTATAGCTCTTCAACCATACATGGCGAAAAAATCTTTTTACAAAAATCGCAAGAATAGTGTTTATTTGAATGCAAGTC
Organism: Patiria pectinifera; assembly: GCA_029964075.1. NCBI lineage: Eukaryota > Metazoa > Echinodermata > Asteroidea > Valvatida > Asterinidae > Patiria > Patiria pectinifera. The sequence continues at coordinate 7,958,480 of CM057130.1, read as the reverse complement.
ACCAAAATCACTGATGTGCACGTGCAAGTCTAGTGTAGTGTTTTTTGTCTTCAAATCAAGCTCCAGCAACAAATCAAGTTAAGCAACAGAATAACAGACTGCCAACTATATTGAAGTTAAGCAGTTGTCTTTATTTTTACGAAAATTGTGGACAGGAGAAAATAGAAAATAAAATAGGTTACAAAAGGATTTATTGATTTTTAAGAAATAAAAAAATTTGGAAACAGTAGAGGAGTTAAGAATAAGATTCACTTATTAAATCCAAAAAAAATTGCTCATTTTTTGAATTTTGGCTTTGTCCCACTGCAGGCTCATTTTGTAGTGACAGGTCACATATACAGCGTGTGTCAATAAAAATGTAGCAGTCAAACCATAAATATTAAAGATACTAGCATTGTCTTTTTGCAAAACTTATTGATAGAGTCTGAAGGTATAGTAAATACTCTACACAATGGTCTTTATCCCATCTCTTTTGGACATCCCAGTCCAGAGATACAGCTAATTAAATGAAAGGGCTTGAATTCCAAGTTGGGCCACTTTTAGATAAGATTAGATACATAATCTGAAAAGTGGCCCAAACAGATTTTGACAACGTACATAACTCTTTTTTCGCAACATTTTTTGGTTACAAACTGAAGACAGCTCGAAGAACAACTCCCTAGCATTTCGTCTCCCCGTATTTCTGTCTTAACATCTTTACTCTTTCAGCTGGCGTTGTCTTGGCACCCTTTTTCCTCTCGTCACTGTCCACTTGGCCCATCTCCACGGCAACAACGCGGCTGTCATTTCTCTTCTGCAGGAGCTCCGCTGCCTCCATGGGAACGCCGCCACATCGGAATGTACCATCTGGCTGAGGGGGGCGGGTTATGGGGGAGGGGAAGTCATCTTCAAAGTCTGGACTGTTACTGTCCATGGACAGGGAGTGGTAACGCGTGTAGGCCTGGCCTAGGAGAGCCTCGGGCAAGCTAGTACTGTGATCTGATGAGAGATTCCCTGATGACTCAAAACCTGGTCATTGATAAAATAATTTTAGACACTATTAACCCATCAGCACCTGTACTACATTATATTAGATATTATTTATTAGATATTTAATAAAAACCTGAGACAGTTTACCCATTCCTATTTGTCAAGAGCCCGTCACGTGGGTGGTTTTAAACCGCTGATTAAACACCGGCTGGTTTTCAACAATTCCACATCGCGCAATTCCATTTCAACAAATCCACATCGCGCAGTAAGCGCAACGCGCACCAATTTCTATAAGGAGATTTTGAGCACTGCGTGCGCAAGGCACAAAACTTTGACATGGCCAGAGGGGTGTTCCACAAAGCATGAAGTAAATTGTTGAACAAAATCATTGGAGATTCGTGAATTTTTGACTTGTATTGACTTTTTGACCGAAAGGTATTTATGAAAGGGAATAAATATGTGCTTGGCTGGTCCCGGCTAGGGTTCTGGCCGCGGACAACGGCCCGAGCCGAATTATCTGTGGCAAAGACCCTAGCCAGTTTTAAACGTACTTGTTTAAAACCAGCCAAGCGCATTTTATTCCATTATTATTTTATCCACGAAACCATACAACGCTTGAGCTGTTTTAGTAGTACAGGGAACAACAGGCAGGGCAGTCTGGGGCAGTACAGGTCTAATAGGTTAGCATGTGAATAACCTTAAAGTTTTGCATAATAGAGAGTCAATGAGTAAAGGATTTTGAAGTAGCACGTAAGTACATGTATGTGTATCTGTCGGTGGGCTCAGTGGCTATAGGGATGTCTGCACTGCTGGGCAAAAGGTTGTGGGTTCGATTCCCACCAGAGCAGGCTTGGCAGCTTGTTTTCCTCGCAAGCTGTTGATCAGTACTGAGCATACACTGCTTATAAACATTACTTGTTGAATACTTAATCCATCTTACAAGATATATAGGATGTTGTGTTCTTTTATTTTACACACGCCTAAAAAAGATTACACATAAACCAAAATTGGCCATACTTACTGCTTCCATTCTTGTCCACAAAGCTGAGTTGTTCTGGTCTGGCAGGAACATCTTTGTTCACTGAACTCTGTGATCCACTGTCATAGGTCAGCCGGTATCTATCGTTTGTTGACGTTCTACCTTTCACGTTGCCATATCGATCCATGACTTTAGTACTACCATCCCGGTGAAGCATAAACTTGTCGGACAGGCTCGCACTAGTCCTATCTGGTTTGGGCTCCACAAATGCTGTCGTGACGATTTGATTACTGGAATTCGAGTTGAGACTGTCGTCAAATTTAGGATGCAACTGATACGCATTCACCGGCGATTTCAAATCCTCGTCCACGTAATAGCAGTACCCGTCGTACATTCTGTGCGTTTGTTGCGGCTTCGGTTCCTCCAGTGTTATTGCGCTCTGGAAGGATGACATCGATCCCATTTCCGACATGGTATCGAAGCGTGCGAGCGGCGCTCTGCCTTCTGGGTAACCAGTGGTCTTTGGTAGACTTTCGTACGAGGCGTAAACAGGGGAAGCACTTCCTGTTCTTTGCATGCCGGTCTGGTGCCCTGTACCGACCTGACTTTGTGGCAAGCCATTTTGGGATTCAGGGCCAGTCTTTGTCTGGCCGGCTGACGAGGTAACTGTGTTGCAATTCATATCTGGTCCGGCGTCGCCATGGCTACCAGGGTTCACCACGAGACAAGATGACGGTGACGACTGACTGGAGGAAGGCGTCTCCCTCTTCTCTACCGTTTTCCTCACCTGCCTGTGATGAGGGGGACTGGACGGCCGGTTGAACTGTCTCCCCCAATATCTTGGGGCACCGTGAAGTCTTCCATACTGCAGGCACTAGGGTGACAAATGCTCCATTAATACAACTGCAAAATCAAGGTCTGTTTCTTTTTTTTGTGTGTCTCATGTTGCAAACAAATAATACAAGCTGAGTGGAAAGATATATTATTTCAGCATTCACACAACTGCGCATGCAAAGCTTAGTTTCCATATCGATGTAATAAACGCAACCAGGACCCAACCTACAACACAGACATATGAAAACATTTCATCTGGAAGTGTCGCCGACAATCCAGACAGACGCAGCCTACCTTGCAGAGGATCGGCAAAGTTGAACTTGATCAACTTTGCCGACGGTTCCGCATACTGTCTACGCAGTCTGTGTTAAGCTTAACGTCGATATGGAAACCAGGCTTTGGTTCAGTTGAGTGCCCAGTTAACTCAACCTGCTTTTTTGTTCTACTCAAAATGACATCTTATAGGACTCCTCTTAATTTGATATTAATCAAGCGCAAAGTTTTTAAAATGGCAATAATTTAAGGCTCCAATTCAAGTAATCAAATGTCAAACATAGGCTGATCTTGATTACCTTGTGTAAAGCAGACATGACGTTCTTGGGGAGATGATCGCCTATCATGACTGGTGATATCAACACTTCATCAAATGCAGTGTTGTCGCGCCACACGGCGAACCAGGCACAATCTTTCTTGTTAAGTCTGAAGATGAAAGAAATTTGCAGTCAGGTTGGTGTAGTATACAAATACAGCATGGTTTGAGGGGAAGTAGTGGGAATTACTGGTCCCAAGATGTAGGTCAGCTTGACTACCTCCCGACGCAAAGCGGAGGGAGGTATGCATCATGACGTGAAGCGAAGGGAGGTAGTCAAGCTGACCTATACCGAGGGACCAGATTCCAACTACTTTCCAGAAATAAACCATGCTGTATTTGTTTTACTACACCGCATAAATATTTAGTAGCCTCACTACCTTTTTAGTAGCCTCACTGCCTTGTCGATAACGGCCTTCACAGATTTAGCATCTTTGTGCAGTACAACTTAATCAAGTTCTTCGTCAAGTTCATTGATTCCAGCAAGGAACAGTTAATTTCCAAGTTAATTGCACAATTAATTTCAAAGTGATGTCATGTGACATTTCTCAACCAATCAAACTGCAGCATCCAACTCACCCTTCTCGTTTGGGATTGGTCCGTACGATCTGCATGATCCTCCCAGGTGGGTACAGGGGATTGTGGGTCGTCAGCAGGAGCGACAGGTTGGTCGGGTGGAAGGCTTTGGCCATTCGTGGAGGGGAGGGGGAGGAGTCCGTGTCTCGAGGGCTCAGGTTCTTAGGGCTGATCTCCCGACAGCACAGCAAGCCATCAAAGATGATTTTCCACTGGGTCGAAAAACAAAATAATAATAATCGGCATTTAAGAACGCTCTTATTAGTAAACTAAATCACAGTGCTTACAGTATTATTATTACCCCTGATCATTGGGCCAATTAAACATTCCAAATACCATCTCAGCTCCCTGGGGAGTATACAGCTCGATGCTGCCTGTTAGGCGCAAGCAAGCTAATTCAATCACAATAACCATCTCTGCCCTCACAGGTACCCATTTACTCCTGGGTGGAGAGAAGCAATGAGTGACAAAGTGCCTTGCTCAAGGGCACACGCACCATGACCCCGGCTGGACTCGAACCCACAACCTGCAGCTTTACCCACAGACCACGAATCCAGTGCCCTTAACCACGAGGCCACAGCACTCCACCAAAATAACCAAATTTGAAGCAGGTTTGAAAGTCTGCAATATTGTTGCTAAACCGATGGGCTAGCCATTGCCCTCTGAGTCACTAACTGACTGACTGACTGACAGGCTCACTGCCTGAGTACAAATAATGTCCCAGACTGAGACTGAAGGTTCCAGGTCAACTATGCAAAACTGTTTTTGTTGTACTTCCCATTCAATCCAGGACTTGCGATTGCATTTGGAGTTGACTCTTAATTTTACCCATCAAATAAATAATCAAACAAACAAAAAAACAGGGAATATCAGTAACGAACTCC
>CM057130.1:7903109-7953149 GCA_029964075.1 Patiria pectinifera | reverse complement strand
GATAAGAGCGCACAAAGAATTTAAAACTTAATTGGATTCCCTCTCCACTATGCTTCCTGGCAGTTGAAACTTTCGGTGTAAGCCTTGTACTATAATAAAATAAATACAATGAATATTAATAAATTGAATAATACAAATTAAAGTAATAAGGAAAAAGAACATATGTAACTGAACAAAACGTGTTAATTTGTACATGTATCTTTGTTGATTCTTTTTTAAAATATAAACAGGTTTAAAATTGTCATAACGCAGGAAATAGTCAACAATGCAAGTGAAATCTGGCTTAATAAAATTATTAAAGCGAAACTCCTAGTCTGATTTTATGGGTTTTTTTGCTGTCAAAATATGTGCAAGGTTTCAGGCTAAAAAGTCATAAAAAGCTCGGGTCGCGAAAATAAATAAAAATAAAGGCTATTGGGTGTAGGAATGAGGGCGGATTCTGCCCGCCCCCTTCAGGGCTTCTCATAGCCACGCTCTGCTTCCAAAATCACCCACAGTTTGGATTTACCCTGTTTTGGATTTCATTTCTGGCAGAATATTTGCAGGGCACATTGATGAACTTGGTGAGGAGCTGCTTTTTGTGCTGGGTGACAGTCCTTCAACTGAATTTATTTGTTTCTTTCAGCCTTATTTGTAAGAGCTTTTATGGTTATGGGGAATTCAATAGAGCTATCATCATACTCCTAAGTAAAATGAATTGATCTGAGGATGAGATCACAGACTTTCTTTGTGATATGAACAAGGCTTCCTTCTTTGTACTTCTTTTCAACTTGTAGCTTCCTGCATCATCTGATGAGGCCTTCCATGATGATATATCTATGTGCATTTCTTGCAGGGCTTCCCATTTGCTGCTGTGCACAGAAGCTTCACAGAAAATGAAACTGTGCTTTCAGCTTGACAACAGTACTGCGACTGACTCTTGACTTCGATAGACTGACATGCATGTTTGCAGCAATTTTGCAACACTTTAATAAATGAGCAAAGAAAAGCTTATCTAATATTTGATTTTAAAGGATGTAGTGGTGCAAAATTTAATAAGCTTTCTATTTTCAAAAGTATGTATCAAACTATGTCGTAACTGATGTAACAATCTGTTTTACACCCTGGAGAGTTGAGAGTATTTTTCAATATTAGAGGTTTCTGCGTTAACGATACGCTTACACTTACGTTTAGCTATCCGTATCCGTTTTTACTTGATGCGTGTAGCGAGCGAGATATGCGGTTATTCATATCGCTTAGCGGATAGTGAGGGCGTATGACGTCACACGCAGACGACACGCATATATCTCGCCTGCCACACGTAAGTAAAAAAACGGATACGGATAGCCAAACGTAATTGTGTTGCCTCTGTCTACTTGCGAAAACCTCCTATTTTGGAAGTGAGGTATACAGCTTATGTCTACAACATACATGTACAATAGACCCATAGACCCACCGAGAGGGCACTGCAGCGCCCTCTCGGGAAATTATCATGCAATGTTCAAGATGGCTGCGCCCATTGAGAGCTAGAGTAAATCCGTCAACGAGTGCGACTGTACTTAAGTGATTCGTTGACATCACCATGGCCACTGAAATGAACGGTACAAACCGTCAAAGGGTTGAAGAAATACTTGAGAAGTTTGTAGCGTTCATAGATAATCATCAGTGGGTTGTAAGAGTAAACACAGTGAGTTTCTTTACGGAGAAAATGTGGGAGTGCGTTGTTGTTCGTCATTTCGGCGATGTAGCTCGGGAAATCGTTCAACTCACGGAGACGGAAATGGCACGCCTCCCTGCCGGTCAGCTACCGCCACCGAAAGACGGTGAAGGAGAACTTTGTGCAATTCACGAATTTATAAATGAATGCGTGGATCATCGATTGGAAAATAGTGGTGTTTTATGTGAAGTAGACAGCGTTTTGAGCCAACTAACTCAGACTGTCAGGAAAAAAGATCATGAACAACGCGACGACAGTCAAAATCAGGAGAGGTCATCCTCATCATCAGAGGTGCATCCTAAGGCGTTAATGAACATTAAAAAATCACATGAGGTTGAAGAGATGTCACGTTTCACTGCCAAATTGGCTGCAATACATCAACTTCAAAAGGTGAATCGATTGAGAAAGTTTGACTTATTTAAATGATTGGGTGCAACTAACAACATAAACAAGGGGAGGAAAGCTTCTCCAAAACATTGATGAAACACTGAACAGAGAAAATAGCAAGTGAATTCATTGTGACTTTATTCGGAAGTAGGCCTTTAACTTTGGACCTTTTCATACATGTTATTTATTAAAACGTCTCAATTTTGACATTTTTCTGTTTGTAGTAATTTTTTTAAACCTTTTGCTGGTCTACTGATTCATGGTTTTGTTTTGACAAGATTCCCTATTTTTTTCCAGATATTTTGAAATTCAAAATTTTGATTGTAAAATGAAAAAGATAAGTGCTTATTTTAAATTCATGTTTTTTTTTCTCTAATACAGGTGGTTGATATTGGCAGTGGTAAAGGTTATCTCGGGCAGTATCTCTCCTTGCAACATGGATTAGACGTGATTGGAATTGACTCATCAGATACAAACACCCATGGCGCCAGAGACAGAAGTCACAAATTGCAGAAAAAGTGGGCGGGCATTTCACAGCACAGCATGAAGATTCAGCAAAGTTCCAGCCAATTGGAAAATCCAAAAGAGGCCTTCAGAGAAATATACACCAAGCGTACTCACAAGCTAAAGAATATGCAAAGGTTTTTGAATTGTCCGGACAAGACTTGTGAGCCTTCAGTAGAGAAGGATTCAAGTGGATCTCAAGGATTGAAGAATATGCCTGGCCAATCAGAAAGCACTTCTGAAGTTTTAACAAGTCAGATGGTGAATGTATTACCTATCAGCCAATCAGAATGTTCATCCAGTGATGTAAATCAGGGGCTACTGAATATGCATCAGCCTGGCAGCCAATCACCAGGCATATTGACATCAACTGAGATGACAGACTCAAATGATGGGAGTGGCCTAAGTGAGGACCTTCAACAGATTGATTTACACTCGAATGATGATCAGGATTCTCCACCTGAACAAAACTCGCCCGTTCATACTTATAGTCAAACTAATCACAACACTCACAAGAAAGCAAAGAAACGGACAACCCCTGAAGCAGCAGAGAGTACCGCTGCTTTCAGTACTTCATCGCATGGAAAAAATAACACAACAAAGAATGGATCTCGCTTCTGTTCAGTCACTGCGTTTGTTGAACCAAGCACCTGTCTTGCTAGTGTGGTGTCTAGAAATTCAGAGGAGGCTGAACAGGAAAATGAAGTGGTATGTTGAGATGTAAATAGGGTAATTCTGGGCTTGCACATTGCTAACAGGTCAACAATAAGATGATGATGATTGCGATCTGATATCAATTTTTGGTCAAGGCGTTTGACGATAGAGTCCGATGATCCATGGTTGGCTGCAAATAACAGTAGCCGTACGCTATGCACTCACACTTACTGCACGAAGCAGGAACAGCGACCTCACACAGCTAGGCTACAAAGCATATCAGCTGGTGCTGAACGAACACCTTGGAACATCCATGGGCCATGGCCTAACTTTTTCGGACAATTTTCGTTATTTTGTCCCTGGATTTATTAATATTATGTTATATTTGGTGAGCGGACTCCAAACTTGTTGGGGGATGTAGCCACACTATCCAGCTCTCTATCCATGTAAAATATGAGCCTCTACTACCAAGTATGAATAATATAATCTCATCTTTATTTGCATACGAGGTCGTCACTGGAAATCCAGCGACAAAATAAAGATAAAACAAACACGGATGCTCTAAGGCATTCCTTCAGCACTGGCTGATTTGCATACTGTAGCCTAGCCACGTGAGGTTGCTGTTTGCGCTTCGTGCAGTACGTGTGAGTATACGGTAACTGTTCGCGGCCAACCATATCGTCAAACGCCGTGACCAAGGCTATCCAATGTCATCAGCTGGGCCTAATTTCATGGAGCTGCTAAGCAGAAATATTGCTTTGCAAAAAAGTGCTAAGCAAACATTAGTTAGGGAACCAGTCACAAGCAAGAGACATCTCATGACAGTTTTGCTGGTGATCTGTTTTTGCTAAGCCAAAATATTCAGTGCTTAGCAGATTTCTGTAAGTGGTTTTTCGAAACCTTTGCTTCGTAAGCATGGGCTGAATGCAACTCAATATGTGCCATCGGAAATTCTATTTTTGAGCAAACAGTTGGTTAGGCTACGCTCTTAAGCAATGGTCACGGAACGTAGATTCCTAATTACACAAAATTGAGTATTTTTTTTCTGATAACTGTTTGAAGTTATTAATTTTCTGTCACCAGCCATTTATGTTAATTGGCCTGCATACGTGTGGAGATCTTGCCCCCTCGACACTGCGTCTGTTTGTTCACAATGACACGGCCCATGTGCTCCTGAATGTCGGATGCTGCTACCAGAAACTCTCAGAGGAATTTGAGACTGGGGGCTGGCACGTCCCCGAGAACAAACCGGAGGTGTGCGGATTTCCCATGAGTCACTTCCTGAGGTCAAAGGGCATCAAGGTGACCAGGCCAGCACGGATGCTCGCCAGTATGGTGAGACACAGGGATCATTGTTGCTCCTGTTTTAGAAAGCAGTTTGTCAGTGGCATTTTATAAATTCATGTCCTTCATTTGCAGACCGAAGAGAAACAGGTTAAAACACATTTGGAGTTATAGTGAAAAGACAGATGACAGGGTCCTTTAATCCTGTTCAGAGATTAATCTCCAATCAAGTCGTCATTAACGAGTTTGAAGTGCACCTTGAGCCCTGAGCTTAATGTAAAACAACTTGGGAAGAGACTAATACCCAAATTATGCCTAAAATCAAACTGCTCCTATTTCCATTATCCATTTTTGTTCTTGTTTTTTTTTCCCATCCAGGCTGCAGATAGAATAGCCACATCTCAAGTCGTGCCTGCCATGGGACTGTTCTATCGAAGTGTGCTGCAGGTGTTACTCCAAGACCACTACAGACTGCCTACGATGTGCGTAAAATACCAATACCTAAAAGATATTGCTTTCTGAACGTAAATGCTAGACAGCACAATTAGGAGATTATTAACATTTGCCTTTTAATTGAAAATGGAAGTATTGCTTCCAGCACCGTCCCCAGCTTCGGGAATTAGGGGGTGGGGGAGGCCACAGTACCAGCTAGGGGGGGCACACAAGAAAAAACACAATCGTAGATACTGTTTAAGCTTATGGTTTTTGCCGATTGGGGGGAGGGGAGCTGGCCCCTCTGGGTGACGGGCCTGTTTGCTTCTCTCTTCCTGTTGGAGTATTAAAAGTCTTACATTGCCGAGGTAGAAAATTGTTCTTTGGTGTTGCAGTGATTTAGGGGCAGATATTTGGATTCAGTGACAACTTAATAGACTGGGAGTAGTAAGATAAATTTACATATAGAAGAGATTATAGTTGATACATTTTCTGATAATTTGATTGAAATATATAATTGACACTTCTCTCTTCAGGTCAGAAAATGTTGGAAAGCTTGCTCCAAAGTGTCGAAGCTTCCTTGAATATGCCAGAAAAGCTCTGAAGAAACTCCAGTTTGATGACTCTAAGGTATAAAAACCTTGCTGTTACTTCTCAGTTTTCCTTCATCTGTCAGTCCTTTATTTCTCATCTGTCAGTCCGTTATTCATCTACCTTTTTCCTATCTGCTGTGTATTTTTGTTTCTCCAATTAAGCACTTTGCAGCAACTTTTCCATTAACCCTATCCGCCTTGAGTGATTTACTAAAGGAACCGTCTTCACTCTGGCAAAATCCAATGCCATACATGTATGGTAACTCAACACCTAAACTGTTGGACTATGATTATGGTGGTATGCCGGACCCCATGTAAAGCATAATCAGTTTACCAGTGCAGTGCTTGCTCTAACAGATTACAACAAAACGTGGAGCTGGATTTTGAAAGGTTGGGATGGTTAGGGTTAAAATATTCACGAAAAGAAAATGGGGGGGGGGGGGCAAAAAAATTTTTTTTTAAATAGTAAGCAACAATTATTTCTGAAGAAGAAAAGAGATTCTAGGTAAACCAAAAATATGAAGCTAGAATCAAATCAAAATCAACCAGAAATGCTCTGGTGTGATTTGAACTGGTCAAGGCCATCTTTCTCCAACCTTGCATTCAAAACTACATACAGCATGAGAGTACAGAAAGACCATTGTGCATAGCTAGCTTAGTCCAATAAATTGAATATTGGGTTTTGTCCTTCAGCGATGTATTTTTATAAACACTGTATACTCAGTGTTTTCCCCGAATGATTGTGAGAAAGAATTCACAGACTACTCGGGCGGGACTCGAACCGACAACCTGCTTACTGGTGCAGATTCTTACCACTGGACCACCGAGCTTGCCGGGTCGGTTGGCTGGTTCGAATCTGATATAGCAGCGGATACCGCAACTAATGTATTTATTCCATAGAGCTATATTAAATTACCAGAGCGCTAACTCGCCATTCTGCGCGCGGAGACGCTTTGAAGCCGTCCTGGGCGCAGACATTTTGAATTCATGTGCGTGTTTGTGAACATAATGAAATTAGATGGATTGAATTTTGAAAGTGTACTCTACATGCAACGCGCAAGTAGAACACACCCAAACAATCAAATTAGGTTTTGCCCTTCAACAACGTTTTTAAACACTGTATACTCAGTGTGTTACCTCCCGAGTGAAAGTTGGAAAAAATCACTCGGGTGGGACTCGAACCCACGACCTCCTGCTTTCTAGTAACACCCAAACAACTTAAGCGCGTCATTGACGGTTAAAAAAAACATGACGGCAAAAAGCATCTGCAGCGAATACGCGCACACGTTGCGCTGTTTGCGTAGAGTAAAATGACACGCTCATTTGCTGATCGTGTGCTTCGGTTTTGGGCTTCGATAACGCACCGGTATGAAATACAAACGCAGATAGCCGTACAAAAGCCGTACAAAATTTTTAGGTCTCCATAGGTTTGTGCACAAACATGGATGCGCCCAGCAGGCATTACTTTGTACACAAAGTTAGCGCTCTAGTAATTTAAAATAGCTCTGTGGTTTATTCATAGGAAGGCAAAACCCACTATTCAGTTTACATCACCCCGACGGAAATTTCATCCTGTGAATAGTTTGATTTGCCCAATTACCTTTATTGTGCTATCCATTGATGAGATTTTGTCGCATGTGCCACATTCTGATAGCTTTCCGATGCAGTGATCAGCGCCTATGCCGAGCGTCACCAGCCATACTTCTGCCAGCTACAAGCACTCAACCAACTCAGGGTTGCCCTCTCCCCGACTATAGAGGGCCTCTTCATGCTGGATAGACTCTGCTACCTTCAGGAACAGGTAATACTTCTCAGTCTTGCACGCAGCTGAACATTTTCAATCAAGATCAGTGAGATTCATTGAAATTTTGATTCCAAAATACCTACCCTCTCACGAAAGAGAAAGCTTGTCATTTAAGTTCTGGTTCAGAATTTGTACATCAAGTTGAAAATTTGCCCCTTTTCTCTTATTATTTTATCAATAATAGTGGGATTTTTGGGGGGTGGGGGTGGGGGGGGGGTGTGGGGGGGGGGGGTGGTTGTGGTCTCCAAACTAATTATTGCCACACTGCTTACCAGAGAACAGTTCCTTCATTAAACAAAAATTGAGATCACTTCTATTTGAATTCGAATATTTGTTGAAAAATGCTTTTTTTTTTAAGAGAAAAAACCACCAGACATGTGTCATGAGTCTGGATTCATCTATAGAGTTACATGTACCTACACTTTTGTTTGACTTCTAAGTTGTATTAAAAAATACCCGTGTTATTATCATTAAGCAGCCCCTAAAACAGTTGTGTAGCAAAATTGACCGAACCCCTGTACATTGTAATGGGGTTTCCTTTCAATTCAAACCTTTATTTTCATCCCGTGTCCCATCCACAGAAGAGCGTCCGTAGTGCAGCATTAGTCCGACTCTTTGATCCAGTCACGTCGCCGCGATGCTACGCCATCCTAGCCACAAGGTGAATCGCATTTTAAAGGTGTAATCAGATCTGCCATACACACCCCTAAACCAATTGGAACCAGTTACGCCCCAATCCGCCCTGCCTGTATGGTTTGGAGAATTCATCAGGGAACATTAAGACATTGTCATACAATGTAATACAAGTGCTAACAGGATAATGGTTTTAGCGGATATTAAATTGGCACTCAAGTGGCAGCAAGACTCTGTTTCACATAAGTTGGGCTCTTCAAACTGTTTCCTGAATTTTTTTTTCTTGCCTCATTTTCCAATGAATGACCAGAATTACAAGCCATTTCTGATGTTAAGTAAGATTTGAGGCTTTGCATTTTGGAGATACTAAATAATGAAAGGTTTGCGGGAAACATCATGTGCTAATAATTTCTCAACTAAGAGAATGGTTCTGAAAAGAAAAGAACCAGAGGTCAGAACCATTCTCTTAGTTGAGAAATTATTCGCACATGGCGTTTCCGCAAACCTTTCATTATTTATTACTGATGTTACGCTGACATGCCGGTCTCACGCTTGTGCTCAATGCTCTTTCGACCGATACGGTGTTTACAACTTGCTAAAATGCATGGGCACATCAAATGTAAGAACCTTTGAGACGTTGGCATGTGTATTGTCTTCTCAGTAATAGCTTCTGATCTGTGGTCAATGGATTTTTCCATTTGTCAAAAGGTATATGTTAGGAAAGGATTACATAATTTAAAAAAAAAAATGGAAATAAATTGCAATTAGTGAAACACAATTTTAAGGTGCAAACAAAAGAGTACACATTTTGAAATGAATATACCAGTAATTCTATCTTTGAAAATATGTACTTTTGTTTATTTAAATACAAACAAACAAAAACCCAGACAGGAGTCATTCATTTATGTACAAAATGTTCACTTTTTATTGTAAAATGATAAACCCTGAGCATAATTGAAGCAACGACTGTCTCGCCATACGTAAGTGGAGTTTTCAACACCAAGACTGCTGGTATACAAAACTATGCAGCAAAATGTGTACATGTACATATGATTTACAGCAAGTATAATGGACCAAAACTCTCTATGTCAAGGATTACATCAGTTTCTATTTATAGCCCAAATGTATACACATTACATCATTTTTATTTATAGTCAGCCTGTTGCTTTTTTTTTAATCATTTGATTAAATGTAAGTAAAATTATATGTGGCAGTGATATGATTATTATAATGTTTTAACAGCTATTTCAATACTTTCTCCATTTTAAAGGTATTTTTTTTTTACATAATAAGGTGAGGAATTCAATTTACAAGATAAAACTATTTTAAAGTAGATTTGTTAATTTTTTTCCAGAAGCAATTTTATAATATAATAAGTAGTAATTTGCCACTTGTCACCACAAACTGTGCCTAAAGTCACATGATCTTTTACCCAAAATATATTTTTGCCAAAGTCAGGTGACGGTTTGTTTAATTTGTGTCGCAGAAAATGTTTATTTTCCCAACTCCATTTTCTGTTTTTCACGTGTTCCATCTGTCAACTCTAAGCCATCTTTTTAATCCCAGTCCCAAATAGGAACCCTACTGCATCGGTCAAATCCAATAAATTCTTTGTATGCAAAAATTGGAAATACCTCCTTTGAAGTAACAATTGGTGGGCTCAATCAATCACTCAAAGAATTAAACTAATGAGCTGTAAAAACCAAAGGTCCCCCACCCAAGCTTAACCCTCCAGATGTGCAATATTAAAATGATATTCAATTTTTAACCACGGATTAATATTATAAGGCATTAAAAAACTAAAGGAAATCAGGCTATAGAGCCCTGTCCATCCCTGCCTCGATTTGGAATAAAATATGACTTTATGCTCATTTGTGATGACAGGTGACAATTGTTTTTTTGTAATACAGCGGAACACCGCTGTACCGAACACCGCTATACCAGACATTCGGCTATACCGAACTCCATGCTTGTACACCATGTACAAAACGTACTAAACACTGTTGTTAAAAAAGTCAAAAGATTAACAAACATCTGCCAGTTATATTCAACGCTATTGGGGCCATGTTTAATGCCCAAATGTCAAACGACCCGTGGTGTATCGTGTTTGAATGTTGATGTGTGATGGGTGGCTATTATTTCCACAAGGAACAGAAGGGAAAAGCCACCCATTGCCATTTTAAAGCTATAGTCCATCATTTGCAGCCATCCGAAAAAGTAGCTGGCGTATTATTGTTGAAAAACATACTTGGTTGATAGATAGTAAGTGGACTAAACTCGCTGTGAAATTAATCTTTCTGGCAAGCAATCGTTTTGAAGTTATCAACGAAAGAAGGCCTTTCCAACGAATTAGAAGTTCGTTTTGTTATTTGGCGCAGTGCGCGCAAGCATTGGCATGACGCACAGGCACGCACGGTTGCTATAATTCATCGGATCAGTGCACGACATCGGGTATACATGTAGCTACAATTCAAAACATGATTCAGCAACTTTTGATTTGAAATTGATATCCTACAATGCTGTTTTTCTTGGAATACACAGCTGAAGCTGAGCTGAAACTTCATCAGGTTAGTTGTTCAGTATCCTTCATTAGATTTTAAACACTTTTGTTGCTTCAAATGAACAAAATGCACAAATTACAAATGATGGACTATATCTTTAAGTACCGGCAGCTCAAAATCGCTATACCGAACAATCACTAATTACGAACATTTTCTGTAGATTCTGCGATGTTCGTTACAGCAGCGTTCCACTGTGATATCCAACAAACCAAGAGCATCCAATATGCCTTACTTACACTGTGATTCATGACCACCCAGTAACAATTCACTGTACATGTATGTTCATTAGTTAATACTGTATGTACCTCCATTACCAACATTGATTTGAAAGCCACTGCACAAGTCAATTGCAATAACAAAGCCTTGCATTTACAGAGCAGGGAACGAGGGGCTCAAAATAAACGGGACAATTGCTCGTCCGGTTAATCTTTTCAACATTTGCTGCTAGAAAGGAAACTGCAATGCCGCAAGCTAGATTTGTCATCAATACTTTCATCTGTACACTGTTGGAGTACAGTGTCATAGGACACTACTATAGATGATTGGTGGTTCTGTGATAAGGAATTGGGCCTTGTGTATAAAGATATACTAAACAGTCTGGCTATGGGAGATCGGTTACACTTTGAGATGAAAAATCAACAGATTCAAATTTCCATCGTGACTTGTAAGTGGAGCTTGTTATTAAGATATCAAACAGTTTAGAACACATTCATCAATTCGAAGTTATTTATGCATCAACATGTCCTTAATTACATTTTCACTTTTTTGTCATAATTTTTTTTTTTTTAAAGACATGTACATCGACATGTACATCGACGTTTACAATTTTTCAAATCTTATCATTCATCTAGTAATGGCAAAGGAGATTACAGCCAATGAGTTTTGGATCACTTCTCTGAATCATTAATAACGTGCTATATCATGATTAATTGGTTCCGTCACGACCATTACACTTCCTTTCATATTGCTGGAATTGCCCGTTACTAAAATGTCCACGCAAGGGTTCGGCTCAGTTAAGGCCATCAAGTTAGAAAATGAATTTATATATTTATTTTATGTATCAAATGCTGCATGCAATTAATGTCCAATGTGCAACATTACTTTAGTCTTCTAATCTGAGAAGCTGAAATGCTCACTTATAAAAAAAGAAAGAAAGATATAACAGCCATGTAAAAACAAGTGGTGGGTGGCGGAACAGAACACAAATCCTATTAGCTATGTCTTATAAAATAGGTCTACAGTTACAAATAGTCTACAATTTAAAATGGATGCCTCTTATTTTTTTATGTAACTTTAACTCCCTGGAAATAGACTCAACCATTAGGTCCAGTTCACTGCACACGTCCGGCAACAACACTTGGGCCTGTCCAATACCGCACTGCATGTGTCAGCCGTGCACGCATGTCACAAACACCTTTGGGCAGGACTGAACGAAACAGTCTATTATGCTGGGACACAGCCTTAAACTATTTCAACTCAACACTGTGTAGTTAAACTGCCTGCATAATTTTGGCTCGTGCTTGGATATTTTTAACCCTATACATGAGGCTCTCTGGCAAAATGAGACAGAACTGGGCAGAGTGAAGCGAGGTTTTGTTGGTATTAGGAAAGAGAATAAAATTCTCCTCACAATACTGTTTGTTGCACTTCAATGTGACATTCCATTATCAAGTAATGGCTGTTTAAAGTTTGCGTTTACCGACATGTCAGAAAAGTAAAATACTGAGAAAAAAAAGGCCTTTAAAAGTTCGAGTTTTGTGTTCGTGAAAATGAAAGATGCCAATTGTTTTTCCTTAAAAACAAGTTTATTCCACAAATATTAGACTATATAAACGCATGTGTAGTAGACATATCAAAGATTACAAATATGAATAAATTAAAAAATCGAGACAAAAAATCACCCCGAATTCAGTTTGTTTGTAAGCATTTTCCTTCACGGCAGCCTGTCGCAATTTTGCCAGAACGCCTCACATACAGTTTAACACTTTGGCTGGTAATCTGCTTCAGCTTGGCAAATATTTGTTCGTGCTTATCAAACTGGCCAAAGTTTTGGATTTGCAGGATTTGGGGGTTTTAAGAAATTATGTCTGTTTAAAAAATCTAATACCTAATTGACATCACTACAGCACCTGCTTGACACTCTTTGGCAATAGGACACACTTTAGGCTCAAATTAAGCAAAAACGGTCTTCAAAAAACTATTTTGTACAACCACACACATTTGTTAAGGTATCAATTGGAAAACCGTAATCCATCCTAATCAAATTTTATGCTTACACATGTACATAAAATAAAAGCAATTTTTTTTTTTTATCAACGTCAATACTTTTGGTACATACAGCACCTACTTTTTTTTAAAAACCAACTAACTGTCTTTTAAATATCTTCGGATGTTGGTATCTTTACAGACTAATGCTTTGTGACAGACATGTACAAGTCTAGGTTGTCTATCCACAGTAAGTAGGAACAGTACTATTACAAAAGTAATTACAAAAATTTTAACAGTTATATCTCAAGTTAAGTCCTTTAATGTCGAAAAAATACTTTATTATTTACATAATATACCTAAAAAATAACTTACAGTTGTAAAAAACGGTCAGGTTTACTCTGTACATAGAAACATTGCCAGTATTTAGGCGAGTTTTAATTGTGCTATTAAGTACATGTACTTATGAATATTGAATATTCAATGCTATGCATGTTTGCTTGTCTTTACTGAAGAAAATTCACATATATAATGTAGAATTTGAAGGCCCATTTTCAGCTTTTTTTTTTACATTTTGCTGATGAGAAATGTCTTTATTGCCTTAGTTTTTTCAAAAGTCAAAGTAAAAAAACAAAAGACAAAATGTTTCGACAGGGAGAAAACTTAAGAAGCACAGAACCAAGATAAGATAACTCTCTGTACTTCCTTTCAATTTGCAAAAAGGGAATATTTTCCTCATACATGCACAAGTAGATCCCCTTGTCACAAAATCTTTAAGGACCCTTAAAGGACCTTTGGAATTTCTGAACTGTTGACAGAAAAATTAACCCAACAAAAGATGGGATTGGTGAAAAACTTTGTGAAATATTGATTTACGGAACAGCTTGAAATTGTGGGGCTGTTTTAACGA
The DNA here is from genome assembly GCA_029964075.1 of Patiria pectinifera. Lineage (NCBI taxonomy): Eukaryota > Metazoa > Echinodermata > Asteroidea > Valvatida > Asterinidae > Patiria > Patiria pectinifera. The sequence goes on along the minus strand of CM057130.1, from coordinate 7,939,486 downwards.
AAGGGTTTCATGTGTGTGCATAGGTTCCAAAGTTTTCTTGAAAGAATGTTGTCAAGTCTGCTGAAATTCAACAAGGTTAGTTTTTAAGATTCTTTTGATTTTCAGGGGAAAAAACACATGAAATTAAAGAAGTTCCATTTGCATTTAGCTTAAGTACTGCCTTGGAATCGATTTGTTGTGATTTGAAGAAAGACAAATTATGTCCAATTATTGACTTTCCAATCGTACCAATCATAGATTGGAGTATTTTGTACTTCACTTGTGAAGTTACTCGATCAAAAGTATCAAACGTAAATACAGGTCTTTAATTAGCTAAAAAAGTTTTGAAAGAATTTTGAACAAATTTCTTAAATGGTGACATTAGATGCCTCGAAAACTCCCCAAACTGCAAAAGCTTTGCTTCACAAGCAAAATGGTACACTTGCATAGTAATTAAAACAAAAAAACCTCAAATATCACAATTTTTTGGTTAGCACATATGCATATTTTGTCCATATTTCCACAAAGGGATGGGCGTGTTGAGTTTCACAAAAAGTAGGTATTGTCTCTTTTGACATGCCCGTGTTTTGAAAAAAGAGAAGATTTCCAACAAACAGTCTTGCAAATTGAAAAAAATGTTTGTTGACTAGACAACTTTTTGAATAAAACAGTACACATCTATGGGAATTATCAAGTTATAAATACCTATACCTTGAAGCAAGTGCTATAAGCTTCCAATATTCGGGAATCGCTTCAGTTCTTCCGGTATATCGTCCTTGTAAAGCACCGGATCGGCGCGGAATTGAACCGTCTTGAGCGGCACCATCCCGTAGACCTTAGCGAACTCTGACACGCACTCCGACCGCTCCACCATGTGCGTCAGGTCGGCCGAGATGATGTTGGAACACTCGGGACACTTGAACTTCTTGCGAGGCGTGACTTTCATCGGCGGCTTGCCCGTGGCGTTGGCGATGAGGAAGTTCATGGCCAGGTCCTCGCAGTTCATGTGGTCGTCCACCCAAGACTTGATGTGGGGCGACATCTTGTGGGTGTACAGAAAGCTGAAATACTACACAGGGGGGACCAAATTTACAGATAAATGTCATTGTTACTACCGGTAAACTAAGGATAGTTTGTCTGTTTAATCAAGATTAATGGGGTGGACACCAGGCCGGCCCAAACACTGGCAAGAGGACTTGCAGCACATAACCTTGGTTTACTCTCCACTTAGGTCAAAGGTAGCAATTGTAAGTAGGCAAACAAACAAATATAGAAAGCACAAATATTATTACAATATTATTACCCCTGATTGAGGTTAGCATCTTCAAATGCACTTGATGTGAAGGATATTGGCTTGTCCAAAACTTGGCCAAAAAGCTACACTCAAGACAGCAAGTGTTAAAGCAATCCGCCTTGACACAAATGAGAACCTAGGACAAAGCAGGGATGCATGTGACAACTTTGACCTGACCTTGGTCAGAGGTCGTACCTTATGGTAGAATGCTGCTCCGGTGAGCACAATAGAGATGTCGTTAGTCCACTCCGACTCGTATTTCCATTTGAGTAAAGTCTCGTCCCATAGATGAAGTCTGGCAGGGTAGCCTATCAAACGGTCTGGAAACTCCCTCCATACCTTCAAAAAATAAAAAAAAATTAAAAAAAATGTACTCAAAGAAAGGTAATCGAGACACCCAGTTACAACAGAATATATACTTCAGAAAATGTAGGCTCTGAGTAAAGAAAAGAATCAAGTTTGAAATTCCATGGTCACCGAAACAAAATCTGTAATGTAACTGGTCAAAGTGGACTGAAATGGATGCATGTTTTTACCTCGTAGCCAAATTCCAGTTCATCTGGGGTCAGCATCAGGATGTCGTCGTCGATGGCCAAGACACACTCTGTCTCAATCTCGTCGTAAGGGTAGAACCGATTACTCAGTTTGTTCTCTTTGGTCTGTACGACTTTAAGTGGCTTGTTGATCTTGGGCCACTTCTCAACTACATGTACAAAAAAAACAAAATTGCCTTGAGGATTTGAATTCAATGTAGGAATCATGTAAAATTCACTGATCCATTTTTTTTTCACTTTTCATTTCAATTTTTTTAACTTTAAAAGCAAACCATCTGGTGAATTAACATTGTGGATTTATGTTAACTCAGGCACGAAACTGGGAAGTAACACACCAAAAAAAACAGAAAGAGGAAATTCCAAGCTTTACCAGACTTGATGCAGTGTTTGTCAATGTTTAATGGCATAAATGTTAAGTGGAAAATGAAGAAACCAGCTGATCTGAGGAACTGCAGCCTATTAACTAATTGTATGAAGTTCTTCAAGAAAAAATTCATGAAAACAGAATGCAATTTCCTTTTGTCGTTTTCCTTCTGCACTTCCTTCTTGTGTTAGAAAACCCAAAAATAAAAATGCAATTTCCATTTATAGCGTGCAATATGAACTAGTGTGGGGATTTAAACAAGAAAGCACTAAAGTCAGTGCAGCACTTCGAAAAGCCAAGCATTTAAAAGCAATCTGTATTTATTGTATGAAAGTGCACACGGACGACTCATTTCCAGGAGACGGGATAAATTGAAAAAGGAAAAAGCATGACCTGCTTTCTCAGGAAACCACTAGCTGATGATGGAGATAGCTTATTTAACTCAGACAATGACTAGTTTAGGAAAGTAATCGATTGATTAACATTTATGAGTTGCCATTGCTGCATATTATCAAAGTTGTCTTTTAGGCAGTTGTCAAGAATTTTTTTAAAATCAAGTTTAAAATCTATTCAATCAATTTTGATTTAAAAACATTTTCAGAAAGGTAAAATGGTTTAATTCTTGCAAAAGAAGGGTTCTGAATAGAAAGAAAACCCACCCATACAAACGACCAGTATTTACACAGTAGTGGCTTTATATTCAGTATTAAACGAATGTTACGAATGTTACGAAATATCAATATCTGAATAGGATTGATATTTATTAAATGAGAACTGATCATGTCAGATAAAGATAAGCATGCAGAATGCTGTGACTTTATCCAAAAAATACACAAATGTGAAATTGAAAATAATTGAAATTTTAGGAACCATTTTCGAAAAATTAGAAAGAAATAGACTGTTCCAGATTTGGTTATTAGCCACGCCCACTTTGCACATGGGAAACATGTGCATCTCCCCATTGCCACACTTTGTGTTACATTATGCATGAAGGCATGCATGTCAGACTTTTGTCAGACCTTTGGCTGTACAGCCAAGGCTGTGATTGGTCCAAACATCATGGGGGTGGGGCTTAATGGGGGCGGGGCTTATCATCTATTCTGCATGATAATGACTGTTGGATCTTACCTGCAGGAGGTGATTTCTCCTGGTTGTTCCAGACAACCAGGACCTTGGAGAGACTCGGCGTCTGTGAGATACGACGGATGACTTCAAACAAACTCTCCTCACGATCGTACGTCAGCACTACGGCAGTGAAGCCTTCCGATTTGGGTGGGATCAGCGGCAAAAACAACGGACTGATGACCCCAACCTTATCCCAAAGAAAATATCGTCAAGAATTGTTATAAATAAATTGGCTTAAAACTCACAGAAATCGCCATTATGTTGCAAACAGAGTCTACATCTACACTCCTTACAAGCACAATGGAGGTGCATTTCACTGGTCTCCATACACTGTATGATGCATTATTAACATACAAATATTGATGGTTACCAGGGTAGTGTCGACTCTAAAACTTGACATTGCAAAAACTTTCTAAAACAATGGGCTAAGATGGATTTGGAATAGATTGGATTTCCATCAATGTTCTGACAGCATTTTTTCCCTTGTACTTTTTCAGACTCAAACGGGTTCCTGCTACCAAAACCGATAGAAAAGGGCTACAAAAGGAAGTTTTACAGAATGGCCCATATAAAAGTGGTGAACTTATAATCAGTGCTGTAGTCCAGACCATCACAGGTCTTCATAAGTCAAACAGTCTCTAACTCAAGTCAAAGGCTTCAGTTTTAAGTTGAACAAAGAAATTGACTGGAGCAGGGTTCGCTTGTGCCACCTCTGGATTGCTGTTCCGGTACTCTACCAACTGAGCTATCCACCTCTAAGGCACAAGCTATTTCAAGTCACAAGCTATTCAAATGAACTGTGACAATAACATTCCTTTGTTATTGTTCATCCCCTGTTACTCGTGACTGGACTTGTGACACACTCAACTCCAACATTGACAAATATGTCAACAAATCATTTTCAGCAAAACTATTTCCTGAAATGCTGACAATTTGATTGGAATAAGATCCAGTCTATGTTGTTCATCTTTCCAACTCACCCGTGGTCTGGGTTCATTCCAGTAGGTGTAATCCTTAGCAGTATAAGGGTACATTCTGTCGTTAATGATCTGTAGTGTCGTCAAGGTGATATCCTTGATGGATTTGAAGTACTGTTGCCAATAGAAATGCACTTGTCTCTGCATCTCCTTGATCTGAGATGGGGAGATCTTTTTAAGAATGGACGGTAAGTCGGGAAGTAAAGCCTCTTCGACAATTACGGCAGCTCTGTGGAGATAAAAGATCAAGTAACTTTGATGAAATTCTCTACAAATGCAAAATATCTCTTTTTTTAGAGCTTACCAGTTTTATGTGAACCTTGCCCATACAATTGTTACCTAAATGATGGCAATTTTTATTTGAAGACTAAAAGTTGCATACTCCATGCTCTTCAAAAATGGATTTTGATTTCAAAATGATGTCCAATTTGTATGCATTCACCACATCCAGGCACGCGTGGTCTAGCGGTAGGGCACAGGATTCATGATCGTGAGATTGTGTGTTCTAGCCCCGCCGTGGCCCTGGTGTTGTGCCCTTGAGTAAGGCGCTTTACCTCAATTACTCCTCTCAATCCAGGTGTTAAATGGGTACCGGCATTACTCAATGCTGGGAACGTAACAGACTCGCTGTGGAGGTTTGGCGATCCCCCCACTGCAGCGTTTCAATCGCTTCTAAAGAAAGATGGGCAATCCATTCCTGTGAACACAGGTTGATCCCCCTCACTAACATTCCAGTAAGGTATTTCATAATAATTTTGTAGTTTTGTTTTTTGATGTTTGCAAATGTTGTATATTGCCTTTAAGATAACCTGCAGCTTTGAACAAATGCAATGTCCTTGTTTTTTTTTCTTCACAGATGGGGCTCACAACTGTAAGAAGGTGAAGGTTTGTCCCAAAAAAATGTAGTGCTTTGTTGTTGTCTTATCCTGCATCAAATGACATACCTTTGCCAGTCGAGTACTTCAGAGAATGGCAAGATGTAGGTATCACTCATGATGACAGGAATACAGCCAGCCTGTAGGGCATCGCTGAGGGCAGCCTGACCTAGACGAGCTCGACGAAGGACGATACAAAACGTGGCTTCCTGCAAGAGAATCACAGACAAGGAAGGGAATGTTAGGCCACATCCAAATTTCTTATCATGGGTAATATCTAGCTCTTCAACATTTACAACAATGTGAGGAAATGTTGACAATAGATCTAGCCGCAGTAATGGAGACCTTTTTTTAGACATGACATTAGCTTTGAAAGTCATGGGCCAATGTCATGGCACTGCTTATCAGTTAGCAGAAAAGTTGTGTATCTTGAAGTAAAAAATTGTGCTAACCTTAACCCTACCCTTTCTCAATCCTCCAAAGTCCTTCCGGCTGTTTTGGTTGATTTTGGAGGATTGAAGTTGAATGTTGTTTAATAGAAAATGAGGATTTTGGAGGATTGAGGATGAATGCATATTCAGTTTCGGTTGATTTTGGAGGATTGAGGCTGAATGGTGTTTGGAGAAGAGGAGGAATTTGAAGGATTGAGGCTGAATGCATTATGAGGGGCTGGGCTGTTGGAGGATTTGAAGGATTGAGGCAGTGGGTATCCTTCATTTGAACATAACTGCAAAATTTTGGAGATTTTGGAGGATTGAGGATGGTTTCTAGCCAAAAGGGCCTATATGGGGTTAGGACTAAGTACTATTGCCTAGCGTGGATATGCTAATGGTTGCTTACGCACAGAGATTTCTATTGTTCTGTTACTGATTTTTTTTTCCCTCTGAGGCTAGCCTGCCTTTTGTTGGGCTTGCTCCTTGAAATTGGCTGAGGCTCTGACAGCAAAAAAATCATGAACTTAGCAGCACCACGAAATTGGGCCCAGTTGGTACCCTGCAGGTTTGCTATACTCTGTGCATGACAGCAGATGGCGCTCGGTGATCACTCATGAGAGCTGGGACACGCCGCGTGGGCATACTGATTCATGCACCAAGGTGTGAAGTATGCATGATTAATTTCATACAGAAGTGTGCATAAATCTACATCATCTTGGCACGAGCGCCAGGCGTACGGCAGCAATGAGTTGGAGGCACTCCCAAGTCTCTCAGAGTAACTCAGAGGAAATCAAGAAATGCAGGTGATTTCCAAAGATGACTGCTTTTTAAAATTGAGCTAAAACCGAGCTGAAACTTCAACAGGTTAGGTTTTGAACATTCTTCTGTGGATTGTGAGCTGTTGGTATTGGAAACAAACAGAATGCAAGAAAAGCAAATGATCCCACATGTATACGGCTTTAAACCCTACTCCCCTAGCTTTTTTGCCGGAAACTTTCCTGAATCCGCTTAAATCAACCACTGTGCAAAACCCAAAGGTCACATTTTTTCCCAAGGGCTATCAAGTCCAAGGTAAAGTAACAGTGGCTAGGCTCTAACTCCCTAAATCCTGCAAGTTAGTGCAAAATCCTCTCAAACCTGGTGAGTTACAAAGGATCCGGGTTAGGGTTACATGAACTTCAGGGTGGATCTAGCTTTCAGGAAACAGGGCTAATACAAAAGGGGGGATCAGTCTGAGGCGTGTCGAAAGCACGCCCTACTAGGGGGATCCGTGGGCATCCCCCCCCCCCCCCAGAAAGTTTTGAAATCTAGAATGCTTTCTCTTGCAATGTAAGGCAATTCAAGAATACATTTAGGAACTTTAGCATTCCATTTATTGTTTTTGGCCCTATTTTACTAGTTCCATAAGATTAGTCAGTGGCTGAATGGGGAGATTGCAACCTCTCCCCCCCCCCTTCTAACGCACGCTCTAGATCCGCTACTGTACTTTAATTGATCATTATATACAATGACTTAACCCTAACTCCCTAGTCCTTTTTGCTAGGATATAGCCTCAATCTTGCAAAATCCTCCAATTGGCCTCATGGAAAAATAGCATACATGTATACATGTAGCCTCAATCCTGCAAATTCCTCCATAATTTCTTGAATATGTTCCATGGAGGGGTGACCACCACCTGAATCCTGCGGCAGTGACTGTCAATGTGTTGAGGCTTGGCCAGTGACATCCTGGAGCAGTACGGAGGATTTCAAGCATATGCATGGCTGAGCAAAAATAACACAAGGCCCGGCCCAAGACCTTGACAAAGTGCATCCTACGAAATCAGTGACGCACTTTTGCCATGTAACCTCAATCCTTCAAATTCCTCCACTTTGGCAAAGAGGATTTTGAAGGATTCAGGGCAGTTACGGATAATAACAAACAACAAGAAACAAAGCAACTACAGACTGAAAAATGTAAACCTAAATTGTCTATCTGATTATTCAAGATGTAAGGAAATAAGTTGAATCAAAGACGGTCCCTGAACCTTCCTAATCGTCTTTGGAGTATTGAGTGCAATCCCTTAATCACTGCCGCTAATGGGCTGGGCTTCACAATGGCTTTTTTAATTGACGACTTGATTAACTTGGAGAACCACAATATAAAGAACCGACTTCCTCATTTAGAAAATCATTGCAATGCAAGACGAGAAAGAGTCCCCAGTGAGAATATTACCTTCTTAATTGCAGCCGTAATTGCTTGACTGTAGTCTCTCGTTCAATATGCAATGCCTTAAATTAGCTTGCTACCATGGTAACAACATCCATAATTCAGTCTCGTTCTGAATCACAAAAATGTTTTGAAGGCCTGTCTGATTCAAGGACTTCTATCATCTACATGTAATTGAAGAGGCATGTTTCAATGAGCTTTTTATACAAATTAAATAGAATTTATGTTCTGTGAACTAGCAACAGGTTATGTACTTCATGTAATACAATGACCAGAAACTTCCTCATATCCATATGTTCTAAAGATTGTTTGATTAGAACATTTATAAAACATTACATTTCCTGTCAACAAAGGGATAATATCTAGTCAGTTTTATTTTGACTTGAAATAAAAAGCTGCATCCTCTCTGAGTGATCCCTGACTAGTGTTGTAGTCTAAGTACATGTACTTGTGAGGTCATCAAATGTACCCTTGAGGTCATCACATGTACTTGTGAGGTCATCACACGTACTTGTGAGGTCATCACACGTACTTGTGAGGTCATCACACGTACTTGTGAGGTCATCACACGTACTTGTGAGGTCATCACACGTACTTGTGAGGTCATCACACGTACTTGTGAGGTCATCACATGAGGTCATCACTGGCGCCCCTTGTACAAAGACACTGACAAAATGAGAGATGACCAACATAGTGCTTGACAGCTAAGTCGGGGTTCGATTTTAGCGATAGCCCGCTAGCCAAATGCTAGTCAAAACTGCGGCGGCCTAGTCAAACTATTCCTTAAGTAGCCTGGCTACGGCAAAGATGAAAAGACAGGAAGAAATAAATCATTAAATTCAGAAAGCAGACCTGTATCAAATTGTGTCTGATTTTCTTAACTGTTTAAGGTTAAATTATTAGATCTGACAACTGAGATTGCCTCAGGATACATGTTTTACAAGTATGCACATTGTTGTTTATGAGACACTCTATATAAAAGAAAAACATGCTGGCTAGTGAAAATGTCCGCGGGCTAGTTAGGAGTCTGTTTCAGTAGCCTGGCTGGCTAGTCAAAAAAAAAAGGTTAAGGTCGAAGTCTGTAAGTTTGTAGTGAAGCCCCACTGTTGAAGTTCCCTTTATTCAACTGAAACTAGGAATTGTTTTCCAGAGAATTTCAACACAACTCACCTGCAGTATGTGTGGATAGCTGTACTGTGTTACGTCCTTGCACATTTTGGACGATGCAGAAATATCTGGGCATTTGTCCAGCACTAGAAAGTCTTCATGATCTGCTGAGATCGCGTTCAGCTCGTCTCTAAAATCTAGGTGAATTCCAGCTTGCGCTGATATCGCTAAAAAAGGTTTCACATAGCTGGAAATGGGAGGAGAGGAAATCATACAAGAGATTAGAAACAAGAAAGGGGAAGTGAAAGCATGAAATTGCAGGCACTGCGGAAATGACTGAGTTTTGAGTTTTCTCTTGGGAGGGCCTTGACACTACAAACTAACTACATGTAGGCAGTCGTTTATATATTTGACAATGAAAGGAAAATTACAACATGTACAATACTCAGCAATCATTCAAAATTTGAGGTCATATGTGTTTAGCACAGTGTCATGCACCATGTATGATTGGAAGTTACCGGTATATATTGGAGCATGCATTGCAAGTTATGCATTTTCGAGAAGTTACGGTACATACACGGTGTAAAAAATGGTGAAAAGCAGAGTTGAATGTTTTCTTTCTATTCATATTTGGAGGTTGAAACAATACATTGCACTGCAAGACATACTTTTCCGACAACACTGTTATTTGAAATTTTGTGCATTTTTAAAGAGTAATACACCAATGTACTGGGGGGGGGGGGGAGGAGCATAATCAAAACGAGTGTGATCACACTATATGTTCAATTCTTGCCACTGTTTAAATATACCATTACACTTGTGTACAATGTAGTTGGTTACAACCAACAATACAAATGTCACTTGTCAGATCGCTTATTCAACACAACATGAACTTCCTATTAGTAAAGTCTGTCACGAGCCATTGTGGCCCATCAGGCCGGCGTTTATCTTCGGTTTCAGTAGCATGAAACGACTGAGAATAGGTTACTCCCCAGCTAATGCCGGAACCCATTATACTCCTGGGTGGAGAGAGGTGGTACAGCAAGTGCGGTGAAGTGGTTTGCCCATGGATCCCAAGGACACAATATATGACAAGCAGCTGGATTCAAACCCCTGATTCGAACTTCAAATTAGCTAGTCCAAAATAAAAACTGAAGTGCAACAAAGACTGAATAATTTTTTTTAATATTTTTTTTATTTTTCTTACTTTTTTTATTTACATATACTCACCCTTCTGGTTTGGCAGATAAATAAACTTTTGCTACATCTGAATTATAGACAGGAATACTGACATCAAAGCTAGGGCGGTAGGTCCAGGTTGAGAACCCACCCCCAGCTAGGAGAGATTTCCCTCGCCGGACATCGAGGGCAGTGTTGAAGTCGGGAGGCGATCCCGGCAGCATGTTGAATAAGAGATGGTTGGTGCCTCCATGCCACCTGGGAAATAAGATGGGCAATTGCATGGTAACTCACGTTACATTTGGAGGGGGTTTTCAGTCAACTCGGTGCTGTCATTTTTTAACCCTAACTCCCTGGTTTTTGGACAAAAATACACTTTCCATCTCGCTGCCAAATCACTCAAATGTTGTCCCCTTTAATTTTATATCACATTTGCGGTTGTGATGCTTGTAGTTTTGGAGATTTCATAAATGTTCCATTTTTCAGCCATGCCTACATGTACTTTCTTGATGGAATTGTCCAGGTGAATTGCACCTGTTTTCAGTCTGGCATTCCAGAGTCCTGCTGAACAAATTATTTCAAGGATTTCAAGGAATTATACAACATACTGTACATACCGGTACATGTAACATGTAGGTAATATTCTACATTTGCTTCTGCTGTAATTTTCAGAAATGGACGGATTGGGGGTTGGTATTTTATAGCAAATATTGTTACACTGACCTGTTTAATGTTTTGGGTTCATAGATGCGGCAAAAACCAAGAAAAATATGCTGTTCTTGTAGTCTGGTTCCATGACCCTACTTCAGACGTAAGAGATAAATTTATAGACATCTGGGAGTCGTCAGGTCAGGGAACCAGACTTGCACCCATTCATGGATGTGTAATCGATTGCAAATAAAATGTGGACTAATTAAATTTGATAAATTGAGGGCAGTGTTTGAAAAAAAGTCAGTTTTTCTCTAACGATGGTCGGCTGACCATCATTGGAAACTAATTTTTAAAAATCCACCTTTCTTGTCATATTAAGCTCTTTGAATGAAATTAATCCAAAATCATAGCATGAAGCGTGGAGAAAATGTGTAACGAAAAGACCTTTAACCTTGAATTATGAAATCTACAGATGAACATGAAGATGAAGTACGCTTCAAATTCTTATTATTATTTTTTAATGTTAGCACTGCTACGATTTTGGTTTTATTTTATGAACATGACGAAATGGAGGTCATTCAAAGAGTTTTAATATGATGTACATCTTGGCTTTGTACATGTAGGTGCTATAGTTTTCGAGATCACAAGTATATAAAGTTGGAGGTCATGCTAATTAGTCAAAAGTTCATTCTTTCTTAAAAGTTCGTTGACGCGCATCTCAAAAACTAACAAAAACTAACAAACCAAATTACAAAAGATTTCAGTACTGGGGGGGGGGGAGGTGTCTCATATGGGCCAATCATCACACCAAATACCGGTTAAATCTGAGAGGGTCGGGTGAAAAATCGAGTCGAATTGACACGGAATGACCCTTCATCGGTATAAAAACTGCGGCAGCAGAACAAAATCCCCTATGAAATTTTCCATGTGGCGTGATGATATTATTCAGACGAAAACATAACTTAAAATGATTTACGGCAAGTGACTTATCTCCATAGACACAGCACACAGACATTCGCCGGAAGGCAAATGCAAACTAGGCCTGGATTTAGAGCTCGACTCAGTCTGGGACATGATAGCAATTGATATGCACCAACAAGTAGCTGAATATGAGCCCTGCGTTGACATACATTTAATCACCGACCAACTCCGTGGGTTAGTCGAGGATCAAAAAGGCCTCGTATGAGAAATTATGCATGGGCTTTTGTTGTTATTGTACACACAGTAGTCAATGACCGAAGGAGGTCAACTTTCTTTACATTAAGCTATAGACTTGGATTGTTCCTGGAATCAATACCAAACCCATTGAAATGCTAAAATGCCCCTATGGGTCTAATAATCAAATTTGGTTTTCACCCTTTCCCGGGTACGTTTTATCATCCCCAAAATGTAACCTTTTTCAACTGTGGGTCGCAAGTTCCACACTCGATTGAAATCCCTGCGTGTAATGAATTTACTGCCTGAGCTTATGTGGCATTTAATTACAAGAACATGTACGTTTGCCACCAGCATGACCAGCGTGAGTAAAAGCGTAAGGAGTGCATCGATTTCTTTTTCTGCGATAATCATCAATAATGAGAACACGAAACTATCCCCGGGGAGATTTTCCACATCACAACTGAACAGTATTTGTTCTGACCTATAGCGCTCCAGGCATTTTTTTTAAGGACCCTTTCTAAATCCAAAATCACACCGTGCAATATTAACCGATGCCATATGCTGTGTAATTGGGACACCATAAGTAATGGTGTCTGGGAACTGATGTCTTCAATGAGCTGTAGTCTTCAATGCTTCGTAATCATACAAAATCCAACATTTGGATACTGGAGGACCGTAAATTGTCAGGCTGTACATGTACATGTAAATTGTACATGTACCGGTACAGTGTACAACATGTATGCGTGTACATGTATTTGGCAGACTGTATACCCTGGTACATGATGTAAGCAAATTCATAAAGTAATACCATAAATAGGAACTCAGACAATAAATTTCTTTCCTCTTCAAGTTATAGGAGTGAGACATTTACCATACATGTAAACGATTTCCATGCTCATCCAAACTGAGGTGCTCAATGCTGCACCACTGTAAGATTTTGAAGACCATTTCATGAATCTTTGTAGAATTTTGAGTGCATTTACCATTCCTCTCAACCAAAGACAGAATACATGTCGGGCTACAATGTAGGCAAACATTTTTTGAATCGGAGCACTGTGATTACGTCATTTTCTCGGTACCAACAGTAGAACAATCTTGAGGTTTTGAGAAAAAAATTTTTTGGCAACTTAACTTCAATCTTCAAATTGAGTAATTGTAAAGATGTGATTTGTGATAAATAGCCACATCTCAACCTACCGCAATAATTTAAAATGTACCCCAAATGGTGGCAATGCATTTGTCCATAGAGATACAGTGTACTACTGGTGTACATGTACATGTACATGTACATGTACAATGTACATGAACAGCTCAAACTCTACAATGTTAACTGAAAGAGGTTTCTTTTTACATGTACAGTACATTGTGTATTTAGTTTACCATTTTCTAGGCTTCATCATCCATTTTGCTGGGTTTAGGCCTGCATTCCATCATGAATCCTCCAGGATCCGTGATTCAATGCAGTTTTTATCCCACCCTCAGAAACTTTCATGTAAATGACAGATTTCTTTGTTGTCTGCTCTTCTATCCCAGCGATGGAGGTTTGTGCTGGGCAAGAGGTTTTACCAGCGTGAAAAGATGGGATTTTGTGCGGGAGATTAGTGTTGCATTATGCATAGAATAGTTTGAGCACATATTGAGCAAACAGTTGTGGACAAAAAAATTGAGGAATTTTAAATCCTCTTTGGTTTGGTTTGGCATTCAAGGATGCATTGAAGGAATACAGGATACATGTACATTGTACATAACCTGTAAAAATGTACAGTAGTTCTACAGGCACTGCTGAAGTTAACAGATTTGTGTGTACACATACCAGTGCCTGTACTGTTCATGTGTAACAGTGTTTGTACATGAATTATGTGCAAACTTCTAATTGCAAAAGTATGGAGGTTGTTGTCACAATGAGTATGGAGGTTGTTGTCACAATGTGTTCAAAGCATTGTGGCCTGGGAACCAGTGGGGAAATGAAATTAACGTTCATTATTTTATGTTAACCTTCCTGCTGTCTGAACAGTCACAGACAGTCAAAAAATCAATCATCTGACTTCTCCTGCCATGCCTTTGACACAGGCTAGTCACCAACAATCAGGTCTTATTTGAAGAAAGCAAGCATTGTGACTAGTCAAATTCAGTCAACTGACAAAAGCAGCCAAGTGGTAGGCACAGCTGGCTTATCACTCGCCTACAGTCAAAGCATAGCTCTATCAAGTTACTTAAACAGTCACAGCCAGTCGATCCTGCTTTATGTAGGCTGGGAGCTCTTACATTTGTTACTGTTAAAAACAGTCACTTGACTGATTTTGACTGAAATGACAACTTTGCACAGAGGGTATGTTTGCATATATGATGGTTAAAATGTACATTATCTTAGCAAGCACTTACTTGGGGAGTTGAGCAAGAACCTGTCCCATCTCCTTGACTCTGAAGGCGTCTTGATTTAATAAGTCAATAGCAGGCACAAACAAACAAGCTTTCTCCGGGTCCGCCGTGAAAAACGGACTCTCTGCAATCGTCACGAGAATCTCGTAAAACTCTTTGGATATCGTGTTTGCAATCCTCGTCCCGTCCTCATCCACGTATTTCAGTAAAGGATAAATGTACACGCCGATGCGGTTCAGGTTGTAACCGCACCGGTAAACGTCAAAGCAGTTGTAGTAGCGGCATTTCAGGTCTCCCTTTTCCGACAGTGGTATATTTCTTGAGATCCGGACATCTGGGAGATTGGAGATGTCCGGAATGACGTAGCTGCTCCGGTGTTCCACGTCGCTCTCCATGATGAAGTGCGGCCAAAACTGGAGCAGACCGGTCGTGACCAGCCCAAACAGGATTATGGAGAATAGAATGATGTAGTAGCGCTGGTAGCGGAGTTTTAACTTGGGCCCCCTGGCTTTCTTCATGATGCCAGGCAGAAGGGGCTGCATATCAACCCCGCTGAGTGCAGACAAGGGATATACCTCTTCATGGGTTCACTGATGGGCCACCGTCTGCAGTTAGATTTTATGAAGACTCCTGGGAGCCATTGTCACATACACAGATGCAGCGAGTTTTCAAGATAAAAGCCACAGTAATAAATCACAGGCCTGAAGAGATGTCCAGGGCATGTCCCACTCCATTGGCGCATTACAATGTTCCCATGAAGAAAGAACACAGCGCTAGGACTTGAGAGCATGAATGGTCCAATCTTGAAAACACATCAGTGTACCTATCAAAAAAGCATAAAACACGGTTTAAATGTACATGTAGGTACCGGTAAATGTACTCATACACTGAGCACTTGAACTTAAAATGTACCAGCACTATCCTATTCTGATAGTAGCTGGCATTGTAAACACTGATAATAACTTGTTTCCACAAGTGAAACTCGAAAGTAAATGATAACACAATTTACTGGCATGTTAGGAAAAATGCACTTACTGTACAATGTATCATCACATTCCACATACCATGTGTACATGTAGATGAAGCAACAGGTATTGACATAGTTCCAGGGATTAAACAACAGATAAGGTTGATATTGACTGAATTTTTTTCTGGTGACAATGTTTTATAAACTTTCCTACACTCAAAGTCCTGTTTAAATGGTTGAGCATGTTTATTAGGTTAAATCAAGGAACAGATAACGCCACCTGTGCCTGTTTATTTAAATGTAGGCCAAAAGGCATATTGTTTTGCATACAGCATGCAAGAGCAATAAAAAAATCATGACCCACTTTAAATTACTGGTATAAAATGTTTCATCTCGTTTCAATGTGAGCAAGCTGGTTGAAAAATTGAAAATCAGAGTTCAAAATTCAAATCAACATTATACAAAGCATATCTGTACATGTACAAGTACATATGTGCATTCAACCACTTCTACATTTGTATACCATTAGCTAGAGATACCGGTACCTATTAAATAAATCACCGGTGTGGAATTGTAGTGAAAGAGCACTCCAAATGAATCGGGGGATTATGGACATTTAGCCAATATTCAGGTGTGTATAGCAATTGACTAAATTAATATATTAACAGGGATCAGGTGGGATCTATTATTCATTGGATTTGCTGCTGTATGCTCAGCCTTAACATTGGTTTCTGGATTTCACATGGCCATCATTTGATTTTTTCACTTCAATCGGGCCCTGCAGCCGCTTTGCAGGCAAAGTACATAACACTGTTTTCCCAACATTTTCTTTAGCTAAGATCATATCGGAAACATGTATCATGGAAGATTTCTGTATACGGTGTACAACAATGAATGCCTGTGGGTTCCGTATACAAGTACCCCTCAATGGTAAGAACGGGAGAGTTGGGGGAGACCACTGGGAGAGACATTGAAACGAATTGCCGACGACGCCTGATGCTCACACAAAGAGGCCATGGCTTTATACACACGTTTTAAAGTAGGCGTGCGTTCATGTACTTTGTGCTTTACGCGCACGAATACGTACACACACCCAGTGTGTCCCGTCTACCGGGCTCTCGAATGTGGTCAGACAGCGCCCTCTCTTGCTTGCGCACAGGACCCATGTAAGACATCAAACGACGTGAATTCTTCAATTTGGCTGATCATTCCAGAACTACAGGCAAATGACACAACAGTCATAAAACCAGAAAGCCATGAAATCACGTAGGAGAGTGGTACCCAGAGATTTCAGGACATTTACAAGTCTTAGTAATTTGGACCTTACATGCATACATGTCTATCTTTCTATATGTAGGATCATTTTCCTTTTCACGCATTTCATCCATTTCCAATTATAACTCCACTCAAAATCCAAAGAAGAATGCTTCAAAACTGAACCTGCTGAACTTTCAGCTTAGTGGATATTACAAGTTTTGAGATACAGTGAAAATCCATGCACAGTGTTTTGATCATGAAAAAAACGATTTAAACTATGGCACTCTTTATTTCCAAAAAAAAATTAGTCACTTGACTTATCGTTGGAAATTACCTACTTTTCTTGATTTCTTCAAAATGGCAGCAAGCCAGATGGAATAATTTCACATGGTGTTTTGACCCTAACCCCTTGAGCACTTTTACTAGAAAGTATCCTGAATCCACCAAAATCCACCTATTGTGTCACGCACAAACATTTTAGTGTTGGTGACTGCTCAGTATGGAGGTATATCCGAATCCATCAAAATCCTGCAGTACTGCTACATGTACATGTAGGCTTACAATCCTGAATTCATCAAAATCCCCCTATTTTCAATATGGAGGTATGCTGAATACGCCGAAATACTCCAAAACAGGGACCCTACATTGTATATGGATTTTGATGGATTCAGGGTTAATAGTACCAGTATGATCTTTAACCCTAACTGCCCTGAATCCTCCAAAATCCTTTTTGCAAATTAGAGGAATTTGCAGGATTGAGGTGACATGGCCAAAGTGCATTGCTGATTTCGGAGTAGGCCTACGCACCGTGTCAAGGTCTTGGGCCGGACCTTGTGTTTTTTATGCTCAGCCGTGCATAAATTTAGTCCTTGATTATACTTGACATCCTCCGCACTGCTCCAGGATGTCACTGCCTCTGCCTCAGCCTATTGACAGTCATAGCCGGAGTATTTTGCAGGATTCAGGCAGTGGTCACCCCTCCATGGATCATATTCAAGAAACAACGGAGGAATTTACAGGATTGAGGCTTTATGCTATTTTTCAATGAGGCCAATTGGAGGACTTTGCAGGATTGAGGATACATCCTAGCAAAAAGGCCTAGGGAGTTAGGGTTAATACAGGTTAAAGTTTTTTTTGATAATATGCCTTTAAAGTTAGTGCTTGGGACCATGGAGCTACCGGTATATATACAAAATGTATTAAATCTCCATCTGGAATTTAATGTTAATTTCTTTTGGGAGTTCTATGAATTCAGGAAGCATCATTGTATTTCTGATACTTTTTTTTTTTTAGCCAAGGACATACCAGACAGAACTTGTATTAAATTTACCTGGATTTATTGGCAATTTACTGGGAGTTCTGCTTATGAAAATACCACATGCTTGATGATTTTTGGTTCTAAAAAGCGAAAAGAAAAAAAATGGGTTGGCATGTTTGTGGTAGAATGCAGTAATCCGATGCCACCAAATTTTTCTCCGCATCAAGTTCAATGTTGGTCGGTCATATTTACAAAAAAAATGTATGTCAATGCTTTTTATATCGCTTCAATACGCATATGAGTACATCTTTTGTTCACTGACAATAAGGACTACTGATCATTACATTTAAATAAAGCATCATTAGCTTATGTGAAAGTTGGCCAACTAAACAAGTAAGATTTTAAAGGAACATGTCACTTCTGGGCACATCATTTAGGAACTTCAACATTTTGATAATGTGACATCTTTTTTTTTAAATTTATTTATTCTGTTTCCTGTCTGGGCTTATTTTGTCAAGGGAGAAATTGAGTTCGGCAAAAAAAAATCAAATACGAAAAAATTTGAAAATTAATGAACATAAAAGCAATTACAAATTTGACTTTACAATCCGGTCAATGGATCATACTCATTTAATACGAATGGGTAAGCAACAAACATGGGAGTCTGTGACTAGACCAGTCTGTGGTCGGTACCAAGACATTCACATAACGTGAACTGGCAACACTTGCATGTACTTTTGCACACATGTTGAAAAAACTTTGGACAGAGAAATTTTCAAATTGCATTTATAAGAAAAATACGTGGAAAAATGTCACAACTCCCCAAAGACTTTGTACACAATCATGGCACTACAGTCACCAAGTGGCATCAGAATGTATGTCCTGCTGCTCAGTTATATTCCCTCCTAAATTTGGGCCACCGGCTAAAAGTAGGCCCAGTTCATAATTCTCTCATTCATCATTTACCTACCAAGTACATGTATGTACCAAGTACCGACCCTTCGGACCTCCCCTTGCACAGTTGCAGTGTTTTTTACAAGACCTTTCAAAGCCTACATCACAAATGTACAAATGTACCATGTACGTACTACACAGTACATAAATGAGACGTAGGTCTAAAAAACCGTAACGTAGTGGCTATTGTTACGGCAGCCGAAATGCAATTTTTCAACTGCTATCATTATGGTACAAAATCACCATTGCGAATCTATATAACATTTATAACTATGGCCTAGGCCAGACAGGGCTCTGGAGTGCTCTGAAACATGCAAAACTAAATCAGGCCCACTTTACTAACAGTTTAGCTAGCAAATTTCTCCAAAAATTCCACTGGGGCAAAGAAAATGTCCTCAGTGTTCCACCTACCAAGTTTGCAGACTCAATTCAATTTTTAGAGGAGACTTTTCTTCAATATTTTGCACATGAGAGGGAAGTCAATTGATTTCAAAATGGGGCTAAATACTAGAGTGGTACATGTCCATCCATGGTCCAACTATTTGGAAAGACTGGCCTCTTCATTCAGTGTCAATAGTCTGGTGGCTTTACTATGGAGAAATGTGTAGTAAATTGAGACTAGTTCCCGCTTCATGCCACATGTTTTCTTAAATTCTTTTGGCATGGTTGATTGATGCAGTACTGAAGCTGTGTTGGACTTGTTGTTTTAGGTGCCAGTCTATTTTCTTGTATTGCATGTTTTCAATACCTTAACTTTTGGGACTCTCATAGTCATACACAGTATTGAGAGTCCCAAATTTTCGGACTAGGCCTACGCCTACCCGTCCAACCAGAACGCTTCAGTAGCTCGATCGGTTACAGGTTCGACGACTCTGTGGGGGATCTGGGTTCAAAACCAATTAGTTTAATTTAATAGTTTTAGGGCCTAATTAGTTTTATTAGTTTTCTTTATTTTTGTGTTTTAAAATCAAATCGTTCCTTTTATTTAAGATTAAGTAGGGCATACCGGTAGGCCTACCTTTCATTTTCTTCTTTGTAAATGACTTAGAATGATTTTTTTTAAAAAGGGAAATAAAGTCTGAGAACCATTCAGTTAAATGATAGTCTGGTTCCAAAAGTCAAAGATCCTGATGTTGAATACTGTAGTGTTAGGCCTGGGAACTGTAACGATAGCAGTTGAAAATCACGTTTTTATACGGCTGCCGTAACGATAGCCACTGCAAAAACTTAAAAAGTCCAGCAAGAGGAAAGATTCCCATATCTGGCCATCATTAATCTGTCCCTTCAGTGACCTATCAGCCATCAGGAAGTAATAATAATGTCATAAAAAGTCAATTTAGCAGAGAAAATATTGAAGTATTTACTGAGAAAACGTTTCGGCCGTACAAGCTACATGTATGCCTAAGCCCTACTTAGAAATTTTCAGACCAGTCTCATGCTCATACGCCGGTTTGTGCACAGGGTGACAAGTGATGGCCGGATATGGGAATCTTTCCCAGCAAGATTATTTAAAGCTACAAGCTGAACGTCAATTTCCTTATCTATGGAATATGTGAGTATTTGTTTTAAACTAACAGTGCCATATCACATGCAGCAATCACTAACATGACTAAAATCAGCAGGCAGGATGTGATTTGGTCATGTTGGCCAGAAAGTTTAAATCACATTGTCAAAAATGAATCACTGTTCAACGTTTACCTCTTGTTTCCCAAGAAATTACCGCGCCAAAACGACGGTGTAGATGAATCAGGACTTCGTTTCCTTCACAGTAACTTGAACTACATTCCATAAAACACCGGTGATGCCACAAAGTGAAATTTTGTTCCGTGGAGTCGTCGAGACAGCATTCCAAGCAGACATGTTTTCTCCATTAGTTCAATAAGAAAATATACAATGTAAATGTACAGTGTGCAGTGCTAGTGTGTGACATGTACGTACGGAGTCCTTGAAAAGACGTAGTGACGTAGCCTGAGTGAGGGCGCCCTTGCAACATTGCGGTCAAGTTGTAGAGGCGCCATTCGCAGTATAATGCACTCACCTTTCATACAAAAAAAACACTAGTCTGTGAAGATCACACTCATGAAAAAAACCACCTCCATCAAGGACAATAATTGTCTACTTCATCATCTTGGATAATTTTCGGAGTTGAAACTAAAACCTACCATTTTTTTATTAAATGTATTTCCTTCATTCTTCCTAATGGCGGAAGCTAATTTGCATATTAATTGTTTTAAAAAATGCTCAAGGGTGCCCAGGTGCCGGTGGCAACCTTTGAAATATTGATCTACGGTCCAAATGACAAGAAAATGCAAAAACATTTTCTGCTGACCCTAATTTACGCTTAACCCCCGGATCAATATGACCAGAGCAAGGAAATGACCATCCACAGTCAAGAACTTCAAGAGGTCACATTCAGAAATTTCGGCAGCTATAAAGCCACAAAACTGAAGGCAAACAGGGATTCATTCTTCATCTCCAACATCATCGATTGGAACAAGCAAGTTACCAGCAAATATAGTCAGCAGTCCTACCATTGAAAGTTTCAAATCCAGTCTCCTGCATCACTCTTAAAAACAACGCCAAATTTTAAAGTTCAGCTCATCCACACACAGTGCGGTGTATACGCGTGATGTATCCGGATACAATGTGCTGACTAAATCGATGAAGATGAAGCACAATCTTAATATCTCAAGTTTTCCGGGCAACTTCGTTGTTTTCAATACCATGTATTTTTTCCGACGGTAATAAATGAATTGAGAAAATTGTAGAATATTTTTGTTTGCATACCAATTTCGTAACTGATCATGTCCCCTTTTACGGCAGATCATATCAGACGCCCGTACTAGGAATGGGGATCTGTTCCTTGCTCTATGTTTATATGTACTTACTTTCAGTGTACATGTACATGCACATCTATACTACAATTCAAGGAATCTCTGTCTGTCTGTCTGTCGGGCTGTCTGTCTGTCTGTCGGGCTGTCGGGGTGTCTGTCTGTCTGTCCGCCGATTATCTCCAGAACCGGGCACCGTATGAAGTTGAAAATCGGCGGGTGTATTGCTCGGGACAGCAGAATGTGCAGTGCCAAGTTTGAAGGGGTTTGGACGAGCGGTTGTCGAAAAAGCTGCAAAAAAACAGTATTTTCTGAAGCCTAGCGCGCCAGAATATAGCCTAGAACTCCGCGCACTGATGTTCTTTTCAATTGTTTACGTCATGTTTGAGCATGAGCGCGCGTGCTCAATATGACGCAACAATGAAAAAAGGACGGGCACATTGCAGGGCGATAGCACTACACACCATGTCTTCGTACGTGAGTGGCATGCACGGGCACGGGCACATGCATTTTGTAGTCAACTGAGCAACCATCACTGCACTATTATGTAGGCGGTCGACTGAGCAACTCTAATACAATATGGTATCGCCCTACAACTACAGTTGTAGGGCGATACCATATCCAGTAGGGGTAAATGTCCAGTAGGGGTAAATATCAGTGCCGGGGGGGGGGGGGGTGACTCTTGTGCGTTTAACTTGCGAGTGTGCGTTCACACCATTGAATAATGTGCGTTATTTGCACGAGCTGCAGTTCTCAACTGCCCCTTCCGAACATGCACATTTTCGACTGGCCCTGCACTAGTCTATATTATAACACCTCACCCACAGATTCTGTGTCTTGATTGGCCGAGAGCGAGTCACATGTTACTTTCTAATTTTGCTATCTTTCTGTGCACGGCCAAAAGTACTATGCGCATAGCAACCAAAGTACTTATGCGCATAGCAACCAAAGTACTATTTCCACGGCGCGGTATTTGTGTGCAAATGCATGCTGGTGTGCGCGTTGCGCGTTGTGCGTAGCGCGTATTATTCCAAAGAGAGCGCGCCGCAGACTTGGGTTCAAACATTTTGTAAAGGGGTAGTTTTTAAGAGAGAAATACATTTTCCACCAATGTTGTATTGAAATTGAAGTTTATTTCAGCTGTGTTCAGATTTAAATAATTTAAAATATTAAAATCAAGCAGAATCTGTGGGTGAAGTGTTATAAAACAAATATTGAATGCTTTATCTCGTGGTGAAGTAAAACTAGCCTCCCTCGGTGATCCATGGATCATTCTATTTTCCCTCGGCTTCGCCTCGGGAAAATAGAATGTCCATGGATCACCTCGGGAGGCTAGTTTTACTACACCACTCGAAGCATTCAATATTTGTATACTACAATTCAAGGAATCTCTGTCTGTCTGTCCGTCTGTCTGTCTGTCCGCCGATTATCTCCAGAACCGGGCACCGTATGAAGTTGAAAATCGGCGGGTGCATTACTCGGGACAACAGAATGTGCAGTGTCGAGTTGGAAGTGATTTGGATGAGCGGTTCTCGAAAAAAGCTGCAAAAAAGCAATATTTTCTGAGGCAAACGCGCCAGAATATAGCCTAGAACATTACACCACGCACTGCCGTTCTTTTCAATTGTTTACGTCATGTTTAAGCTAAAGCGCGCGTGCTCAATATGACGCAAACAATGCAAAAAAGACACGCGCACGCGCCATAACTCTATTGCACGAGCACGGGCATTGTAGGGCGATACTATATTATACAAATATTGAATGCTTCGAGTGGTGTAGTAAAACTAGCCTCCCGAGGTGATCCATGGACATTCTATTTTCCCGAGGCGAAGCCGAGGGAAAATAGAATGATCCATGGATCACCGAGGGAGGCTAGTTTTACTTCACCACGAGATAAAGCATTCAATATTTGTTTTATAACACTTCACCCACAGATTCTGCTTGATTTTAATATTTTAAATTATTTAAATCTGAACACAGCTGAAATAAACTTCAATTTCAATACAACATTGGTGGAAAATGTATTTCTCTCTTAAAAACTACCCCTTTACAAAATGTTTGAACCCAAGTCTGCGGCGCGCTCTCTTTGGAATAATACGCGCTACGCACAACGCGCAACGCGCACACCAGCATGCATTTGCACACAAATACCGCGCCGTGGAAATAGTACTTTGGTTGCTATGCGCATAGTACTTTGGTTGCTATGCGCATAGTACTTTTGGCCGTGCACAGAAAGATAGCAAAATTAGAAAGTAACATGTGACTCGCTCTCGGCCAATCAAGACACAGAATCTGTGGGTGAGGTGTTATAATGTCCAATATGGGTGAATATATAGCATTGCGTACCATGTTACCGTTTGTACACCTACGTGGTGGCTGCACGGGCACATTATTTTTGCAGTCGACTGAGCGACCTTACTGCAGGACGATACCACTGTCCAGTGGGGGAGAGTAATATCTGCGCTATTTTTGCAGCCTTTTTGAGAAACACTCGCACAAACAATTTCAAACTTGGCACAAACTTTGACGTGAGTGTGCGTTCAACCTGTGAAAACAACACCATTGAATCGCGTGCGTTGTTTGCACGAGCAGTTCTCAAAAACTCTGCAAGCATGCAACCAATACCTGCGGCAAAGCAATTTGCGCTTCTCAAACAAGCACATTTTAGACGGCACAGCACGGTTGTACGCGTACGAGGACGTGAGAGTCTGCACGGGTATACGCATTTTGTCGTCGACTGAGCAACAATTACTGTAGGCGACTGACTGAGCAACCTTTACTGTAGGACCATACCATAGTCCAGTATGGGTAAATATCAGTGCCAGGGGGTGGCGACGTGTACAAAGTGCGCGTTTAACCTATAAATGTGCGTTCAACCTGTGAAAGCTAGCAACATGTCGCCAGTGTGCGTTGTTTGAACTAGTGCAGTGCCCGTCTAAAATGTGCATGTTCGGGAAACGCAAATTGCTTTGCCGCTGGTATAGGTTGCATGCTTGCAGAGTTTTGGAGAACTGCTCGTGCAAACAACGCACGCGATTCAATGGTGTTGTTTTCACAGGTTGAACGCACACTTACGTCAAAATTTTTGCCAAGTTTGAAGTTCGACCACCTACAATGGTCGCTCAGTCGACTGCAAAAATAATGTGCCCGTGTACATACGAAAACATGGTATGCAGTGCTATTCACCCATTGATCCATTAGTATTCACCCATACTGGACAGTGTATCGCCCTGCAATGCACGTGCGCGTGCCCGTCCTTTTTGCATTGTTTGCGTCATATTGAGCACGCGCGCTTTAGCTTAAACATGACGTAAACAATTGAAAAGAACGGCAGTGCGTGCGGGTGTTATGTTCTAAGCTATATACTGCCACGTTTGCCTCAGAAAATACTGCTTTTTGCAGCTTTTTCGAGAACCGCTGGTCCAAACAACTTCAAACTTTGCACTGCACATTCTGTTGTCCCGAAAAATATACCCGCCGATTTTCAACTTCATACGGTGCCCGGTTCTGGAGATAATCGACGGACAGACAGACAGACAGAGATTCCTGGAATTATAGTAAGATGAGCAGTTCTCTGCCCCCTCCAAAACAGACACATTTTTCAACGGGTCCTGCACTAGTGTATAGTAAATGGCCCTATATTAAGATGTAGTCTTGTCCCGTGCTTTTTTTTCGCTTTTTACCTCGAAATATATATTTATATATATTTTTTCAAGTGCTATTTTCCCAGCAATACCAAAGTTATTCACTTTCTAATGAGATATCGACCGAAAAAAATCCTCCTTCGTTTAGTTATGGAATTATTTCTTCCCAAAAAAATCGAATTGGCTGTCAAACAATAATTCGGCTCTCGCAGCGCAAAATCAAACTCCTTTTTCAGAATAAAGCATAATTTGTCTTTAATTGAGAACTTAACTCTGAGTGTCCATTAAAGTGTTATGGCGCCCTCTAAATCTCAAAATGTTTGCAATTTTGTCAAATGACGGTACTGCATGAGGTCAGTCGACGGCCCAAAAAGTTACCATAAACACTTTAGACCGCCCTCTACTTATAATTTTTCTGCGATAAACGATTTACGTGACACATTGCGGTCCGTTTGATTTGCCGATCTCTCTGCACGGCCGTGTGCAGCCGGGTTGAAATTTGACCATAATAATCGGAGTGCTAGCCGACCTGTTTTGTGGCAGAGACTTTCAAGATGTGATCTGGTCATTTGGAAGTACTAGTTGTTAAGCAAGATGCCTGGTTTGGTGGCTTTAAGAAGGCGGTGGTCGCTGGGAAGCGATGATTTGGTCTTGCCTGGCTGTACACTGTTCGTTATTCACGTCGCGTGGTAAGTACCGGTAGATTTTGTCAGCCTGCAGGCATGACTGCTGCAGTTTGCTGTTCAGCGCACATTTGGCATGTTTGGGAAAGAATGTTGGGTATAAACATGATAAATCGTGTAGTTTAGGACACCGCTTATTATCATTTACAAGTTCCATTCATAAAGAAAACCCTGCAGCTCTCTATTTATTAAGCTAGCCGAAATTCTTCTATTTCAACATGGTTAATTAATTGGTTATCTATTCTTGGCAAACTATTTACAGTCACAGTGTACATGGTGTAGATCATCCAACCATGCATTGGCAACATGTCCAAACAGTGAAAAAGTCTCAAAGTGACTTTTCCTGCTTGCAAGTTGTATCATTTCCAAATAGGTATTAACTCACGAAAACAGAAAACTTTGTCTTTTCATTCTCTTATATGGAATGGTTCCTAAAACTACACAATTACCGAATGTTGCGTTCTGAGGTATACATGCCCACTAACTGGGGCGCTAGAACTCCTTTTCTGACATTTGGGATTTGGTCTGTTGTACTAGCGCCCCTATCAGTTTTTCTCTGTTTTGTTTTTACTTTGCCAGGTCCTTTAAGGGTTCCCCCTGTTCCTTTGCCTGATGTCTTAGGTCTAAAGTAACTCCTTCCTTCTCTTGTTATTTGTTCCATGTCCAAGTTTTCTCAAGTGTTTTATCTTGTGCTAAGATTTAATATTGTATAACTGATGGGATTAACAATAAAGGTATTTCCAATTACATGTAATGATTCATTTTTTGCATCTTGCATTTTGATTGTTAATGTTGTTATAAAACTAAGTTTCTTTGTCCCATTTTGTTTGTTTGTTTACATTACACCTATTAATATCTACAAATACAATTCTCCCTTGTTGAGTACACAGTTCAATTTGGGTTAGTGCACTGAGGTGGATTTTGGAGGATTACCGAAAGCTTTCATCTTTTATTTGAGGAGCCTGGCAATGGTATTTGTAGTATCATGGCCAAGATAAATAGGATTGTAGGAAGAGATTGCCCCTTTTGCCTTCCCATAGTGCTCTGTTGGGCAGAAACACCAAGTTTGTATCAATTGACAATGTGGTCTGTAGAACCTAAGGTTAAATTCAAAGTAGGATAATAATCATGGCACCCGAATGAGAATGGTGCATGGTGTCAATCCGTGAAAAAACAAGGATTTTATTTTAAGAAATGTTGACCTCTCTAAACATTTGTCGCATAGCATGATGAAAATTTCGTCATTTCATTTTGCCAGCTTTTCAGAATAATGCATGAAAATCCAATTATGTTCACTACTACGTGTATGTGAAATGCTTGGTTTTTTCAATTTCAGGACAATTCTTTTAAA
The DNA here is from genome assembly GCA_029964075.1 of Patiria pectinifera. NCBI lineage: Eukaryota > Metazoa > Echinodermata > Asteroidea > Valvatida > Asterinidae > Patiria > Patiria pectinifera. The sequence continues at coordinate 7,912,257 of CM057130.1, read as the reverse complement.
AATACATGTAAAACTTAAGCCATATAAAGTGTACATTCTCTGTACACAAACATTTCACATGCATCTTGATACTACCAGATTTTTCAGGTACAGTAATTATTTGGTAAGTTAAATTTATTTTGGTAATCATTAATCAAGTGTACACATTCATAACTATCATGTCCTTCATATGGTACCCGTACATTTGCATGCATATAGAAAAGCTCAGACAAAAAATATGATTGTTTTGAACAATTGTACACATAAAATTGACAAGATTATAGATCTGCATAATATTTACAGTGTGCCTGTTGATAATGATGGGCTAAGTTCAAGTAGTCTGCAGTTTTAAGATTTAAGCGTTTATCGGATTAATTAATGTCGTTCACAGCACTGGTCAACTTCTGGTCAACTTCGCCAAATGTTAGATGTGACAGTGTCATTTTTTGTTGCAATATTTTTTTTTTAAATGCACATCGCACACCTAAAAGCTTCCTGAGAAGTGTGAATAATTGTACACCTGAATTTCCCTGGACCACAGATCACACACCCAGAAAACCACACACCTAGAAAAAACACACACCTAGAAAAATCCAGGTATGCCTTTTTCCCACACGCCTGTGATTTTCAAATCAGAAGGACTGGACCACAGCTCAAAAGAATATTCATTCAGGGCAGACAAGCTGGTTCATTGATGTACATGTACTCCACCCTTACTTCTTGAACCCTACATTTAGTCCAGCACACTGGCAGTCCATACCATTCTCCTCAATCCTCAATCCTCCTAGGCCCTTTTGGCTAGAAACCATCCTCAATCCTGCAACATTCCCCAAGGTAACAATTGAATTCAGCCTCAATCCTCCGAAATCCTCCCTTATTTCTTGAATTTGTTCAGTGGAGGGGTGACCATTGCCTCAATCCTCCAAAAATCTCCAACAATCACTGTTCATGGGTTGAGTTAGACAGTGCCGATGACATTAAGGAGCAGTGCGGATAATATCAAGCATAATGCAGGGCTCAATTATGCATGGCTGGACATAAACAATGCAGGGTACAGCCTATGAACTTGACACACGCACAATGCATCCTTCAAGTTAAACCAACACTTTTTCACCATTCAGCCTCAATGCTCCAAAATCTTCTAAAACCGTCTGGAGGATTTTGGAATATTAATGACGGTTAGGGTTTTAAGGGCCCCCCCCCCCAAAAAATATCAAGAGAGATTTTTCCTTGTTTTTTTTTCCATTCATCACCAGACCTTTGCCACAAAATCAATTTTACACGTCCTTTGGCACTTCATAAAAAGAAATCAATGGAGCTTCAATACTGAAATTGTATGAAAAAAAAATTGAAACAAAAATGATTCCTTAAAGGGAAAATACAACATTTGCAAACATCAAAAAACAAAATGATCAAATTATCACGAAATACCTTACTGAATTGTTAGGGACTGACAGTCTAAAGCATCCTTTAAAATCGTGGCTCCTGGTGGGCTGACATTTTCAAGAAAAACTGCATTTTTCCAACGCTGGTCGGCCGACCAGCGTTGGAGAAAACTGGCTTTTTTCAAAAACTGTTCTTAATTTTTTACATTTAGTTATTCTGACTTTTCTTTGCAATTGATCACACACCTGTGAAGGGGTACAAGCCTGCTAGACTGATTCTCTGACCTTACAATTCCCCAAAGTGTATTAATTGCTTCGTTTCATCACTACAAGAACATGATAGGTTTTCTTGGTTTTTCCAGCATCTACAAGCCCAAAACATGAAACAAGTCAGTTTAACAATATTTTATAATAATCCTCCATATCCATTTATTTCTGAAAATTGCAGCAAAAGCAAATGTTGTACATTCCCTTTAAACCATGTATCACAATGTGTATTAATGCATCATTTATGCACTTACGTGTGAACTGTGTGAAGCACTACAAGTGATATCTATTTATATCTCGCCTCTTTATGACTCCTGCGTACCTTGTCTAATGAATTCCCGCCGTGTGTCATATTATTACTCCGGGTTTGATGTGTGTCTGTGTGTCTTCATCATTCTGTACCCCGGCTTCTTTTATTGATTTTACCGATAATATCATTATGTGCCACATCTGCATGTGAAGCTGTAAGCTATGATGTGTTTTCCCCAAGTATGTATGGTACATGTACATGTACATGTACATTGTTCATCACAGTTATTGCCGCTCTTGTTATTAAATTTATCAGGCAATTACTCATGGCCCCCGTGTCACTGTCTAGATAAATAAACTGACGATATCCAGTGGATAATATCATCAATCATGGATTTATTTGTTTCCTTTTTTTTTTGCTTTTATAAACCAAAACTAAATTCAATCCTAATAAATTCAATGCATTTTTGTATTCCGGTCCTTATCACCTCGGTGGTTTAGGGATTACAGTGTCAAATCACAGTTTCCTATCTGTCAAATTATCGCACCCTCAGCCTGAGCCTAAAAGACTTCGCTCTCTTTGTCAACAGACAAGTTGGATTTTATCTTGTCCTCGTTACTGGGCAAAAAAAAAGAAGTCAGGTTAGTTCATGGCAAAGAGGTCACACGTGATGGATCTTCGCTGCCTTGTCGGTTTTTAATGATTAACATTTTCACTGAAAATAGATCATGGGAGTGCTTTTGGTGTTTTAAGCAGCGCACAAATGCGACTCCATGCCTTGGGGATGTAATTTAAGTGATTGAAGGCCATATTTGTGAGGTTGTGTTGGGTTTTTTCCCTTCCCAAATTGATTGCATGCACCTTTCAATGAATTTATTGCACTCTCTATCCCAAACGTAGCAGGATTGTATTTCATTGAAATGTTTTGCTGACTTTGTACCAAGAGGGAAATTTGAGAGGCAACCAATCACAATTATTATTATTTATTCAACCTCATCAAGCAAAATTATAGAGAGCATATAACAAAATAACAAGAAATCCCACCAAAAAGTAGCTGACAAAAACAAAAACAACATAACAATATTTAAATGGAATATAGAAATAAATACAGAACATTGTAATGAATAGGGCATGCCCTAGCTAATAGGCAAACAGTAATCGACACAACACAAGGAAATCACTGACTACAAATAGTGGAAGGATTCACATATTTACCCGGTACTTTTGAATTAATTGCAAATTTGATGGATGCATGACCAAATTAGACTTTAATTTAACGTCAAATTGTGTGATGAGTAATATCAATCTTGTTATGTGCCGTGCCTAATTAATTCTTCATCAGGGCATCCTTGCTCTATGGTAATACTGAATACAAAATTAAATTTCAGTTTGTTTGATGACAAATAGATTCCGCTATGTGATATATTTATACATGTACATGGACTGTAACTTCAACATGCCTACATCAGTATTAGTGCCTCTTTATGGCGTTATGCATTTTTGTAGGCCCCTACTTATCCTCGGTTCAAAAGGAGAATGATTTTGCTGGCATTCTGGTTATTTGCACAGATTTCCAATTCCAGCCGTCATTTTGTTCAGCTAAGCACCATTATCTCAAGCCACACCCGAGCCCCATTGTGAGCATTGTGTGGGGTACAGTGTTTGTTGACCTAGTCTACCTGTATCCATTCACCAAGGCTAAACTGGCTCACAGTAGCTGGGTGGTTGACTGAATGAAAATACCAAAGAGACATCGTCTATTAATAATAGTTAATGGTAAATCACTGCAATTAAATTTTGGGAAATGGGCGCTTTGACAACAGGTGTTCTTGAACCGAGGATTTCGTACTTTGTCGATTCTAAGCTTGTTTGTACCATAACTAAGTAGTTTTGTTGATGATAAAAAGTCTTTTACAAAATTGTTGACAGAAAAATCTGATCTGCTATTTCAGTTGACATACACTAATTTTTTATGACTCTTGAAATGTATGTGAAAATCAAAATTTTAAGAAAGTAGTTTAAATCGTCGAAACTGAATTTAGAAAATCAATTTCTGTACTGTCTGTATTATTTGTACTGTTGTCTGGTAAAAATGTTATGCAAAATGTTTTCAGAAAGGCTTATTCATGTTTTATTCTTTTGCATGGAAAAACTATTTTTGTTGGATAATAAGTAGACTTGTGCATATGTGCACAGTTAAAAACAAAAATTTCAACATCGTGTTAATATTTAGGCCCTATAGTTTCGATGTTGAGATAGAAGTATCTTAAAAATCCAAACAGAAAACAATCCTCCGGAATGTGTTTTCCAACCTCTCCACTGACAAAATTCATTCGCAGAACACGTCCTGTGGCAGCATAGATATCTCCTTTCATCAAGATTACCCCCAGAGGGGGAAACGAATAAGAAAAGAACTATAACACCTGCTTAAAGATGCGTTCCCCATGCTATTTGGATTTCCACCTCAAGTAATAGACCATATTTGTTTTTTCAATTACTGTTTTCCAAGCAATATATAGGTTATTCACTTTTGAATGAGACATCGAACAAACAACTCTACCGACTTTGAAGTGTACTGAATGATTTCTTCACAAAAATTGAAATGTTAGCTGCCAGACAATAATTCGGCTCTTGCAGGGAGGGTTCATTTGTGTGCAAAATGAAAGCTATTTTTTAACAGGGTACAATGTAGGAGACGCCCAAAATTTGTTACGATTAAAAAAAAGAGTGCTCACGGGCAATGCAACTTTAAGGACATTTTCTTTCTGAGTTGAACGGTGTCCACTCAACCTTTTACTGAACGTCGTCAAAGAGGTCATTGAATTGAGAGTGAAAAAAGAATTGGCAGTCTAGGTGAGGGGAGGGGGGGGGGGTTTCTAATTCAATTTAGCTTTGGCCAGCTTTGAACCTCGAGAGACCTTGAGAAATTATAGGACCGGCAGTGGTATCTTGAGAAATTTAGCATTAGGAAAGTGAAATACTGTTGAAATGTACTGTAGTGGGGACAAATTATGTATAAAAAAACACCTAAAGCAGACATTTTCCATATCAACGGGTGAGCTCAGACAAAGTTTGCTTGTAATGCCAAAATTTAAGTTTGCTAGTGAAAGAATTTGAAACACTGCATGTATTAAAACAGCTAAAAAACAATGATTGTTTAATAATTTAAACGTTTAGTTTCTGAACCAGATTTGTACAGGTCAGTCCATAAATTAGGGGTCCAAAAGTGTGACATTTTTTTTGTCCCTGTTACCTGACCTGTGTTGCCATGCAAGCATTATTAATTCAAAATTTACTTCAAACTATTTATTTGGCAATTTATGCTTTGCTTTACATCATCCCTCTTGGAGATAGAAGGCATTAAAAATTGTGTACTGAATTTACAAAATCTTTATATCAGATGTTTTAATAGGGACACACACACAATTGCACCCCAAATTCATGGAATGACCCATTTTTTTTTAATGGTTTGCTTTGGGAACAAAATGGTAACATTCACTAAGGCCAAAAAAAAAAAAGTGTGTTTTTAGATGGGTTATGATCGAGAATAAAGCTTTATGTGGCCTCTCTCGGCTCCCATATATTTGCACTAAGTTTAGTCGGGCACCATTTGCAGCAATCAACTGACATTCGAACCCAAAAAAAAAAAAACAGAAAAAAAAAAAAAAAAAAAACCGCGTCACACTTTGGGGCAAGCGCAACTGAGATACCAGAAACGAGGAGACTTTTTTTTTAATTTTTTTTAAAGGAAAAAGTTTTCAATTAAATATTTTCCAGGTTTTTTCAAGTTTGAAAAATCCTGCACCCAACCGATACAAGCAGTGTTAACTTAAAAATGTACAGCATAAACTTGTGTTGTGTGTGTATACAAGTTATCGTATTTGAGTTCACCTGTTTTGACCATTTATGCAGGTACATGCATTGCACGTGACTCTGCATTAGTGCATGTCTCATACTACCGGTACCTAGCTGTCACCTCCACCATAGGGATTCACAACATCAGGTTTATTTAAAAGTCAAGGTTGTTTGCTTTTTTTTTATTTACTCCAAGGTAGCCTACTACCGGTACCATCTGTCAGAACGGTTTTTAGTCAAGCGGGCGCAGGCATAAATGTTACATACATACATACCTGTACAAATGTACTACATTTAATTAGTTCTTTTACAGACATTGTACACGTACATTTTGTATGTTGGTCTAAATTGAATTCTGAACATGTTAAGTTATTCATTTGTGATAAATGGAACTGTGTTTCATTGCTTTTTCAGGGATCTTCCAAAAAGAATTTGTTCACTTAGTACAATTATGTTTACAATACAGAATGGACTGTTTTTGAAAATGTTATAGTGGAGTCAAAACTATCAAATGCTGGCCAATTTCTTTTCATTTTGTTATCTTGAAGTAAAAAAAAAAAGAAGGGTTTTTGTCATTCTGACTTTGGATTTGCACAATTTGCACATTTGCAAAAATTTAGTCAAATACTTGCAACAGGCTCAGTTTTGATATGAATTGCAATGTGGCTCACATTCATTGCTTTACTTGCGCAAATGGTAAATGTATGTACAGGCATTCAACTTTTCCTTGGATCCGCTGATTTCCTCGTTTTTTTACTTCTCATGAATGCCATTACAAATTGAAAAACACTGTACAAAGTCTTGTGTGGTTTGGAGGTTCCTCTTTTTTCCTAAGTTCCCACTTGCATGCCTGTATGTATTGAACACTCAATGATCATTCTTTGTTTACAGCATCTCAGGAAAACAGTTCATCCACTCTCCAGATCTACTCTGCAGATTTAGTTAATAACAGCGGAGCTAGTCATCTGTAAACATAGCCATGCCCGATCACAGTGTTTTAATTTTGTGGGCTGTGTTCACATTGAAAACTCATCTATGATTCTCTGTCCACTATAAATTATTCAGTCCCCAGAACTCCTCAGATTGTCATAATTGTGCAAGTGGTCATCCCTAAACACGTCATGGGGTAATATAATGCACAATTCCCTTGTGTGTGTTGAACATTCATTTATCATTTTGTCTGTCCACCAACGCAGAACTGCAGAAAAACAGTTTATTCATGTTCCACAGACATGCGTACATACATACATCCATGGTAAGACGTACACAATGTATGCATTTGTACATTATGTGGGCAGTTCCTCAGTGTTAGACATAATTCAAATGTGTGCGTAAAAAAAGCTTTATCATAAAGTGGTTTTTAATTGTGTTAAAATGTATCAGTTACTTAGCCTACTAAAAAAAATACTTCAAAACAAATTATTCATTCAGCTTTGTTGCCGTATAGTAGAAATCAGCTCAAAACTTGATGGTGTATGTACATGTACTTAATTATTAATTAATATTTTTTTTAAAAAGTTAAAAGTAACTGTTGAACATTGTTAGAAATAAACTGTATTTCAATAAAATACAGATAATACCCAGGTAAGCTTCAAAATGAAACGTTTCATTTTGTGGCGTTTTGATGTTTTAATGTTTTTCATTGAGGTTTTACATGTACATGAATAATTCCATGGAGTTCCTGTGGAATAGAACACTCGTTTATCATTCTCTTACTGTCCGCCAACGCAGAACTGCAAGAAAAACAGTTCATACACTTCAAACATTTTTCCAGAGACCTACCCAGTCACAGCCTCTGCAGATTCTCTTAATAGCAGAGCAGGCCATCCGTAAACACATCCAGTGACTGATTACGTTATTTCTGTGTGTGCTGTGCACGCGTACACGTAGCGTCCATCCGCGGCAATCTATGCGCGGTATGCGATCATGCAGGGGCATCACCTCCCGGTCCCCTCTATGGAATGCTGGGTCATCACCGTCAACCAGCGCTTTTCGCGTCAAGTGCCGTGTGTGTGTACTGGACCCCTCAACCCATCCTTCAACCACTCAGTCAATTTGAGAATAATTATGGTCATCTTTAATGATGCGTAGATTGTTTATTTAAAGCATGCCCATTACATGCGATTAAGCAAGAATTTCCTCAAAATTTTATATTCTGGCTATTAATACACTGTATGCTTAGCTGACTTTTATGATGGATTTTTTTAGGGGGGGGGCGGGGGATGCTAATTCCGTTGATTGGTTTTGCCCATCACCCACGTAATTTGATATTAAATACTCAGTGTTGCCCAACAGTTTGTGCAAACGTTTTTAAAGCTTGCTCAGGTGAAATGTCAGCTGAGTAACCAAGCCCTGAGACAGCCTTCTCAAAACCTCTCGGACAGTGCTGAGTTGGAAGTGCTTATGAAATTACATTGATCGGTGAAGTGAAAATAAATTTACAATTGGCTGAAGATTGTTGCTGGCTCTATGAATATTGGGACGTCAGTAATTTTGCCTTACAAGTCATGCCTTTCTCTTCAGATAAATTTTGCTGCACCAAACCTTAGTACTTGCCGCCCTGCACAGTATATCTCAAAGCCCCGCCCATCTCTCAACCTGCTCAATGCTTACAAATCCAAGTTCAATTTCGATATTGATTGCCTTAACTGCACAACATTGTTTATGTCAAAAATGTTAAGAGAAAGAGAAAAGGGAAAGGCCATTATATACATAAACTATTGTTTTTTGTAAGAGTTCATACATGTACATGTACATGTATGTACATTGTATTTCTGCATCTGCCTATGTATGTATTTGGCAGAGCTACATGTACATGGACGTGTGATAATGCCATTACATGTAGGCCTCAATTCATACACTGCACACACAACCAAGTGTTAAAATTTAGACGATTTACAAAAAGAAAGTATGGGACAGTCGGGGTTAATGATGCTTGAAACGGCACGAAATGTAACCAAGGATCCAATTCATTGTCATACCCTGCATTGTCATTCCGCTCTGACAGATTTCCTTTCATCAACATTGTATGCAACATCTGTAAATTCAGTCATGTGTGCATGTAAACATGTTATACACAATTCCACAAATAGAAATTTGTGATTTCTTTTCAAGTGCATGCATGTGCTCTGTACTCTATCATGCATCAACTGTTTTATGACAAAAAAATAAATAAATTTGAAGCCCTCTTTCAACACCTATATGCACATGTACATGTACCGGTACATGTACCAGTACATTTTAAAGAGCATCAGACATGTAATTTATTTATTCACAGGTCTACATGTACCTGTATTGCGTGACAAAGTGCATCACAAATTAACATAAAGTTGAAGTATATATGGGGAGATGATCCAAGAAAAAAAGTCAGGTTACATCTTAAAAATGTTTGTCATTGAAGAGCTTGAAAAGT